>KZ308370.1:674467-717271 GCA_000376725.2 Ladona fulva
AGTACTCCGGAAGTCTCCGCCGAAACCCAGGGATCCCTTTTCCTCGAGATCCTACGGGAGGGGACGAAGTCGCAGATGACGGCGTTGACAAGGTCGTAAAAGAAACCGAGAGCTTCGTCGGGTGTCCCAGCTTCGAGGAGACCCCATGGTAGAAGAGAAAGGGCTCGATTTATTGCCGTCCAGTCAGCTTTGCTCCACACTCGGACGGTTCTCGAAGCACGTGGGAGAGAGGATGGTCTTGACACGGAGAGGGGGAGGAGGCACTCCACGGAGTCATGATCCGATACTAACACATTACGGCCTACTGCAACGTTTACCACGGGAACTGAGGACACGATATAATCTAATATCGATAAGTTGCGGGTGGGATTTAAATTGAACTGGGAGAATCCCAGTCCGTGGATGAACGAGTCGATAAAAAACTGTTCTTGCGGCTCAGATGCGATACCCTCGGTGGGAGAGTTCCAATTAATGGAGAGATTGAAGTCTCCAAAGAGAACCACGGGCCCCAGAGAGGATGCACGTAGAACAGATTCGAGGCAGGCTTCCAAGATGTTCGCTTGGCTCCCGGGAGGTCGGTAGAAGCAACCGAAAAGACATTTATTTACGGAGTAAGTGGATTTTCGGGTGGGAAAATTAGTTTACTCATTTTTATAGAAGAATGAAACAATTTTTTTTGCATTTTTTGACGAACAGACCCTTTAGTTCAGTAAATAGGGACAAGACTTCCAACCTAAATAGCAGTCATGAACTCACTGAAGGCTTCCAACAGATTCTAACTTCAATTTTACTTATCCTATCCTTGTTCCTATGAAATTTTTGCCAAGGGACTTGATAGTGATTTCCTGGTAAACGGATGGTTTTTTTCAGCCACACAGCAGGGAATCTGATGTGTGATACTAAAATCTTATTCCTACATATCTTGAGAAAAGTCTCCACATAATTTCAAGTTGTGAATATTTAATATAAAATATTAGATTGATCTGAATATGGATGAAAATGAACAAGGCCTAATCTAGGTGGAGGAGACTAATGATAGATGACATCACTTAATTACTTACCCCTTGTTTGTATATGTTAGATATGCATTGCAATGCAGTTAGCCTGCTTCCATCTGTTGCATGATCAAGTTGAAGTCTTGTTTTCACAAACCAAATGGGGTTAGTTGCTGTGCAAGCTACAAACCCTGAAGAATAATAAAAAAGAAAATGGTTTATAACTTCCTTTAAGGTTTGAATCATGGAACTATATATTATTTTGAGGCAGTTTGCTGGTATAATCTCTATCATAACCATTATTTTCAGAGATTTTTAGGTAATCCAAAATGTTTCTAGAATGCACAGATTATTTGTCAAAAAGATGCTGAAATTTTAATTGATTAATATGATTAAAACTTACAAATGTATGTACTAGTATGTATTAATTACAATACTCCATGATACTTGTAGGAGGTAACAGAATAGTTTGAATTTACCTTGATGTTAATGAAGATGGATTTGGTTGAGTACTAAATTTGCATTGGCATTAAGTAAAACAAAATGGAGAAAACTAACACAATTAAGATTGATGAATCAATCAAAAATACTCAAACATTCTGTAGGTAAATGGAATGGTTCAATGGTTTCAATGAAGTTCAAGAATAATGAAAGATGGCAATTGTAATGGGAGACTGTCACAGTTCCTGAAGAAAATATCAAAACTTTAGAAGTTATGGCAAAAAAAGATAGAAAGTGACTAGAAGGACATAACGTACAACAAATTAGGCCACGTTTGGCTTGAAGGCTGCAGGTTCCCCATCTCTAGCTCCGTGTATAACAATGCCCCAAGGATCAGCAGAGAGAATTCGATAAAATAATCTAATTCATACCAGGCTTTCACAATGATGGATATCAAAGTTTTAGCATCAAGTACAGCAGAAGTTGCACAGTAAATATTCCCTTCAAATTTTTAAAAAATTCACTGATTCGGACAGTGATTGTTATAGATGGTGAAACTTCTACTGCTACAAAATACCAAACTACTTGGATTCTGATAGTAAACAACAATTCAATACATGGCTATCAAATAAAAGTACTCCAACAATTAAGCACAAAGATCAGTGATAAATGTTAATGCCATACTTTCTAAGATTCTCATAGAGTGCTGAAAATACATTTCCTTAAAGACCAAAGAAAAATAAATGCAAGATATTAGGAAACAGTTAATAGGAAATGAAAACCATTTTTGTACATGGCAGAGAAAAATTTATCAGCTGATTATTTTCCAACACAATAATACACCAGCATTTCAAGACCACCTGAAAACTGTAAATAAAAATGGGAAATCCTTACTGACCATCCCAATAGCCTAGATCTTGCATTGTTGTTAAATTGATTATTAAAAATGTATTAACTTAAAGAATTTAAATAATCAGTTAATCAAAAAGCTGAGATATAATACCCAAATATAAAATATTTACACCAAAATTGTACGATAAATAAACAAAAAGACTTCACCAATGTGTGATACATTTTTGAGGTACAGAAAGTAATATTTTTAATGGGAACTTTCTTAAGGTGAAAATAGAGAAAAAGAATGAACTTAACCTGCAAAGGAGGCTGAGAGAACATGGACTGCTGGAGTATCAGGGTTGACACCAGGTAAATGAGATGAGTTGCAAAATGACTTGGCTTGGGAGTAAGCACAGAAGTAGATAGCTCGAGAAGGGGCTACTCCCACAATATTTGGGCCTAGGCCTTTGAAGAGTGCTCGGGGGCCCTCAGTCTCCACGATGTGTCTATAGGAGACAAAAGAAATTTTATATACTGATTATTAACAGAGAAATAATTAAATAAGAGGCTCAGCACAAAAATGAAAAAGGAAAAAAAGTAGGAGACATCTCAACAGCTAAAATGGATGAACTAACAAAAAAGAAATGAGTGACATCTGAAGCCATAACTTCCATTTACCAGATGCTTTTTCAACACTCAAATTCTCCAACGGGTATAACAGGCATGCTCTTGTACAGCTTTGATGATTGTTCATGGAATGAGTAAAAATTAGTATTAATCAATGAGGTTAATTATTAACAATATTTAGGATGCATTGAAAAATTGGTATGTTTCAATATATTTTAAAAACATTGAAATACAAAACAATGCAGATTAACTACAAGAAAAGTTAACACCTTACTTAATTATCAATTATCAGTCTCAGGGATCACCAAAATCTTTAAAAAGAGATCTGAGTTATGAAAAGCCATTCTTTGTGAACACACAAATATGGAGCAAGGAAGAATATAAAGGGATATCTACCATAAGGATTTATGCCATGGAAATACAGCAAGCATTTTTGTTAATTACTAAAAAGGGAGTAAATTTAAGGAATTTATCAGCTATTTTGAATTTCTAGGTTTTGCATCCTAATATTAAATATGCTGCATAGAGATCGAAGTATTGTGTGGCATAGAAAATCTCACATCAACGAGATATTAGCAAAATACTAGGAGATATTTATGAGATGGTTTCTGTCAATGGGTAGTCTAAGCAAACAGGAATTTACTTCATAAAATTTTAACGCCCAAGACTAAACTTCATAAGGGATTAATAAGAGGCACGAATCACATTGGAAAAGTCTCTGATAATCTACAAAACGATGAGCACATAACTACATATTCAAAAATATTTTAATTCTTCGATAAATTCCATTCTTGATAAACGTTGAGAATAGAAACAATAGTGAGGTTACAAAATAACTGGATATCAACCGCTATTGTTGAGTCATCATGTTACGAAATAAAAAACTATAATTAAAACATACATTTCGTAACAAGCAGGAACTATCAATCTATTAAAAGGCGACATTTCAGTCCAACATTTCGCACAGACATTGGCCTTTTGTGAATTGAAAGGAGACATGCCAAAGAGAGAAATGTGAGCCACGATAGTTTTCTTAGTCCAAGCAATACGGGTCGAATCAAGATCTACTCTCCTCTCTTGAAATGCTTCGGGACGAAAGACTCTAAAACTATTTCAAATATGTATCCACCTATCCAGCAGGAACATAATAACATCAATAATCGAAAATGAAGTCTGATGCAGAATATTTCGTTTTCTAGGAGTTCATTAACGGCGAAAGTTACTAC
Organism: Ladona fulva; assembly: GCA_000376725.2. NCBI lineage: Eukaryota > Metazoa > Arthropoda > Insecta > Odonata > Libellulidae > Ladona > Ladona fulva. Next base: position 678,591 of record KZ308370.1, read on the forward strand.
AGTGACGGCGAAAAATAACTATAATAGAAGGTTATTGTAATACCCGATACACATCGGAGAACCTGAAGATGATGAGTATTCGTAATAACATTAAAGAAAACTATTCAATTGGGCATACTTGGAGCTATTCGTAGCATAAATCAGAAAATTGAATTCAATCCATAATCACGTCCAAACGCGAGAAAAAACGACGTTAAAAAATACGCCGTTTAAGTGCTTGAATAGTAAGTGCCTTCGCTTCGACCGCTAAACCTTGAAATAGCTCGCAGTTGGAAATGAGGTAAAACGTGACTATAGATAGCGCGGAGTAGCGAAGTTCGCGAAGCCCAGTTTTAAAAGTTCCGAGCGAAACAGAGAGAAGAAAACGATGACAAAGAAAGTGAGGAAACTGTTAAAAATGCGAAACGAAACAATCTCACCTATTCTACGTCGAGGGGAAAAAAACGGAATATGTCATTACTAAATACGGTTAACTTAACTAGAAATCTAATTTCAATGAGAAAGCCTTGGGAAATAATTTCAGCATTATCTTTTATTTCCGTACGTAAAAAAATGTTACCGAAAGGTTGAGAAGAATTTCAGTTCAAACCCGGAAACTCATTTAGGAAAGTGCTTGAATATCATTCTTTTCCATTAAGACGCTTTTACAATGGTGAAATCATCCAAAAGAATAACACGATAATTTACTAAAAAGAAGTAACCGAGTAACCAGAGCAAGTTTTAAGCGTGTATTTCAAAATGCACATTTTTAAGGTATGCTAATAAAAAAGAAAACATACAGTAAGTGGCAAAATGTAGTGTATCGAGTAACGAATAAAACAAAGATGTTAAATACATCAAAACTGCGCCTTCTGCAGTCACAAGGCAAGACACGTACATGAGGATTGCCGAACTCTTCCAGATAGCTATGAAAATTTTCAAGCATTGAAAGATTACTGTTACTCATTTAGGCCAAATAAAGCGCACAATTTAAAGGAAATGAAAAGTACCAAAGTAGATTACGGGAAATCTAGTTTTGAAATTTTTAACTAAAAAGTGTCTTTAAAGTAGCACACAGCCATTGAATTGGTTCCTAATCTGAAAAGGAGTATCCACCGTAACCATAAAAGCTGAATTATAAACCTGAATTCCGAAGGAGGTTCGTTCACGAGTTGACAAATTGAAGAAATTTCCATGTTTCATAGACGAAAACTAAATGAAGTTTATCAAGTTTTTCTGATAAACAATTGTTAAACGACATGGTAAATACATAAACACCACACTGATCACATATTCACAGCAGCGAATTTAAAAGGTTGAAAGCAATGACTGCACTGAATCCTATTTTGGTTATGATGGTAAAGGTGTTGATCGTTTGATATTTTATGTGAAGTATACTCCTCTTCTCTACAAGTTTTAATGAAGTGAGAGCGATCTTAAGATAAAAGGGAAAATGTAACGCAATTCCGAGAATTTTAAATAAATACTTTCGTTTGAGAGATCGATGTTAAAATATATCAAACATCAAGCTATTAAGGGGGAAAAAACGCCACGGCGGCATACAATGAAGGGTTAGGGACCGACGGGATGGGTGAGATGGGTACCGAAGGGACCGCGGCGTGGAATTAATTTTACTTTGTATTAGTCATTTCATTCGGAATAGATATGGGAAAGGTTTTCGGGCGCTGGCATAAATAAACACGCGTAAACATCTGAATTTTGTCAACAACAACATATACCGGAGCAAAGGGACACCGCTGTCGGAAACTTCCGATCAAGATTCATCAAAAAACCCAAACGTCCTTCAGCTAAGTCCCGCGCTGAATTTTACAATCGCGCAATTCATGCGATAAACGTCAAGCAGCCGTTTGCATGAATGAATAACTCCATGCAGTGATAAGATAAGCACCACTTCAATCCACGATCGGCGCAATGTTCAATTCAACAGGAAACAAGATTTCACACTCAGCGTATTTCTAAAAATATCTTGAGTTTTGATTGCGTAGTCCATGTATTGCATTATAATTAATATTAGTTCTCTATGTGGCCCTTTCTTAAAACTTATTCCCAAGTTTCCAATAAAACAAATCTGGTTTTCGAAATAAAAAGTTCTGCGAGATGAAAAGAAAAAAATGCAAAATTAGCACGTCGCCAAAACGAAAATAGCTAATAGAAACGAGGTAATGTCCCACATGGAAAATAGAGGCCGAAGGAACAATTCAAGAAATAAAACAGGTCAAAGATCTGTCGACGAAAAATATGGAGTGAAAGATATTTTAAATTCACTAGACATTCAATTACCCGGGGATACAGTATCTGGGATGCGGAATACGCATAAGATTGAGTGTGTTTAATGCGTAATTAAACATTGTTGTAAACAAAATACGTACGGCGAAAATTTTAAATAGACATCAGTAGCCTCACCGTAAAAAAAAAATCTTCTCTCCTTCATTTAATCTACATTTTAACACACTAAATCTGGTTACAACACACTTTTTGATTGATCAATACGATTCAAAGTAATAAAACAAATTAGTTACACTCATTATCCCTCATTTATATGTATATCTTACAGATAAGAGAATGTATACAGAGTTTAATAAAACGTTTAATTTATAACCTTTTATATTATATCCCATAGCCCTTTTAAGCTATTGTAAAGAATTTTGCGCAGAAAATTCATAATTTTTCAACGAATGATAACGAATGGACGTCTGCAGATAGCCAAGTGGGTAGCGCGCTCGCCCGGTCCCGGGTTCGATGCCTGGTGGGAGCCAATATTTGCAAAATGACCTCAGCTGCCAAAGCACTAACAAAAAGTTGTACTAATAGATAATGAATAATTACTTAAATTCGCGGGAATTTCAACTTCCATAGAAGTAAGGTAATATTTTTTCTCTACATCGTATTGACTGTTAGCATGAAGAAATATCAGATATACTTAACGCTCTTGATAAACACTTCGAAGCGAGAGCCAGATTCAGCACACGATTATATACGTTTTAGCGATACTACGTGATGAGGTGAAATCTCCTTATCTATTCTCTGGATTAAGAAGTTGACTCAATAGACAAGAGCGGAGACCGGTTGTCAACGTTATCGATAATTATCAAAATTAATTTGGGTGCTTAACCTAATTTTCAGCGAACGTCTACCTATCTATTATTTATACATGCATACGTCCGAAATGGTTCTTCTGTGAACAATTTTTACGGATTTAAACTCCATTTAGGATCACAAAATAAAAATATATGATTTACTTAACCAGAATTTTTGGGCGTAATTATACATATTTGTCGAATCTTAGAAACGATCCCAACAGATATCCTGCTGGAAAATTCACAAACTTCACATCACAAAAATTAGATTTTAAAAATAATTCGATCCACCACTTAGAAATGATGTAATCTTTCCTCTTTCACTCCTGTTAATAGTCACTTCTGCTGTGATAAGATCATTTAAATCCTGATAATCTTATCAAAACCTAATGGTCATGCAATTTCCGAGAAGTTGAATTCGAACTTATCGTTGAAAAGTTGATGTTACATTCGGAGGCAAGACTGGCGATGATCTTGAATGTCTTGAACATAAAGATGAAAAAAGTTCGATCTTTTCATTACGGCATCAGGATAAGTTCTGTCGAGAACTTTCAATTTCTGACAACTCAGCAGTAATACCGTAGAGTATGAGAATTTTCTAAACGAGAATAGTCTGTTGTGAAAGGAGCGTTGCCCTAATAATGGTAGCGGGGAGACTGAATCACGCGCTTAATTTAAAATACATGTGAGAGACCTAAGGAACTCATAAAACCTTAAAATGTTTAGAAAACTAAAAAACCGACGCAGGGGAAGACGAAGAAAAAGGAAACGAACGTTTTAAGAATGGTTTGAATCGCTCTTCCGAAATAAAACAACAAATGAATTTTGAATTATATTCGATTTAGAAACAAGAAACTCACAGACGCACTAACGGAATACTAAAATCAAACAATAATAATAAACAATAAACCACAGAACAAGTGATGCTAGCAAATTTCAACAGTTTTGTTTCATTATCTATTCGGTTGGTGAGCTGTTGGAAGATAGATGAATAAAAGAAAGTTACTCTTAAATAAATTTTTCTATTATCGACTGGTTTTTCGTCCGCTTGGAGTTTTTGAGTGAACACAGTATCTCCTTGACCTTGGTAAGGGACATAGGCTCAATAACCTTATGAATGTCGAAATTTTGAAGATAAGCATTTTGCTATGATCGTGACTTAAAAAATTATTGTTTTGCGTCTATGTTGCTTTATGTCTAACAAAATACCTTAAGTGAAATGTCATTAGTGTCCCGCAAAACAAATCTATAGGTTGAGCATATAAACTTTGCAAAACGAAGGCAAATATATTGAATATATACAAGAACGTTAGCACAATTCTGTTCCTTGTTTACCGGTGACAAATTAAAGATACTTTTCATAACAAAAATTTTGGAAAAATATTTCATTCTTACAGCGAAACGAGAAGACAAGAAATTGTTGATTTCAGATCCCTCAAGGGAATGAATCATTCCACAGATGCTCTGATTTATTTTTGTTAGCGGTCCAAATGCCTTAAAAATGTACATTTATACATTTATTAGTTAAAATAACTGATTAATTTCTATAGAAGAAGTAAGATCACCTCGGAATATTTTGGCTACATCTAGTGATGCATGTGCAATGACCCCATTTCACATTACTTTTGTCGTAATTTCTGAATAAGGACTTATTGGATGAACATTCATTTTCCGAGATTGAGGTTTTAGCCAGAAATTACTGTCGCATACTCACCTTTCTTCTTTAGATTGAGAAGTATAAGTATATATTTATCCTGCTTAGTAAGAGCGCTTTACATTGAAATTATGCTGAAATATTTATTTTATACCTTAAGTGATAGCACTTTCAGACTGAAAATAAACAGTTAACATGACAAGAACATGATATTCCTGAAGAGGAGAGAAATTTCTTTATAATAGGCATAACATAATAGGCGACATTGAAACATTTACAAGATTACGTAAAAATATCGGCCAAAGCTAGAGGACGGTCAGTAAACAAGGTCTGGAGATCCTTGCAATGGACATCGACCGGCAATATCTGTTTGTCACCCAGAAACCACAACTACTGATAAGCCAGAGTGCATGCGATGTACGCTAAATGAATGCATGTTTATGGCATAGAACAGGGAAAAGTAGTAGCATCACGAGAAACGAGCATGGCATAGAGAAACGTAAGTTTCTTAACAGCAGAGGAGCTATACAACCTCCTTAAAGCTTCTATGAAAAGACACAAACTAAATGTCCAGGAGATTACACAAGGCCCATTTCCAGAGCAATGATTTGTATATTTAAAGCAACCGCGTTATTTACCCGGGGAGAAATTACGATCAAATAAAACACATAAAATGTTATTTTGGGATCGCAAAGAATTCGAAATGAGTTGAGCATGGGGTCTTAGTCGAAAAAGCTGACGAGAAAATCAACTGAACGAACGTTTGGAGACCGCCAAACAGGTGTCAGAAATGTCACGATAATCGCGCCTAGGATCACTTATGAGCTTCGGTTCCGCAAACATGTAGATGCAGGCATAAAACTTTATAATTTCAATACTTATTTAAGGACAAAAATGTCTCAATGTTACTTCCAGAAATGATAGCAAAGAGATAAAACTCCCACATAGTATGAATTATCGTAGTAGTACCATAGTATTGTTAAAAGTGCTTCGACAGCAGAAGTTATTTCGCACGTAGGCCCCCACCGGGAATCGAACCCGAGACCGCTTTCACCGAAGCCGAACGCGTTGCCCACTTTGCTATTCGGGAGACTGTATAAGGTATCATTACAATGGTAATCATATTCACAAATTAAAATTTCCGAATCAGCTACGAGTCCTTGCTAAGTAAAAAAAATTACCTCAATTTCAGCGCGGTTAAACAAGAGAAGAATCCTTTTGCGTTGAAGATACATGAGCTTTCCTACTGATCAAAAGAAGGGTCGTCCGAATACTTTCACATGCCTAAAACGGAGCACTAAGCTGAAAAAATACACGTAAAATATTACTTTTGTTTCCACTGATCGGATAAAGTCCGAAAGTAAAATTGTATAGGACAATCAAACAGTGAATCTGACCATGATTATTGGGAAGCTTTACAACTTACAAATGCCAAAATTATATCTAATAAGAGATGAAAAAGATAATGAAATATTTGGAACGTATTTCTGTAGAACCCTGGAGAACATCGCGAATATAACAAGTTCAGAGCCTTAAAAATATATTCTGAGAGCTTAGGACCAAGACTAAGTGGTCGATAAAGGTTCCCCACCAATACCAAATAATATAAAAGTACGTACAAGTTTTCTTTCTACAAGACTTCTGAGGAAAAAGAATCTGCTGTGGCGTCAATTGGATATAAATGTTTTCTTCGTCATTATTATAGATTGCCAGTATATTAAGGACTCCACGAATCGACGTGTTTCTTTGAAAGACTTGACCCCAAAGAACACTTCTCATTCTCCGAAATAGCACTTCAAAGACTGAACAGAAATAAGTAACCATTGACTACCATTAGTTTGAAGACATCACCACTTGAACAGAAATTTGAAATTTGTACTGTTTACTTCACCTATTTATACAGATAAAGCCTTTTACGCATAAGTTGAAATTAGTAACGGGGAACACGTGCGCGGATAACCTTGGTTTTAGCATAGACGCTGAGAGTTTAACGAATTGAAATTGCGAAACACAGAAGACTGCATTAGGTTGAAGGTCAATCGGAGCAATAGCAATGAAAGAGTAATCGAAGACTTTGAACAACATGAGCTGCAAAGTGGTTAACCGTTAGTTCGTGAATTGCGGACATCCGAATCAGTATCGACTGAATTAGCGTGCCCGGTGAGGTGAAAATTATCGTAGTTCTAAAAGGAGCTTTCTATTTAGGTAAAATTTACCAGCTAATCTCTAATTGATAAAATTGCGATGTAGACGATGCAAATAATGAAACGACGACATCTGAGCAATAACTTAAATAACGGGGCAATATTACCCGAAAAAAATTATACATAACATGGCATTAGGATGCGAATTATACCAACTGAATGAAAAAAAAATTGTTTCCAGCTCGAACTGAACCTATAACTCCTCTCGTGGCCTTCTCACAGGATATTAATAGTCGAAGAATGACGACATCTGAGTGGAATCGAATATTGATGGCGGTATTTTAACGATCATGAGAAGCTTGGCGACGGCTACGCAGCTGCTCCGTTAAAGGAAATGGAAGTAACCCCAGAACTTATCGTGAGCTATATCTTCAAGATATATGGATGGCTAGGAATTTCCAATCGGACGCAATTTTCTTGGCTACTGACAAGCTTAGACAGCGTAGAAGAAGCGGCGAAATTAAATCTTCTACAACGAGTATATAGAGAAAATGAGCGAGAATTGAAATTATTCATGAAGGAGAAGTTATATGATAGAATGAAATGAATCAAAGTTCAACCAAAAATTTGAAATATAGCAGTACATAAGAAGAGACAAAGAGAAAGAGAATTTTGCATTAGAAGAAATATTTCGACAAATAATATAAATAAATTAATAAATATAATACTCAGCTTCTCCAGAATGTCGCGAATCAACAAAATTCGAATTTATAATCCACGGGAAAATTTTAAAGAGCCATACATATTTCCATTTACGGTCGACTTCGATTTTTAACTGTAGGATTGTGCGAAAAAAGAAAAGATTCAAACATCAATTCTACTTTCAAATGAAAGCCTAGGGAAGACGCTGATCAATGAAAATGTGCGTTCACAGAGTATTTATACATTAATGAAGCTAAATATTTAAAAGTGAAAATCATGGAGTAGTAAACAAAGGTTCTTGCCAACAGGTCGTGACAGACGATGTATTTCAGTGATCGATAATTCAATCGGGATCAGCTAGTTGTTTATACTGTGGGAACGATAAAAGGGAGCGAGGCAAACAAGAGGACAACTAGTAGTAGTTAATTTATTTAGAAAGTATTCTAATATTTACAACTACAAAAATTCCGGACGGTTTGATGCGAAAAAGTAAACTAAATGTCAACAGATAAACGTACTAGGCAGGGGAAAATGTGAAAGATAACACGTAGAATAAAAACCATGGGGAAATATGACACGGATTTTATAAACAATATAACTCCCAATTCCTGATATAGTTCATGTTCCTATGAATTAACCTCGGAGGAAGACCGACGAAGATTCGAGTAGGGATGCCACAGATTAAAAAAAATACATTAGACGCGGCAGATAAGTGGAATGTTGGCAATTTTCCAGCCCCAGTGACAAGAATTCTATCTTGCTCAGGCAGCGCTTGAATAAACTCTGAGGGCAGGTCAAACAACCAGATAAGCATTAAGCACAGCACGAATTTATTAACTGTTTATGGTTAGATACCCTATCGAGGGACCGGCTCAAATCAGATTTTACTGCGTGTTTGCCTCTTACTCCATCACTTAATATATTTATAAGTATTTATGTATTTCACTCGTAACTTACAATGATGCGACCTATAACGTCCTCGATATGACCTTTGAAGATTCTTGCCATTTGAAAACAACGTAAAAGGCAAAGAGACTAGATAAATCTTTTATCTAAAAAAAACGCGATAATCTTGTTCTAAAATGTATATCTCGGTTGAAGTTCACTGCACTCTATAGAGTGTAAGTTTCGTGGTTAAAAATATACTCCTTAATATATAAATAAGGTCACTATGTTACATTGATTTCGATCTTTGAAGAGACTGGACGGCTAAATATAAACTCTCCGTCGTTTGTAATCGATAAAATCTTGGGCAGGTTTTACTCAATAAAATGCGCATAACTCAATCCGAAGTAAACAAGGTTTGATACGCATAAGCCAATGATGGCGATGCGTTACTTAACGTGCAAATTTCCTTAGCAGCGCCCTGTCATCTTCAAAGATTTGGATTGAATCGATCATTTTTTCCAACAAAAACAAAGTAGCCGATTAGAAAAATCCTCTTGGAACCAAAGATAACAGTAAAAGAATAGAATGAATGGGGCTATTTCCCATTTACGAAAAAAATCATAAAGAGGTGAAATATTTAACACAAATTAACTAAGAATATTTGTTTTATCAATGCAAAAAAAATGAATGCCCAGAAATAAGCGAAAATTTAGTTAACGGAAAACGGAAAAAATAAACTAAAGTTTAGGAAACGTTCCCGACGACAAGAAATTGCCTCCCACTTAAACTCTACAACATGAATAAAAATACTTACAAACAGGATAGTTCCCGTCAAACCAATTTCAAATAATACAAAAATACACTTTCTCCGAGCGAATTCTACATTACGTTTCCTTGTTCTTTCTATTTATGTAAATGCTTAAATGTAAATATCGTATTACCCTTGTCTTTAGGGTAACTCTCATTCTTTCCTCAGTGTTCCCTCTAACCTCTGCTCGGCTTCCTCCCAACACTTTTTTGAAAGCCGCCCAACCAATTTTTTCAGCACCAAATTGAAAGACTAAGAAATTCGAAAACCTTCAGTTCTACATTGAGTACATTCCATTGATCTCTATCATTCCGTTGTACTTTTTGCATATTATAAAATGGTTTTAATATTTATAAAGTTCCACAAAGGAAAACAATAAATGTATCATTTTCACACATTCTTTCTTAGATATCTACAGTTTCGTTACGTGAGCTTCCACAGACATTTTGAATCATATTTTGAATTAAATTGTTTTAAGCTAACATGCCGTAAAAATATCCAAATAAATGCTCTACTTAAACGAGCTAGCTTCATTTTCCCATTGAATTCTGCGCTGCCCAGTGATACTTCGAGGATCGCTCTAGGATGGAATTCTACGTAATAAATCGAATCCATCTTATGAGTACGTTTCAACATCAGCTAAAAGCTAAGGTAGAGGAATTTAGCGCCATATACGTCCTGCTCGTAATCGTTTATGAAGTAAATGTGAGCGGGTACATCGCATATAAAATCTGCGTTAGATGATTCACCAAGTCCAACGGAAGTCCGAGAACCCAGATCCTGCTTATTTACATGAATTCTGAATGCTAACAGGAAATGTTTAACCATTTCCTCGTCATTATCCATAAACTTAAATGCTTAAAATTAAAAAATATCATCACATTAAGTCCGTCACAACAATGTCTCACGTTAATTCTCCTAAATCGCACCTTTCAAACTAAAACGAAATCGTGAAAGACAATGAAACTTGAATCTCTGAAACTTTATAGACGATAAATTGCAAAATACAATATCAATAAGATGAGGACTTTGTCTATTTATAGAATTAACACAGTTTAAGGACAAAAAAACATTTAAGGCTTGACTCTATGCCAGACTACTATGTGTACCTGGAATGGAACTAACTAATTTTCACTTTAGGGCCTGGTATTATACTATTTTGTTAGTGTTAAAGTAAAGTTTACAATCAACCTCCATGCTAATTAATCATATACAAAAGAGATTAACAATAATCTTCAATTAAACTCAAACAAAACTTTAGAATACTGGGCCCTGAAGTGTCGGGTTAAAGTATACTTTATAAAGCGGGCCAGATTAATTTTCTTTTGCACCAAATAACGCACCTATAACCAACCAATCGATGACATGAATTGGCTCCATCGCCACCCTTACAGTGTGACCGTTTTCATCCTTATCGAACATGCTCGAATTCAATATACTTATCGGATATTTAACTTCTCGTTTCTACCAAGGGGACGGTGATAGTATTTCGATACTAGCACACCCTTAGAGTAGCCTCAGTAAGGACCCCTATTCTATTTTTATAGACGTGAATTTCACGAACTATGTAGTCACCTTATTTTCAGCTTTCAAAAATTTGGCAAACGTCACCACGAATTCCCGCTCGAGTAACGAGTAAGGAAAGCACCACCGAAATGATCTCAGGCGATCCTTTAAAACCACCGTCGTTCGTACATTCGGGGCAAAGCACTGCTAACGACTTTAACGAGTTTTAACTGTGACACCATGTTTCACAGAACACAAAATGCTATCATACAGCAATATGATGTAGGACTAAGCCCTTTTCAAAGCGTTGGTCGCCGATCTGCAATACAGGCCAACGTTATCAAGGCCGTTATGATCAAACAACCATCGAGAAAGCTGCAAATGAAAAGAGATAACAGTGGGAGGGATAGCTGCACCCATTCACAAAACGACAATCACGTAGAAATAAACTAGAGTTGACAAGCGAGGGAAGATTTTCACGTGATTCCATGCACGTCTCAACCATGCTAACATAAAAACTTAAGGTAATTTACATCCGTACTCCGAGAGCATAGGAGGGGTTTATTCCGTTGCATCCACGTACGAATAATCCGGTATAGAAGTCTCTTAAGATTTATCAGATTCAGAATTTAGATTTTTTCTTTGCTAAGACATGAAAAGTATTTGTATTCTTCCACAATTAATTTCAACAACTGGATAACCCAATGATTCTCAAAGGCAGCAATACCGTCCTCTGGGTGCACTGGACTAATCCAGGGGGCCGTGAGGGAAGTGAATTTCGTTCTATTGCCAGTTATCATTCCTTCCCAATTGAATTTTACTGGATTCGAGGGGGAGATTAAACATTAGAGAATTGCGATAGAGTTCTTTGAGCGATGCTTTTATAGTCTATTTTTATTTTCCTTTTTATTATGCTCCAGATTCAGCCGTACAGATATTTATTTCACAGATGGCGTTTGTGGGGGCGGGTGTTAGTATGGAACCATAGGGGCGGAAGCGTGAAAAAGTTGAGGTAAAACTGACAACCGCTAGCAAAAGAATTACAAAAAATCCGTAAAAATTGATTTTCCTTGCTGAGCTACAGCCCCTTATAATAATACACCTGAAGCAGGTTATTGCACACGAATCAAACACAAAAAAATATCTCTATCGGAGTGAACATCGAACCTGAAATGAAAACTTAAAATTTTTGAACCAAAACAGAAACTGAAAAGAGTTCTTACCCCGATTTTTGGCGCCAAACTATTACTTAATTGTAAATGAAAAGTTTAATAAAAGTGGCCAACAATAGCTTGAAAAAAACGGAAATGAATGCTTCACATTAACAAATATCTGGTTTAATATTTTGATCGTTACTTTTTCAAACCTATGAGTTTGATTCAAACTTTAAATGTAACCTGACTGGAAACGCACTTAATACAAAATCTTAAGAACAGAGGTATAATATATATTAACGATCGAAGAGAAAAATGTTAGAACAGGTTCGATTGAAATCTATTGCAAGCTTTTACAGATCGATATGTTAATGACCTATACACAGAAGTGCAGCAAATTTAATACATAGTGTCAACGATTACTGGGATCATTTAAGGTGAAATTAATTGTCTCTTATCTATTGATCTTAATTTTTCTTCCAGGTAAGGGTTGTTGGAAGGGTTCTCCTTACGTTCTGACATTAGATACTACAAAGAGTTGATCTTCTCATTAAATATTAAGATATGTGTGTCTATTTCATACAGTACATACAACTACCAGACTAAGACTTGAGCAAAAGAAAATACCTCATTTAAGAGCGCAGTTACATAGTAGTCAATCTTTCCTTATTTTCATTTAAAATCCTTCCTACATTTTTCCACAAACATGGGACGTAACGTTTGACTGAGCACACGTTGTACAAACAACAGATCATTAGCTTACATATACACAATCAAATTGTAGGAGTTATCGGAAAACAAAATTTACGAAAAACTGACATTTCCCTTGAGAATTGATTGCTTTTATTCAAAGATAAATTTTGCATAGATAGAAAACTTAAAGGCTCCTGTGAAGTCACACAAACGAGAAAAAACGAGGCCAACCTACTTTCGTCTAAACGTGTCTCTCAAGGGGATTCCGCATTTTCAGCACTAGTGAGCATTACAAGTAAGTTATTGTAGGGAAGGAAATGACGGGTATATAAACCCGTTGAACCCAAATGTTTAGCATAATTTTATTTAAGCAAAAACTTTTGAAATCTTGCCACACAATCTTCGCCACTAAATTGACCGAAAGAGATGCTGCCGAAGAATTATTAGGAAATCTGTAAAAGGCATGTTGTGTAAGATCACCAATTTCCGGGAAACTATGGTAAACACGCACAAAACAATGAATTAACGGAAGAAAAATAGCAATTGACACTGTAATTCATTTCGCGGAACAAAACGGAAACTTTCTCGAACGATAAATCTCGACAAGCGTCAGATTCTCTTATCTTCTCGAAAAGTCAATCGGCCAGACCTTCACCCTCCTCCATGAAAATACTAAGGAAGGTCAATGAAATGCTATAAAGATAGCTATAAAGATATAAAATATAAAGGGAGTCAATTTTCAATTTTCCTTTCACATCTTTCGCAGGTGAAAATCCTTAAACCTAAAGGTTGATTAAGAAATACTACCGAAAGTATTGGATCCTGCCATATATTTGGAATAACCGACTTGTAACAAACCTAGAATTTAGGACAGGGTAGTTGATGCTGAAAATGGGGTCAGCACTTTAGAGCTCCATGAACTGGAGATATTTAAGGCTTCTTACTTTTTTAACATCTCAGCCTCGAATATGGTTTCAAAATTTTCCAGAATTATTACCATGAAGATATTCGTCCCTAATATCGTCGTTGGCGAATGCCTCTACGATATTCCGTTGTAGGAGACAGGCCCATGTAAAAATATTTCAGAATTCAGTAAGCGATTCCTGCTTTCCCCTTCGCACTATATATTATTATTTCCACAAAAAAATAATATTAATTGATGTAAGTTGGACAAAAAATGGAAAAAATTACGTTGATCATTCAGCATATAACTAGAAATCAGTTTGTTAATATTTCCACTGAGTCAAACCTAAAAATTTTAAGTATAACATCACGAATCATTTGAAGCTAAATCTTTAAGGATACTATGATATCTGAACACCTCATGTAATAGTCGCTGGTTTTTGAATTTTCAACCCACAATCACAGGTGAGCAATAAAGAGCACCGAGAAACCAAGCGGCGAAGCTGTAGTCCCAGTAGAAATTTTTTGCGAAGTAAATTAATTACTGGTCCCACAAATTATTCTGACTTCCATAAAATTCTCTTTGGTATTGCTACATTCGAGGTATAAAGTATGCGAGCAAACGGGCTGATAGAAATATAGAAACAATTATACATACATAATCCGAAGCTGATAAGGAATACCCAGAGACAATGAGAAAAAAATACGTTAATAAAAAACATAATCCCTTACTAAACGTTAATGACTATGTATCACCCATTAGTTATTAGCTAGTTCAACCGAGATAGTCATTTTAGAAAACAAAATCAGCATTAACTGTAAGTACATGCATATAAAAAGGTATTTAAACGACTTAAATAACTTAAACATCAGCATGACAAGGGGTTAGCCACATCAAATATACAACATTTACCCACATCAAAATAATGGATGATCATGACTTTTCGATACAAATGTGTATGAAAGCCTATAATTTCTGTGCAACGAAAAAAACGAATCACACACATTGACCACAAACCTTACAAGCAGATAAAATCTGAATACATCAACGATCACAACAATTAAGCGTTCATTTAGCAGTAAGGCAAAAATACCAACTTCCACACATTGGAACTGCGCCCAAGAAGGGACCTTGAGTCTCCAAAATACTTTTCTATATTCGGTCTAGAGGGAAAACCCATTCCAAACAACATTAAACATAGCATCTACTTCCTTGATCAATAAAATTTATGCGAATTTGAAAACGATGTCCTAAATTCCTCCTAGTTAGTTGTGCACTAAAATGATTGCTTATTTATAATTTACATATTTTTGTTACTTATTAATCCCATATTATGATAAACTTGATATGTGATACTGTAGGGATGCATAGCGGCCACAGCTTGGGAAGTGGAAAAAGCAAAATGTGCCAACTCTCTTCCAAACTGATTTCCCAAACAGAAAATGGCAGTTTAATACATTAAATACACCGCGGAAATACTCTGACGGACCCGTTGAGCAAGAGAAGGCAAAGGCGGAAACAAGGAAGCTTATTAGGTCAAGTCGCAGAAACTGAAAAGCGCGATTTTGTAACAGTAGATAGCAAACGAAGTGAAAAGATTCACCAATTACGTATAATCATCGAGTCATTTGTCTAAGACGCATATAGAAACCCATCAACTAATTGGAGTAAGTCTGTGAAAAATAGAAACACCCGAATCTTTTCCAAGGACCATAAATCATGTCTGGGCCGAGTAAACACTCAAAATTCGTCCACGGAGTGCAATAGACATATAAATAAGTAATAATTATGGAAATCGTGACTTTACAACGTACAATCCCAGGTTTAATAAGAGTTAATAATTACTGTATATGGTATTACAGGATGATAACTTCATGTAATTATCCGAATAATTGTAATCTTGAAAATACTGCAACGGAACATTTAGCAGCAACTCTCACAATTAGATTTCAGAGTAGTGCACGGATCGTAACTAAAGATAGTAAAATAAACTCGAATTTGGAAAACAGAAAGCATAAGAATGCGATTGCTAATGAAATAATGAAGTCCACTTCAACATCGAAACATTAAAAGGCAAAACATAACATCGTACGCAATCGGTTTACGCATAAACCCTAAATAGCCTATGAACATGTACTTCGCTAAGCACATATTACTTAATAACTTTAATACGGTTTTTTAATACCACGAAGTTTTAAGATGGAAAAACCTGCCATCAAAGAACAAATGTTTTCTTCCGGTCAAGAGTGTAAAAACACCCTTAAACAATATTATCTACAGGGACTTTGGTACAGAAGTATTTATAATGTTTACGATCATCCAACCTATTGCGCAAAGCTTTTCCAATAAGTTAACAGATTACATAATAATAAATCAAGATCAAACCGATTCTCAGCGAAAATACGTCGTATCCTTAAGTTTCGCGAGTTTTCCTTCCAAGATGGTTAAGAATAATATTCCTGGATACAAGGATTTTTCCTAGGTGCACGCCTTACTTTTCCACTGTCCACGCCCTACTTTTACCCTTTTCCTCGAGGATAATATTTTTGTGGAAGGGAGTGCTTGGAAGAGAGACTTTCGACGATTTTTTGTAAAGAAAGGGGAAGAGTTTCTAAGGAATCACAAGAGGGAAAAATGTTAATGGAACTTTGAACAATTAGATGCAAAGATTCATGCTCCAGACAGACGAATAAATCAAACCGCAAAAGAACAATATCCTCCGACTAAATGAGCAATCAATTGAAACGTCTATGACAAATTCTAAAAAACTTCCGCTACTTCTTTTGCTAAAACAAACAAATATAACGATACCGTTATGACGTCGCTGTAAGATCGCAACACCATACATTCAATATATTTTCAATGTTTAACGGACCAAAGAATGTATAGTAATTTTACGAGGTGGAATGTCAATTACAGTAAAACACGGTGTGATACATACTCTTCAAGAGGATATGACTATGGGTTGTAAATGCATTGAATTTCATTGCTACCCAGCATAAGAAGTTACAAGGTGCCATCCTCTATAGGTGGCCCCTTAGTGCAGCCACGGAGATTCCATTCCCTTGCTGGTTTTCTAGAATCGGCAACTGGACTTTCCACAATTTTGCTTGCAACCTACGGCTTCAAGAGCTTTTCAATCTCTACTTTCCAACTCAAACCTTTGCAACACAGCCACGTCCCTTTCACTTTTATATAAATGGTACTACCTTGTTCACAGCTATTCCTATAAGAATGCTTAGCATTGAATATGATTACTTTCCCTCATTAATTCTGGCCTATATAGCACGGTGATTAGCTCAATCACCATCTTCCTTGTCAAAATATTAGCTGATAAGAATATATACGTCACGATTGTTACTCTAAAGACCAACCCATAATTCACATCCTCACTAAATTACATTAGTTACCATGCTAGCCATATTATCCTATAATTTCAGCACCTTGTTGTTCTCTTCTCATTCAAAAATAACATAAACATAGATTAAATATCCGCAATCGTCGAAAAACTTATCGATCAATACACTTTCACATCATTAGAAACAAAAAGTCCCCTGTTAACAAAAGATACTCTATTTCCTACATGTATATAAATCATCCAATCCATACAATCGTAATATTCGATAACTTAAATGAATACAACTATAATTAAAGAATATTGCTAAAAAAATAACCAATATTCAAAAACGACATGTGTGAGCAGTATAGAACACAAAATGTGACAATAAACTGTGGGACACACTTACATTGGTGTCTACTGCACCTGAGCTCAATCTATGCCTTCCACAGCCATTTCCGAGAAGAGGGTCTTACAGGATTTCCATCGGTTCATAATGACACCATCGGAATAGTCTCTGGATCAGTCTTCACAGGTTTGGTTGAAGGGAAACAGCCATTCGGTGTTTCAATGCTGGGAAAAACCAAAGGCCTGAAAGGCCCATCAAGCAGGAATGGTGGAAGATTCACTTCATATATAGAATATGTCGTTCACTGCAGTATGCATGATATAAACAATTCCTTGACTTATGGGCATAATATATCTTCAAATGTACCCATTTTGATACGCCAAAAATCAGGAATTCATGGACTTCATTCTTTGTCATTTTCAATTAAATCAATTGACTTCCTTCCAATAATATTTCTTCCTTGAATAACTTGCTAATCAAGAAGTCGGATAATTCTTCGAGCATTACGATTACACCAGCTAGTCAAAGTTTTGGGTGCGAATTATGCGGACATACAACACTGTTACAGAGGTTTCCTTGATAATACTTCGCAAATTTAATGGGCGTCACAACATATGATATAATCTATATACTTATTTTTCATGGGGAAAAACTCCCGTAACCTATAAACATACAGTATTTAGGCACCTCTACAGCACAGAGAGCCATTTAGTTTATAATTTCTGTTTGTGCCTTCCTTTTGGAGGTCACACTTACACCCTTAAACTGCCAGCGATCAAATATTTCGGCCTTCGGCGTATGCGCGAAAATTGCCACGGGCTGAAAGATCGATCACCTTCTTACACGCTCAAAAGCTCTCGTCTCTATTTCGTTTCGTTACACATGTCCTTTGCATCTTTTATTAATTCTCGTAGAAAAAGAAAATGTCATGATAATCACCCTCCCTTTTTAGTTTTCTACAAGAAATGGATTAGTTGGTATTGTGAAGTATCTATACGACCTCCATAGCCATGGCAGTTTCCGCAGATACCATCTGACGGCGGGTGGCAGTAAAGGATTTAACTCCGGTCCAAGATATTCCGTAATGTACAAATAACATATTTTGAAGTTTTGATATCCTGAGGTCCTCAAGAAGTTGAGGTCTGGGTCATTGTGCCCTCCTGAAGATCTTGCAACCACATGTTGTGAGCCCATAAAATTGAACAAACCATGATACAAAATTTAGAATGAAACAGCTCCTCAAGATAAAATAATACACTGAAACTTCCCAGAATCAAAATTTTACACACGCCAGGTTACAATATCTTGATTACCAATAATTCACACATAAAACAATATTTCAGCCTACTTACTTAGTTACCGAGTTAGATTTCACTGACTTGTCTGGCTGAGACTTAGACTCTAACGCAAATTTAGTTGATTGATTGGGAAAAATTCATTACCTAATGCATGACAGCAAATGTACGTATGAATGGCAAGACTTAAGCATGAAAAAGTCCACATGCAGCCCACCTTGCCAAGATATCTTTCAGAGCAGAAAACAGGTAGTAGAATAAATACCGATTCAAACACCATTGCTTCAAGAATCATTTTTCTGTGTCGCTGTTAAGTAAGTAAAGGTGCCTGCGAGTTATCCTGATTAATAAAACTAAATTTATTTACTGAGACTCTACGTGGATATAAAAGCTATTATTCACCACACTTAAAACACGAAGTTCCAAACAAGAAACTATACATACAGCATACTCGTTTTTTTATGGATTTTATGAATCTCAGTTCGAAAATTTTGATATCTCATGAATATAGACAGAATAGACATTAGCAGCATAATTTCTGTAACCAAGGAATATTTCACTACAGGGATTCTTTAGAAAACTGCCCTTTCACTTTCGAAAGGAATTTTTAGCAGGAAATAAATTTCACTACCCAAGAAACCACTTCTAATTGTCATTAATTAGTTCCCTTTACAAAATTACAATACAATATTTATAAAGTATGACAACAGAATATTGTATTCATAATGTGGATATACACTGCTGATATCAGATTTAGATGAAGCAAGTTGACCTGTCCTTAACATAACAAAATAAACACATACAATGAATTACTTCCATAATGAGAAATGTGGCTTTTATAACTTAGATGCTTTAAACATGGTGTAATAAAACAAAATCTTCAAAAAGGAAAACTTCAATTTATGTAACTTCTTTAAGAAAGATAAAATGGTACCTCAACATGTGAATTGCTCTGTATACAAACTTCCTCTGACTCCATTCTGACCTCTAGATACAAACATAATTTTGAGACACAAACCAAAGAAGCTAAAAATATATTTTAAAATGGGTTTTAAGTTACACAGTTTTCAAGCTAGAAACTCCTCACTGGAATGAATTGAATTCATAAGTTGAGGTACCACTTTATTTATTTTACAAGAGTGACATTTTGAAAAATAATACCATGAATGCTTTACTCATCAACTGTTGTAAGATAATTAACTTCCAACGTGACAATTAGTGTTTAAAAAATGCCATACCACATTTTTAAATAACAACAAAAATTGAAGATATTGAATGTTTAATATGCTATATTACTATTAAACCATAAGAATTTGATTGCAGCATTTATATTGGGTAAAAAAGAAATTTTACTCGCCAAGAAAGATATTACATTTTGAGAGCAAAAAATGGCCCGCAGTTATGAGGTACAAGATTACCTCTCATATGCATAATTAAGGTGACCACATGTACCAGTGGGGCCAGGACAGTATTGATATGTTGGGGACTTTCCCACAAGAACGAACTAATATATTAATTTGTAGTGGTCTTCTAATGGCAGCTACTGAAGCTTTGATAATAATATCCATAGATACAAGGTAACAAAGGGAATTTATGAAAGGGATTTATGCAACCCCACTTAAATCACCTACAAAATTTGTTATGGACATACTGCATATGCAGGGGCTGTTCAGCAGTGTGTCATGCTTGAGATGTTGATCAGAGAAGAGAGAAGCAAGTTGCCTATAATACAGGGGAACTGAAAATTTGTCCTAAGCAGATCAGACATCTGGTTACCTTACATTAAATGAATCTTTTTTCCAAATATCCTGAAAAATAACAATTTTTTGCTACTGTAACCAATCTTTTTAACCCACAAATTGCACACCCTTTTTAGTTCACAAATTTCTTGCCACTCATTTCTTCAAATGGATAGTGGCCTAAGAGACTAGATTGGACCCCACAGACCCCACTTTATAAATATATATCTTATTACAAGAGAATAGGGTTACATAAGTGTAACACTAGAAAACATTAGCTTCCAGTAACTAATGGGGGGTGTGCATATATGAGTAGGAATTAAATGTTTAAAGCATATATTAATTTCTGTCAAGTCAATAAAGAACAAATGCGCAACTTTTTAAGTCCCTCTGTTTTAGTTGAAAAACAGCAATAAATGGTCAAACACTGCCTAATACTTCTAACAATTGTCAATTTCATGATGACCTTTTGTAGTATTCATCATGTCATAATTAACAAATACATTTCATATGAGTATAAACTGCCCTGGAACTTAATCTTTATAAAACAATTTTCCAGGAGCATTATTAGTAGTCTAACTATAAATAATCAATAAGGATATTATTCTTCAAGTGACTGATTGTGTTACCTCATCATTTAGCTTCACTCTATAACACAGAATTAATAATCTCATTTTAAGCAACAAGCTCATAAAATTGTAACATTTGATTACAACAATTTATTTCAAAATCCCATGCTTCAACTATAATCAACAATCAATTACTTCTTTAATTCATTTATGAAACCATCAAGTGATTCTGCTGACGACCATAGTCTCCCATTTCAATGGCACTCATAACTCTTTCGGGGCATTAAGAACATCATTCTCAGTAAATACAAAATCCCAGCAATCACATAAAGAAATATTCATTTAGCATTAACAGGATTCCTAACTCCTTTAAATAACCTATAAACATGGCCCAACAATTATCATTCAAAAGGAAGCTAAGCCTGCCACATGCCAAAAATTGTTTGCACTGCATTGATATAGATGTGAACACTTTGTCACTGCAATCTTAGGCAAGGTTGAAATAGCACTCTTATACTCCTTTTTTCCAACATAACATGTTGTGTGAATTACATCTGTGACTTGATTGAGTAGAATTACAAAAAAACATCAGAATTTTCTTTTATACTTAAGTATTCATCATCATAGATCAATAGCCTTTGATATCCCTTCTCTCTAATCTGAAATACAGTACAGTATAGCAAATACAGTAAATATGAACATCTACTTTAAAAAATTATGAAGATCAGTAATTTTACTAATCAACCTTATCACTTTCTGGCAGTGGAAAATGGCTGCTGAACTTACATTCAACCAACATAGGTTCATAAAGTTTTATTAGCATGCAGCTTAAACACTCAAGCTAACCCCTTATTTAAGTCAAGTTGGTGGAAATATGTACAATACACTAATAATTTCACCAATTTCGAACAAATAGGCTGCCTTTTCAAAAACAGTAATAATAATAATAAATCTTCTTCATATAAGATTGAGACTCTAAGTCTCTTTTCCCTTCTAACCCACGTAGGACATCCCATCTAAAATATGTAATGTAAGATTATGAGTAATTTTCTAATGATTTGACAAACTTGAAAAAATTATAAACAAATAATGTTTCCATGGTAAAAAACCAAAACTAAATTAAAACACTTGTCAGCTAAAAAAGTATTACCAAACGTTTCCTCGACTATGCATCTAATGAGATGCAAATGTGATAAAGTCCAATTTATCAATTGCTGGAAAAACGACTAAGCAACCAGCTATAGCACAAATGGGATTTTTACATGGGAATGCAATATTCAGTCAATTTCACTCAAATTTTGTTACAACACAGCTGTCACAAGGATGCTATATCAGTAGATAATTATTTAGCTTTTTTGGGCACAAGTCTAGGATATTTCATTAACTAGAAAGACATACACTTACATATATGAGCAGATTTGTGATAGTCAAAAAATTGTGAAATTATTACATTTTGCACAGCTACTTTGTATTTCATAATGCTTTTGTATATATAACAATTATTTCATTTAAGAGACAATCTTTTTAGAAAGTGAAGCATGAACATCATATAATTTCATGAAATATATTTCCTTATCTGTGCTCTGAGCAAGGCAATGCCTACTTTGATAGATGGGATACCTACAATAATTGAAGTTGGGTAGGCATGAAATAAGAACAAAAATAATCCAAGGTAATAAATATGGAAGGAATGGAAAGCTTCTAATAAATCTAAAATTTTATGTATAATTTGATGTACAATCATTTCATCAAATAATTGTACATCAAATTCCAAAAACATGTTGCCACAAATGCAGTAAAATAAACTTTTGATGAAAATACTTCGTAACATCGTAAAAACTTTTTTAAACAGTAAAATAAACTCTCTGGTCCAAAAATAATAATGTAAATCCTCAATGCACACAATTTACAAAAACAAATAGCTGAATTTCAAGCTAACATGTCAGAAGAATTTATAATTAATCCTTACAACATGCAGNACCCATAGTTTGTCCCATTGTACAAAATTTTTCACAATATTCGGTTGAGAATAATCAACAATGTAGAAGTTTAAACCTACCTACAACTAGTATTTAAAACCTTACAATTTCCCATATTAAACAAAATATTTTAAGCTTAATAACTTAAAAGAATTGCTAATTAAATAAATTATATCTCTAAACAATATTGCAGATTCCCTATTGAGAGCTCATAATCAGAGAAAGATTTAAATATTCAAACTAGCTATAATTGTCACAATAATCCTACCATAGCTGGAGAATTAGATTTTTAAGGAACATCCTTCCTCAGATATTAGGATAATCATTGTTGTCACTTAGCTTTTATTAAGTATGACAATCAGAAACTTGATGGTTTATTCTCTATAGAGAAAACAATCATTGGATCAAACCAAGGATGCCATTCTTTTCTCTTTAGCATTATAAACTTATTAGACATTTAGATAATTTCCTTTAATTCCTTAAAAATCACAACACTCACTAAGAAGGGCAGAAGATCGATATTATGAACATATTCCTTACAAATCAAACGATCAGAAAAATACTAAACCAATAAAATTAACACAAAATTCCAATTCACTTTTTTTAATTTGAAGAGGAAACAACAAACTACATGTACAATAAATAATGCTTTGCCATTTAAAAGTAAAATGGGTTATGGCAACCCTAGATAAGATTTTTCTCTCAGTGATTAAAGTTCAGTGATACAAGTTTATCTCACATGATTGAAAACTTTACTTAACATAAACCTCAGAAAGGTTTCCAAGTGTGATTAAATTATAATTGCAAAAAGGTAAACATATAAAATTATAGTAGAATATGACGATAATCACAATCTTTACCAAAAATATAAGAATTCTACAAAGTAAATTTTGACATCAAATAGTGACAGAAAAGCACCTTTACATTCAATAAAAGCCTTGTATAATGGTCTCAAGAGTCCAGTTTAATTAGAGAGGTATGTAAGAATAAAGGACCAAGAAATTCAACTTTATTAGGAGATTTAAAGCAAGGTAAGAACCCGATCTATTATTCATACAAACAGTAGGAAATCTTCCTAAGTAATTACTCGATGGAGAAAATGTAACAACTAATTCAAAAATAATACTTCCCGAACACAAAGCATAATAAGGATGTATACAATTTACACATTTTTCATTAAGGATATCATCATGTACATGAAAAAGTTTCCAAGAACAATTCATTGAATGATTAAGAACTGATATTTTATCCTGAATAGGTCACGACATGAATTGTGCTAAGTTATCTGTGATTTTCCCAACCTTTAAATAAAACAAAAATACTTCTAGAATAATAATAAAGTTGCCATGAACCATGAAAAAGAAATAAATACTGCAGGAGCTTGTAAGATAACCTATTACTAGAATACCTAAATCTGATTTTTTAAAATGTACATTCGACCATTGCAAACAAGGTTATAATTTAAATGTAAGTAATACAAACACAAAGAATCTATAGAAATATCTAGAAGCTAATCTCTCACACCAAGTCTTGTGAGGTAAGTAATAGCAGACCAATTTCCAGATGAATAAATGACAAAAGTATCTTGAAGCTACCATAAACCTACAGCAAATCTGAATAACAGAGCTAATGTAAAACCAAAGAGGTAACTAAAGCATACACAAAATTCCCTTTACTAAAAAATTATATTTAGCACTGTTGAGACCTTTTGCTAAGAAATGTTAAGCCAAATAGAGGGTAACTATGTGCCACTGACATTTCCCCAATCAATCAAATGAGTAACAAAAAATTAAAAACATGCAGACGATTAAATAACATACATGATGAACCAGATAACTTCGTGCATTGTGAATCATATGTTTTACTATTCAATGGAACAAAAAATATCTTACAGTGGGATTTTGGTAAGATTAATCAATACTATTACACACAAACATGATAACATTTAGAATGTAATCACTAGAATTAAGGCTTAATAGATGACTTACCACATTGTGAATACCTAAAACACAACAGCTCAAGTATGAAAATGTTTCCAACACTAAATCATGAATTACTTGGTTTATAACATAAAGCAACATGGTTCAATTCATATGTAACTCTTCATAAGAAAGGAATAAGATCACTCATAATTTCACAACAAAATTCTTGCCAACATAAACTTTCCCCAACAATTTTACGTGTTTGAAATGTGACACATCACAATAGTTTAAATTAAAGGCCTTTACATGAGATGGAGACCTTAGACACATCACAAAACTATTTTCGCTAAATAACCAAGCTACAAACCTAATAAATAATCTCCCTATAGCAATAATCATAGACTAAATAAGCTTTTACTATTCAGAAATGAAATAAACCCCTTGGAACTATGAGACAAAACTTCCTCGATAAAAAGTATATGATTATATAATCTGATCCTACTATTACACGCAATTCCTAAATACTCTTATCACAGATTTACTTGTTAAAATCAACTCTCATAAAGTCACTCGGTAACATTAAAAGCTTGTTATTGTGCACATTCGTATTATATTTTAAAATAGACCACACTATTTGATGAAGACATTAAATGAAAAACAAGAAAAATAAGAAAAATGTGTCCTACCGTAAACATTGCAGAAGACCCATAGTTTGTCCCCGTGGCGTTCCTCCATGACTTCCATCGCCGTTTCGAACGTGATGATGCTGAGACAAAGAAAGGACTTGGGCTGTAGGCGAATGTCGGGCAACTCCAATAGTGCTCAAACCCCTTCTTTGACCACTACTCCCACCCCTAGGCGGTAGCCGTGCTCCGCCATAACAAGTCCCTTTACCACCACCACCTTCTGGAGTAGCAATACTTGGTGGAACAACATTAATGTGAAAAGTTGAGTGCGATGATTGTAATCGTGTCTTCACCACCTCCAGTGGGCACGTAGCTACGGCTCCTGCAGTGCCGGCCACCCTGAAAAAGCATCAATTTTCTATGAATATATATTCCATCGTAAAGACGGACTTAACAGATTTACTACTGAATTAACTGGCTCACTTATTACGAATAATTTAACTGAATACCATACCAAAGGAAGTTATGGAACAAAATTACGGAAAACACACGAGGAAATGCGTAAAATTTTAAATCAGAAATTGGCAAGGAAGTGAACGATGCAATAAGGGAACATTTTTAAGGTCTGTAGTTATAAGGGTCAAAAATTCCAAACCATTGTAAATTTACCTCCCAACGATTAACGATTTTTCTAAAAGTTCTTTTTAAATCAATTTTTACCCTAAGGTTACAAATCATAAAATATATTTCCACAATAACTCATCTAAAAAACTAATATAAAGATAAAATAAAATTTCACAGAACGGCTCTCAACGCTAATTTTAGATAAGAATTGCAAAGATGAATCTACTCCGCTTACTAGGCCAGCAAATGGATTTCAAAAATTTCACAACAGTGAAATAAAGAAGACTATCATAAAAACATACAAAATTCCCCGTATGACAACAAAATGAACTTTTCTATAAATTGAATGAATAACAAGATCTATTTGGAAAACTGTGCTGAAGGTAGAGAAGAAAGTCCTGATAACGATAGTAAACCAGAATTTGTCATGCAGAATAGCAAACCTAGATATTAACAGTAGGAATTAAGTAATTGAATTAAAACCGAAATGGATTGGGGACAAATCTCTCTAATAAATAGCACTAACGCATCATCATAACAATTAAGTTGATACTTCCTTTACCCGAAGAAAACTTCATCGTACAAGACGAAAATGTAAAAAGCATTTTAACTAGGTGACATGCACAAATGATTGCATAGAAAGATTCGAAGATAAAAACTAATCACATCCGGCTTCGTAATTCCGACATCATTATAATTAGGAGATGTGCAAATATATTGCGTCGCTCCATTTACGTTCTTAAATCTGATATAAAAATGTTATTTTCTGCGTGCAAAATATGTCTTCGTAGAGGCTATTTCAATTTCTTTACTGTTAGAGGTAAAAATTATAGTTTCTATTATTAAAAATTGTACTCACCCTCCAGCAACGAGGTGGATTATCGTATCTCTGTGAGACATCAAGAAGTCGGGAGAGCATAAACCTTTCGTTCGCAAATGGTTTCCTACATTAGCCGAGAATGGAATATACTACAATCATAACGCTGTCCACTCAATAGTGATCAAATCACCTACTCTTTACTGGACCGAAATTGATCTGTCTTCAACATGCTCCGTTCACGTGAAAGGTACGAGTTCATTGGTTCTTATTCGGTTGGCTCACCCACTATTGGTTCGAAACACACGTGATTTTGTTTACAAGATAGCGGATAGTACTGACGAGGTTAAACGCTATCTGTTGGTAAAATTCACTACTGTTTAGCGATTTCTAAAAATGTCGTGTTTTCATGTGGCTTTAAATGTTGGGAGTAAGCACTAAATAGTGAAAATTCCATGAATACATAGCCTTGATTAAGATAATCGATCAAGCAAACACTTTTATTGCGAAGGGGCTATAGGCTCAAGAGTGCGTTATACTGTTGCGATTTTATTAGTTCGTGACGCGATTTATCGGCAAGTTCATTTAACCGCAGAAGAATCGGAGAACACCCATAAAAAAGCGTCTTTTGAAGTAAAATGAGTCTTGTGGGAGTATTTTCCATCAACATGGAGAAAATGGAGCCTCTAATATCATGTACATTCTAATTTAATAAAACAAATCAAACCTTGGCTGTTCTTTTTAATTATTGTACAGTGAGTCGCAGGTATTTCTTTCGTTTTCTAAGTGCCTGGGAAATCATGAGGTTAACATCTCAGCATAGGGCTTTGTATTGTTATTTGATGCTGATGTTATGGATATTTTTGTTAGTTGCGGGTAAGTGATTATTACAGCCGTAACAATCTTGTTATTCAATGTGTAGAGAAAATTGTTAATGCTACGTTCTGTCTCGGTTTTTTTCAATTTCTCTTTAAAGCATGCATATTTCTATATCATATTCTAAATTGCTATGTCATTGAAGATTAGAAACTGCATGGCTTCCAGTTGAAACTGTGAAAGAACCCTTAGTTATTACTGATTCTCCCAACGTTATGACATTTCACATTATGACAGCGCAAGGCGATCACATAGTAATTCATCTTTGTCTATCGAATAAAAATGTGATTGACGTATTTAGTCGCAGAAGATGGTGCCGAATGCATTCTTTGAAATAGGTGATGAACTATTTTCCTTTTAGTTAGACTGCAAATTTGAGACAATTCATGTACAACTCATGCATGACTTGGTGAAGAAATATTTTCATTTCTTTATTAGATCATTTACTATGTAGCTTTAGAGATTGTAGTATTCTTGAAGTTACGAAATTTTTCAACAATTTAGTTTATGTTGCAAGTACGAGCACCGTTATCACTTGTGTCATTCATTATCTACCATTATTTTATTTTAATCAGTAGCGATTCTTAACTTTTAGACGTAAAGGTGATGAAATCAAACTTTCGATTACATAATGTAGTTTTTTAATTATCTTGCATGTCTCACTACATACATTAAAACAGTTTGCCAAACCTCATTACCACAGTAATGCATAATGTCGCCTCCTGTCAAAAATATTTGTAGGTTAATGGATTCAAAGAAAAATTTTATTGTAATATTTCAACCTCTTTATGAAGATTCCTCAAAATCTGTAGTGTATACTTGTCTACATTTCATGAAATTAGCCGTCAAAATCACGGACAGCAAGACTGTTTCCTTTCCCTTTTTTTCCCCTCGTTTCCCTTCATTTCTTTAGTAAAAGTTTTTTTGGCGAACTGATTCCTTAGAATGGAAGAGGTATTAGAATAAATACAAGTCTATAAATTGGCTTCCCAGCTAGCACAGACCTGATTGTTGACCCAAAATGTATGTACACATTACGTAAAATACAGGGAAACAACTTGTTTCCCTGTATTCTACATAATGCTTACATAAATTTTGGATCAACAAGCAGGTCTGTGCTAGCTATATCTACAATAAGAGTGCAAGTAAGAATTTAAGGTACCAAAAACAGTTGATTATATAGCATTACATTTCAAAGGCTTTAATTCTTATAAAAGAGAAGCATTGTTATTAAAATTAATTTTTGAATTAAATATTCTCACTATTATGATAAATGTACAACTGAAAAAGTTGTAAACTGATGGAGAAGTTCATTACTAGTAAAATTTTAGCTCACTAAAATGCAAAGTTAACATTTTTCTGACTTGCAACTGAAAAGGGAAGGGAATACGAAACCCAAAGGAGTTACCCAAATCAATTTCACAAAAAAAGTACGAGCATAAATGAGCCCAATAGCCACAAACATTGTCAATGTTATTTGTTCTTTAAACGTCAAAGCTGACTGCAAACTCCTGTCATGAGTTAACAATAATTAAACTGATGATAATAGCATTTATAATCTAGTTCACCAATCACATCTTCATATGCAAAGAGCGGAAGCTCAAATGTTTTTTATTCACTTTCACCAACTGGCAGACATTATTTAATGAAATTCTCATCACTGGATAAATCAAATCTTGAAAATTGGCAAAATGATCTTTTTTTGTCAACACACTATCTAATGCAACATGAGAATACCCAGTCATAAGATCAGGAATCAAAGTTTGGTTGATTGTAATGCACATTGCTGGCTCAAATTATAAATATGGGCTAAGTAAATAGTACTTCACCCTCAATGATATTCACTAAATTGCACAAACTGTTAGACATTCATTGCATTCTCAGGATTCACTTCACTTTCACACTGAACACCTTTATAGGTGTAGCATAGTAAAAATGCATTCAATTTTATGCTCTACCAGTTGCCTTTTATATTTTCAACATTAAGCCCACTGAATATTTAGAGCTAATTCTATGTGCACTGGCAGCTCTATAATAGCAAAAATGGGCTTCTAGATATCCATGTGATGAAAGTGTTCAACCTTGGCAAAGGCAGTCCTGGGTTTCATTCCCGGTGGGAGCCCATATGTGCGAAATGACCTCAGCTGTCAAAGCACTTTTAGTAATACTTCTACTAATTGCACAAATGCATTTCTTTTTTGTTCCCCTTTATACCAGCTGGTACCTTCTTACCTTACGCTCCAAATATGGTCACTTTCCTTGTATTCTCTTGCTTCTTCCACCTGCTGAAACTTATTGGCTACGTTAATGTTTTTTATTTTTATTCATACAAGCAACCTTGTAAGCTCAAAACTGGTTGCAGTAAACTTGCACTCAACAATGGCAGTTTCTTCATTACTTTTGAAAACGTGCATATTAAAAGGAAAAGTCAGACACTGAAATTTTATTTTCATTGGAGGGTAATATATTTTGTTTGTTTATTTACCAATACTCTATTAACAGACTCATTGGTGAATTACAATGGGCAAAGTTTCAGCAAATGAATGCAAACATCCATACTCAATCCAGGATTCAAACCTAGGGCCTCAGTGTTGCTTTGCTAACATGCTAATCACCACAGTGGCCAACAAATTTCAATCTAGCTTTTTGATGTTTTTATTCATGTACTATCTGCATTAGCAATATGGTGGAAAATGTAGGTTAAATACATCAAAGTATAACCAAATTTATA
This sequence comes from Ladona fulva, assembly GCA_000376725.2. Classification (NCBI taxonomy): domain Eukaryota; kingdom Metazoa; phylum Arthropoda; class Insecta; order Odonata; family Libellulidae; genus Ladona; species Ladona fulva. The sequence goes on from KZ308370.1 coordinate 708,985, forward strand.
GTGGATGATTATATTTGTTTTTTTGTCGTCTTTTGACTGATTTTATTTGATTTAAACATGTCAGTTTTTGCTATTTTTTTCTACCAACTGCTAAGTCCTCATATCTTCAATACATAATTGATCCAGTGTATAAGATAATTTTACTCTACCTCTATCTTGTACCGTCCTAAACATTAAATCTCACTAATGTCCTTTCTTTTATTCACTTCCCAAGTAATTCCCATTTTTGTGTAAAAATTCTTTTTGGAAAGGAATCTCCATTTTCAAAGTAGTTATAGTATTAAGTTGCAATAGTACCTAATAGCAAACATGACCTTTTGCATGTAATACATCCTGAACATTCTGTGAAATGAATAGCCATGAAACATTATTGATCACATTGTTAATCACACCCTTTAAGCCACCCATAAAAACGACTGTCCAGCTAATTTCGTTTCTGGTATTTTTAAGTCTCAAAAACCTATATTCAGGTATCTTAAAGTATTATTGAAGAAAAATGTAGTTAGCTATGGAGATTCTTTAAGAATCAGCACCAACATTATTGTAAAGTAATGGTTGACACAAAGTGGTGGGATTCAAATGGTTTGTGCATATCTGTTCATAGAATTTGCAACACTGATTTCTAAATCTTTCTGATATGATGGTGGTAGAGATTTATGTAGAGGTATTACAATCCTCTCATTATAACAACAATATAAGTTCAACTTGGGATTATAAAATACTTCATTCTTGTTTTATCATAAAGTTTCATGATTAAAATTTTAGATAAGAACAATAAGGGAAAATGTATGTAAGGCTGCAGAGCATGATTGCATACTGCATAGGGATGATAATCCATTCATAAAAATTTTGAATCCCACCATTATTAACATGAACCATAGTCAATACATTTTTCATCATAATGTCTTGCCTTCAAGCACAAGTAATAACTCGGAAAATTGAATGTCAAGATAGTAATATCAACACATCTTAATTTAAAGGCAGGAATGAGACTTTCATCTCTTCTTACTGCCAACCCAGATAAGATGTCTAAGATGATATATTGCATGGTCAGTTGTATCAAAAGTTTTAATGGAAAAGTTCAATTGGCTTACAAAAACAAAAATCTTATGGACAACATCTTAGCAGTGTGCCATTTGTAGCAGTTGCATTATATGTTACCTCTTGAAAATTTATCTTATTTCTTTCTTTCCTTAGGGATGTACAAATATATTGGACAAGAAGATGCTACTCCAATTTCAAAAATCTCTAATACAAATATACCAGTTAGGATATCTCCAATAAATTTGAAACAAGACAGCAAAGTGAAAAGAATATATAAATTTTGCAATCCTCCAGAAGATATTTCTATAGGCAGTGAAGGTGATTATAAAAATATTAACTTCATTATATTATTTTTGAATTCTTATTTCAATGGGCCTTAGCACTCCAAGCTCCTTTCTCTTAGTGCCATTCATATTATTTCTTAAATCCTGGTAGTCTACGAATCTGAACTTCCCTGTTTGTTAGAATCTTTTGTTGTTTGCTTGATATTTAATTTAATTTTACTAGGTAATAGTACAATTATCAGATGTTTCAGAATATCTGTAAAGGAAGTCACTTTTGATATAAACCAACACTTGGCTTTATATATCTGTAGCTGTATAAATATGGGTTTAATTAGTTTCCTTCCTTTTTCCTTCAGATCAAAGAATTTTTCATACTTTTCATATTTTCATACATTCTTCGTATTCCTAAGTCATCAACATTTTTCCTTCAAACAGGATATTTTACTTGGTAGAAATGAAATTCCTACTCGCATTTGTGAATCAAAACATCAATTTTCAGCTAACAGATCCATAATTAGCGTCAAATCCTTTTTCTCTTCATTCTTTAGATCAATTCTGGTTACCATCTCATAATAATGTTGGCTGAGTATCCTTGAAAACAATCAAATTGCAATAATATTCGATCTCATTTAATGAGAAGCATTCTCCATTTTGTACCTTTAATAAGCCCTAATATTCTTTGGAAGATGAACTCCATATAATATTCTTGAGAAGGAGATTTATACTTAGATGATTAAGTGCCCTAGTTTAGGATCTAGTCTTCATGGATTCCCTATACGTAAATGTTACCACTCTTATATATAGCATCATTTTCTGGTTAGAAGCTCAAAATGAGCCTTGTGTCTAGGGCATCTAACCACCTAAATCTTCCCCTTTCTTTTATCAGTTGTTTTTTATCAGAGTATTTTACCTTAATTCATCCTTGATTGCTAATTTAGGATTCCTGATAAGTCTCTCATTTGAACTTATGTTATGTATGATCTCCTTATTCTCTCTATATTTCAAGACTGTTTTGAGCTTTGAATGATCTGATAGCCAACCTGTAAGCATAATTAACTGAAATTTTAATTATTTTCTTTCTGCCTTGGTGATCATATAATATATTTTAATATATCATTGATAATATTTAGAATACAGTAATCCCTCACAAACTGTTTAGGAGTTAGTGGTTTGGATTCTTCGCATTTTGTACACACATTTCTCACATTAGATAATGAGTCCATGAGTTTGGAAGTGAACATTTGATTTTTACTTTACCTCCTTCCATATACATTTTACCTGTAATTAACAAAATATTAATTAGTTGCTTATAAAATGAATTTTCTTTCTTCGAAGAAGCTTTTTATGTCTTTTTTTACAAAAGTCTTCTTTTATGTAAGTATGATCAGTACATCAGAAATTCAGGACCTCAACCTAAGCAGTTGAAGAGGGATTACATTTAATAACTCATGTTTTTATCTCCCTCTTTGTTCCTTTGGTGTCCCTATTGAAATTTACTAGTTTCATTTTGTCCTCAAAAGAGAGTTAAATGAGATAAAATCAGCTTCTTCATGAGTTACAAAATACTTCAAGTTTCAAAACAAAAACCAGGGGATTTTTGTATGAGACCCTTTGGAAACATGTCCAATCTGTACTTTATATACATCTAGGTATGCTTCTATCTATCCAGAATAATGTTTTGGATTTCTTCCAAAATCCTAAGATAATTTAGTTCTAGTACTTTTGTATTATAAACTATGTCTCTAATGCAACTTCATAATAAGAAATCCAACCAAGACATGTCCAGAAAAATCACTTCTTAGGATTGCAGATGAATGATTGTTTGATGTCTTCAACTGGTTCATCATAGACACTTGGCTGGCCACTAGCATGGCCTTTCAGAACTCATATTTGTGCCAAACATTTGTGGTACCATTCTTGAACTCTCTTTGTATCAGGTGCTGCCCTTTTGAAAACATGCTGATTCTCTCTTTGCACCCTCAAGATGGATTCGAACTCAGAAAATAATGGCAGCCAAGAGAAGTGGGAGTATTCTAGAATAAACTTCAACAAATAAAGAATGCAGTAAAATCATAAAAGCTGAGATACTTCCAATTTCTGAATTTTAACAGCCCAACGAAATTAGGACATTTCAATATGGACACCCTGAATGTTATTAACTTATTATTCACTAACAACTAGCATAAAGATTTTTCTTTTTATAGGGCAAGTAGACGATTCATTATCTTTGGAAGGAGTGGTGATGGTAATGAGACATGGAAGTCGGGGCCCACTTTCCCATGTTAGAAATTTATCATCCCTTCACTGTACTCCTTTACCACCAGGGGGTCCAGCTGATATTTTATATCGTTCCTATGTATCATTTGTAAGGGGATATCTGATTGGTGAGAAACCAATGCATCCATCTCAGCCACCTGCTGATTCAATGGGCTGGGCAGCAAGAGCACCACCTCCACGTCGGGACATTCCATTGGACCGTTTGCTGGGAAACTTCTTTGGGGCACCATCTAATTTAGCTTCGCTCCACCTTCTTCCACCCACAAACTGTCAGCTTGGTCAGTTAACTGGAGTAGGAGTCGCTCAAATGGCAAAAACAGGGATTATACTAAAAGAAGTGTATGCTGCAAAGTTAGGTTTAGTTGCACCAGTAGATTCCATCAACTCAGAAACAAATCCTGCCAAAGATACTGCTGAAAGTGAGGTTTCTGACCCAATCATGGCTGATCATGTCTCTATTGATACCAGAAAGATGCTTCCATTGGCAAACAATGCTAAAAATGGCTTTGCACAGTCTAAAACTGGAGTCAGTATGAAGCAAGGTCTTTCTGAGTCTTTATCACCCACAAGAAGTTCACCCCTAGATTCATATACTGGTGGACCCCTCGTTTTGGTTTATAGTACCAGACACCGGCGAACTCTTCAAAGTGCTTTGGCTTTTTTGCATGCATTTCTTCCAACATCAATGTTATTATCACCTCATCCATTTGTTTTATTCAGAGATAGCCATAGTGTATCATTTTGCTCTGGAGAAGACTGTTCGTGTGCTGCTGCAGAAAAACTTCTTCCTCCAAATGTTCAGGTTAGTTGATGTTATGAAACTATTTAAGCTATTTATATCCTATATAGCTGATGATTTTTTTTTGCAAATAACTCAAACTCTTATTAATTATGATAATCACACTGATGTATTTTGCTGCCTTTAAAATTAACTAAATGATAGTCTTAGTCTTTCTTTGATTTCTTTCATCTTCCTAAAATTTCATATAGATTTCATGTAGTTATCTATATAGTTGCCTGCCTTGGTTTTCAATTTCTTTAATTTTTAGCAATATTGACATTAGTAGTCCAATCTAAGTGTTACTCTTTTTTCCCAAAATTTTATTTTGCTTAGCTCGTAAGTCAATTAGAGTGAGTTGGCATGAGAAAATGTGCTGGGTCACCTCTAAGCTAAGTTCAGGATGTCTTTCCAATACTTTTAAATGTCACCCTTTTTTTAAGTTTGTTCTAAAGTTTGAAAACCTTTGGCTCTTTTTTAATGATGATATATTAATGTTGCTCATTGTGAACACTGAAATGGGATAAACTAGTTCATTTTATCTCCTAACAATTAAAATTAAGATTTTCATATTTCCTCAGTAACCATAGTACATATCCAAAATCTAAGTGCTTCTAGAAATTTTTCTCAGCCCTAAATCTGAGTGTGTGTCAAATTTCAGCTGTTTAGTTATGGTGGTCAGAGGTGAACCAGCAAGAAAAAATTTTTTCCTAGAATAAAGAATAGAAAATAGCTTTAGTTACTGCCTTTAGGAGAAAATATATGTCTGTTGACAAGTTCACTGCAGACCACTCCACCATTGAATTTATAAATGCATTGGAAATGGAGGTATCCGCAGTGAATGTGTTTAATGGAAAGAATGGGTTTGACTCCCTGTCATTTCTAAAGTTTGCATACTTATTTTTTAGTCTTATTGAAGTTACAGTTTAAAGTTATTTTTTAAATATATTAGTTCTAACTTTAAGATGCAAAATTTCTTCTATCTCTTTCTAAATAGAAAGGCATTTAAGAAGTGTGAACATTTAATTATGATGTTTCCTTTCATTTCAGTTTAGCATTTATAGACAAAGTTGTGATTTCAGAATCAAAGAATGACATCTGTCATTCTGTTGAATGAACAAACAAATCTGTTGGTAGATATTTTTAAGGGATTATCTGTTGATTTTATTGAAGATGATTATGTTAGACTGTGCCACTTCTCTTAATAGCAATCAAAGTAGTCATGAAATACTATCGTAAGTAGCGGCATTAGATCACTTGTGAGAAATCGAGGAATCAACAATTAAACAAGAGAAGGAGAATAGAACAACATAGTCGAAATAGCATGAAATCACCAATGTAATTACTTTGAAAATGCAGGTCTCACACACAATCAGCTGTGATGACAAAGTCCAAAAAAAATCACTTCAGAATAAGTTCACAAAAGCACTAGCAGATTATTGTCCCAAGCCAAGTTGAGTGGGATCCTTGGAGATTGCAATAAAATGTCAAATAGTAAGTCCAGGAACTAATTGCAAGAACACAGTAAAGTTGAGCTGGTTATTATGAGGAAAACATACATCTGCCCCAGGCACTGTCTGTCTCAAAAAACTAGCTTGAGTGAATGCCTCACTCCAAAAGCAGGAGGGGAGAATAGTTGGAGGGGGAACAGGGGAAGTTACCAGATGTGGTAGCAGAAGGGAAAGTAAGGCATGGTATTCCAATCGAATACACTCCCGCCAATTTGATCACTCGAGTCATCAGTGTATCCATCCGCAGTCCCCTATATAAGTGAAGTCTCTAGCTTGCAGCGGAATTGCAAGCGGAGTGGCAACCTCAACTTAGAAACCCAACTTAGAAAACCAAGCTTTGAAACCAAGTTTTCACAGAGCGGAAGAAAGGTTTCCCACCCTGCTTCTCTCTCTCTCCCATTCGGCGCAGCTGGGCGGGAAATTATGAAAGTGCCGCTTCAGGCTAAGATACGGCACAAGCTTAAGCAATGTTTTGTTAAAATCCAAGTTGTTATTCATTTAATTATCGCTATTTTTAAATATGTGTAAATTTTCCAAGAAGTTGAGGCCTGTATGAGAGTTATGGAAAAGTTTTAAGTCAGTCTAAGAAATTTGGTGGACTGTGTCGTGGTAGTATTAGAAGTGCTTCGAAAGCTGAGGTCATTTTGCACACATGGGCCCCCACCGGGAATCGAACCCAGGACCGCTTTTACTATAGTCGAACGCCTAACTCACATGGCTATCCGGGAGCCTGAGTCACGAATGTGCTTGGCAACACTGGAGTTATGAATTCTGCCATATTTACAATGAGCTACATGTTCCTTAATTCCATAAGTAGTTATTTTCCGCTTTATTTGCCTATTTATATAGTATGTCATTTTGTTTGAAAATTTCATTCAGGCCTCTAATTAATTAGGAAATAGGAAAAAAATTAATTTTATGTACCTTTGCAGCCTAGTATAAACTGGAGATAAAGTAATTTGGGTCTTGGCCCCTGGCTGAGATGGATGTGTACCAAATATTAGAATGCCGTATGTTTATGCAGTATTTTGTGGAATGAAATAGGTCGTGGAAGTAAGTTTTCTACACAAACTCAAAGCCGCCTTGTACTTTAATTATTAACGGAAGCTTCCTTTCATTCTCAAACTCAAAAGCAAACTTAGTTGACGAGAAGACACCATTTATTTTACTTAAAAATGAGTCAAAGTCACAGGAATTGAGATCGAACGTAGCAAAAACATCGCCCTATAACAGATTTCAGGGAAATGGTCGAACTCTTGTTTACGAGACCTTTCGAAGTTTTCATGAAAATGTTAGTAATGAAGGGGCTGAGGGGGATGCCCATTGCTGAACCATGGCTTTGAGAAAAGAATTTCCCATTAAATTAAGTGGAAATCGCTCTGTTCCATACGGAGTTTAGTTAATAAAATATATTCACGAACATTGTTTTCTTCCTGTTCTGCTTGTTCCGGCGGTTTTCCCACACAAGTCACTCGACCTCGGAAGATTGGGAGCGAAAGTAGCCTCGAGTCTTTAGAGCCCATTTATCTCTATATAGAAAAGCGAACACAGAATATAAACATAGAATGAATAGCGGCTTACAAATTCTGTGGAAACGCCCCTCTTCATTGCGTATGATTTGTATTCTGCAAATGCACTTATTTTCATCTTGTGCTCTTTCTTCGTCTCTTCATTTCCTTCCATTAACCGTTCCTTCTAGTGCATTCGCTGACATTCCTTCTCAACCTATGTGCCCTCCAATTTCTTTTCTTTCTTATTGTTACATTCTCTTTTCTCCCACCTCTTCATTCCGTACTTTTTCAATTGATTCTTCTCCAAATCCACATCTCAAATTCCTCCAGTTCTCTCTCTTACTCACCTCTCCGCCCCATACCAAATACTTGGCAAGCCTTTTCCTCACTTTCAGCTCTACTTGGCTATAAAATATTCTTCTGTTTAATACGAAAGAAAAAAGAGGGAGAAGGTGATTGCAGGAAGGAGTAGAAGCGAGGGAAGGAATAAAGGGAAGGAAGGGACGGCGCTTACCGAAGTGCTCCTATTTTCTTCCCGTGGCGTCGTCTTCTGATCTCCGTGAATAACTGAAGTCGTGACACGGCGTACTTTCGCCGGTATTCCCCCTTTAACCCCAGAATTCCTTGCGCCAGGTAGGGAAGGTTAAGAGGGAGATTCGAATGAAAATAAAACGCGAACATACCACCCCCCGTGAATTTCCCACGAAATTAATCTACATCTACATCTACATTAGTACCCTGCAAGCCGCCTTTCGGCGTGTGGCAGGGGGTGCAAGCACCATGAATTTACTGAATTTACTTCGCTAATCTATTACTTTCGCGTATCGTTCGCGGAAAAAATGAATTCTTGTATCGATTCGTTTTAGCATCTATTTCTCTGAT
>KZ308370.1:719755-731391 GCA_000376725.2 Ladona fulva
ATTTGAATTTTGTTGATCAGAAAATTAAATATTTATTTATGTTACAGTCATTATTATGTATTATTTTGTATGTTTTATTTATTTGCAGACATTAAAATTGATTTTGAACAAAGAAAGTCTTTTAATTTTCCCTAAGATTAAATTAAGAATTTAGTGATTTTGTATGAATATTGCAACATTCTGTTTATTAAGTACTGAAGTTACTCATGAACTAAGAGAAGGACACTTTGTAATTTCCACATAGGATATAATTCAACTACCAGTTTCTGCTTAAATGCCATCATCAGGTCTGAAGGAACTCATTTTCATTTTGCATTGTTCTTTTTCTCGAAAAACCCAGTTAAATGTATCAAAACAACATATAGACAAGTATATAGTCAAATGTATATAAACAACATATACAGTATGTGATCTTTGACAGACTGTCTCAGCCTTACTTTTTTCATAAAATATTTATCAAAATCTTTATCATGATGTACTCTGAAATAACTCCAGATTCGATTCAGTTTAATTAAGAAAGTAATACAGATAGAAGATTGCTGGGTAACAAACATTGATAACTACAAAATATAAATCATTTTGCAAATTTAATCATATCAATATTGCATAATCAGTAGCATTAGAGTTGAAACTTGTGACGCAGAGCTAATAGAACCTCCTAGAGATATAGGAGTTAAATGACTTTTACCCATGTAGCTGTTTGCTAAATTTTTAAAGATGATATATTTCATAGTTCTATTGACATTCTATATATAAGATGTTATAAAATAAATAAACACCTGATGCTCAGAATATTGATTCTGCAACTTAATGTACAGTAGCAATTGCATGTGTAGTACTGATTCTGTTTACCTGGTGAATTAGCTTGACAATCAAAGTAAAAAAGTATTCTGAATTTAAAAAAAGTATTCTAAATTTTAGAGCTTCAAGCTATCTAAAGTGGTATATTAGCACACATTGTCTTATATTAGGTTTTTGAAGTAGAATTTGAATGCTCATTGTAAATGAAAAATAATGAATACCTGACTTTTGCAGAACTTAAGAATTCATGCAATTTTCACAGTTAATCAAATAATTTGATAATCATCAGGAAAATTTTGGTTTTGGTAGCTAAGTTTGGGAGCAAGAGTGGTGAAAGAAATTAGTTTCAAGAAACTGAAAATACAGCTAAAAGAACCTCAATGAAAGGATATCAATTGTAAAAAAGTGTTTGATAAAGGAGGGTCATTCACTATCATGGCTTAGAAATAAAATATTACCACTGAAGGAACTGGCCTGAGGAACAAGAATAGCTTATTCAAATAATGTTAACAATATGTGTTCAAGAAAATCTTTTGAAAAGGAGTCGGTATATTGTGTATAGGTTAATTTAAATAACCATGGTTTTGGTGTTGGGTTGCACCATCATCAGGTTCAGAAAATTCAAGTAACAGCTTATACACTACCAAAAAATGGGAGGAAGAAGAAAAGGTAACAAAGAAAGGAAAACAATGTGCATTCATACTGGTTCATTATTTGATTAAGTTGAGGAAGAGGTAATAAAGGGAATAGGCAAGATAACTATTTAGGAGGATTCTATCTAAAAAGGAATTCATTGGTAAGCAAATAGGAATGGTGGTCTATCTGGAAAATTTCTAGCATATCAAACTTATGTGTATTATGGACAGGAATGAAGGATTACGGGTGAAAAATCTGAATAACGGCATGTTCACAGTCATTAAATTTGATTTTTCATATTCCTGGCTTCAATGGTGGGTAAACTTTGTCTTTAATTATGCAAAGAAGAGATCTAAGTGTTTCGTTGCTGTGGTATGCCAATTAAGATTTGGGAAATTTACCACAAATTTCATAGATGAAATTACTAATAAAATTAAATTTGTGCAATCTCAGAAATATATAAGGGGTTCCATAGGAAGAGTAAAAATGGAATTGATAGCAAACTTTCTCATTTTCCTTTCAAGCACCATTCCTTTCCACTACGCCACTGGTGGTTTGTGGTAAATAAATCTAAGCAGTTAGTTGATGAGAGGGGAAGGGTAACCATTATTGTTTGCAAATTGGATGGTATCACCCCTCAAAAACACCAGTTGGCTTAGTCATAAACCCATGGCCATAAACTTTTGAAGTATTATTTTAGATAAAAGTATCCATACTTACAGGATGAGAGGCAAGAACAGGAGGAACGATTGGCCTCTCATCCTGCCGTTGCTCGACTAGTCAAAACTGCTGCATCTACCATCTTAGAAGTACCAGGAGCTTCAGTGTCTCCATCAGCACTCACAGTACATGATGCTCTTCTTGCATTTGTGTGTCATGGAGCTCCTTTACCTTGTCACACAACATCTCATCACATTCATCCTGGTGAGTAATTAAAATTACAGTCATTGAAGTATTTACATCTGTATACCATTGAATATCATAATGAAGAGTGCTACAATACCTCTTTTATACTGACTGTAACCCTTCCACTGTCATAAGTTTATGTATTAGATTAATTATTATGATAGTGTACTATGTATATGGTTTAAGGATTAAGGAATTGTAAGAATTATTGAAATCTAGTACAAAATTTAAAACAGAGGATGTTTTGTATTGCTTAAATAGATCATTAGAAATCATATTGATTCTCATTAGTAAAGTAAGTTTATTAAAGGTAAAAATGATCATGCATTTGAAATTATAGCAAATTGAAACTGGAAACTTCAGTTAGCCTTAATTTTATGATATTCCTTTATATTTTGGAAAATAGGGATCGTAGGAAATCTTAATATGGATGAATATATTTTCAAAAATTATGAAGTTACAGCAATTAATTCATAAACAAATAGAATCTAGTTTAAAATTCTTTCAATAGGTGATGGGGAGCCATGCTTACATCCACGAGATTTATCTGGCTTGTCAGCCTATTTGGAGTGGGAAGGAAAAGTTAGGAGTCGCCGAAAACCTGGAATGACAAGAGCTCTACTATTACGAGCATATGGCATTGTTCGGGCCATTGTGGGTCATATTCTGCAGTTGATGTCACAAAGGTAAGATTTAGAAAAATTATAATAAACAAATTATATATCTCTCCTTGTCTAGCATTGCTTTCCAGCAAATATTGAATACTCCCTTTCATTGCAAAATTCAATTAAAATATCATATTAAATACCATTTGAGTGAATTGTTAGTACCAAAATGGAAGTCATAATTATTTTTTCTATGAGGATAAGGAAGGAAATTCTGTAGAACTTATAAACACTCATCAATTCATCCTTTTGCATTTATGTGTGGATATTTGGATTTATACAATTATGAATCTTAGGAAATTTAAAATATTATCTTTTCAAATACTCAAATAAAACTCTGCATTAAATACTAAGAGACTGAAATTCAAGATAAAGTCACCTGTATTTTGTAAATTTTTATTCTTAAGTTTGAATATTTTATAGAGTTGTTATTACTTTCAATGTAATAGACATCCATGTTTTTTTGTGGAGGTGTAATTTTTTCTTTCTTTCTACTTGAAATTTTGTTAACAGTTGATACAAAAGAATGCAAACATATTAATCTTATCTAACATAAAATCGCATTATGGAAATGTATATTCCATGCTATAACTAATATTTTACATGACTATTTATTTATATATTTATTAATGAATATTTATTTATTATTTACATAATATAATATTTCTATTATTTATTTTCCATTTTGGTAGGCAACATCAAAATGGTAAAGTAGAGCAAAATTTCAAGAATCCTGGGAATGCTCCAAGATTTATTCTTTACTCTGGACATGATACTACGCTACGTATGTTGGGAGCTGCATTTGGTGTTCCTCCAGAGGGTGCTCCTCCTCAGTATGCTTCTCGATTTATTATAGAAGTTTATCGCAAGAAATATCCTCCAAATTCTAAGAAAAATGGGAATGAAAATGAAAAGAAAAAGCAAGATGATAAAGGTGACCAAGGATCAACTGCTGATACTTCAAGGTCAACTGGTAAATTTTATATGAAGCAAATACTTCATTCATCATCTGCAGTTCCTCTAAGTAATCTTCAGCCAGATACAAATACCACAGCAAAAGCAAGCGTGGAAAAGCAAAAAGAGTCTGGAAAGATGTCTTCTTCTTCATCGCAACCAGTTGCAACACAGTATTACTTCAGAGTAGTTTACAATGGAAAAGACATGACTAACCAAGTCCCTTTCTGCAAAGAAAGTCTTTCAAATGGAAGTAAGAATTATGCTTCTTCTTTCCGGTCAAGTGATGGAGCCTCACCCTTTGTACGAAAGGCTGAGAGACAAAAACAGTCATTGGGTTACCTTTGTCCAATTGAGGCAATAGTGAGATTTCTTCATGATAATTACTTTTCATCTTTCAATGCAACAAACTTTAAGGATTCATGTCTGATGCATTCTTAAGCCATTTTTGTCTTCATTCAGATTTTATGGACTACAATGAGTGTAGTCTAGTTTATGATATAGCAATAATTAGAGATTTGAAAAGATATAAAAACTGTTGCATATCATGTTTGTCTTTCTAAGTGTTTGCTAAAATCCTTAATGAAATGAATTTATTAATTTACTTAACTGTTGCTCAATGGTAACTAGGCATTTACTCCTTATCAGAAATCTGTATTCCTGCATGAATAATATCTGTGCTGGTGTGGAGCATGTAACACCTCTCAATTTCTAAACTATTTTCCCAGCTAATTACAGAAGTAGGCCAATAAACTTTTTCCAACTAAATCATAAGAAATATCTGGTGTGTAGTTGGTAAAATTATTGATCTATGGTTAACTCCCAATTATCAGCAACTGGATTACCAATTTGAGCCATAAGAAGGTTCACCGAGGAAAATATTTTCCCTGGAAATTCCTTCCTTTAATGAGTAACTGCTATTAGTGCCACATTTTGAGGTATCAAGAGACTTTCAGTATGACTTACTTCTAAAGATTTGGCTTTAGTACGATTGAATTAATGCATATAACTGGAATATTCTTTTAAGAAAAGGAATGTATCATGGAAAATTAAGAATAATAGATTCATGATAAATTTGAATCAGTTATAAAATATTCCTGATGCATATAAGGTTTCAATGATGTTATGTACAAAAATTTGTAGTTCACTATTAAATATGCAGAGTTCCATTCTAAAGAGTATCAAAAAGAAGTGATGAACTATTTTGAACATTTTAGAAAAGTTCTTTTTAATCTCTTGGTAGAAAATTTTAATCTCTAATACTTACATATTTTTAACTTAATGAAATTTGGTTTTTGTTGTAAAATAAACTGAATACTTAGCCTTTGCAAATATCTATTCATGACAATATTTTGGTAAGATANTTTTAAAAAGTATTATATATTGTATGGGGCTTAAAAGGATGAATTTTTTTGCTTACTTTAGGTTTAGCGATTTTTCTTTTTAAAAATATTTTTTAGATCAAGGCAGAACCAACAACAAGGCAATGATGTCTTTAGGTCTTCTTTTCAATGTACATCTTGGCTTTCTACTGTGAGTCCTTAATAATTATAAAGCTAGAAATAGAAAAAGTCATTAATTTTAGCTTCTCTTGAGTATCACATTCAGTTTTCACTGATTTCTCATCACAAAATAATCATTTTGTAATAGATATGAATTCCTAAATTGGCACTTTTTCAGGAAACATTTACAATTAATACTAATTATTCCAACTATCATCATCATTTCTCATCTTAATTTTCTGGTCTATAAATGAATCAATTTCTCTGTAGATATTATTTCATAAACCTGCTTTCATGGGCTCTATGAGGAAATTACCAATTCAGTAAATTAGATCTGACTTTCTTTTACCAGCGGTGGATAAGAAGTAACCTTTTTCATCAACATCAAGTTCTTTGACATAAAATTTTTCAATAAATCCTTGAAGTTGTAGCTGCATTGAATGTTATCTTATCTTAATTCTTAGCTTGAAAATAATTTCAAGATGATGCTCCATTAGTTAGAAGTCATTCATCAAGATGAGTGGTGATGGTAAATGTAGTATCTTTAATATATTATTGATGAATAAAAATTCAAAATATTATTCTTGTCATGCCTTGGGATGAAACATTCTAAACTATGGTAAACATGTATTTCCTATGGATCAATGAAAATAACTAATCTATATATATTTTAATATTTTTCAGTTATGAGTATTAAAACATTTATATTTTCAAGAGTTTAGGGTCATTCAAAAATCAGGACAGATCTTTCATATCTACAGCTTAGGTTTGACAAATATATTATTTCAGGTCCCATAATCCTAAGGTGATAAAAATAATTCATCATCAGGATATGTCTGAGTTCTTCACTGTGAATCTGGAAATATCCACTAAAAGATTAAATATACAGCCAAATAATTGAATGGTTATAACCTCAAAAAGAGGAGTGATTAAAAATTGATATCAATTTACCTGAAAACGTTTAGTACGTATCTATTTTTATATCATTTACTAGTTTATCAATAACTTCCATTGATCATGCTCCCTTAGAAGAGAACCCTTGTTCACATAGATGCAAAAGATATTTTCAAAAGCTTACCTGAATCATGCAGGGTTAAACATATGTCAAAGTTAAAATTACCTAATGTGTATTATACCTAAAATGGAATTTGTAAAAAGAATGCTTACTGTTTTTTAAATATGTATTTCCATTAACTGTATGTTAAATAAAATACTGCTATAGTTTGTAAAAATTATGATTTTCATTATCAATTTGAGACAATCATGCTAACCTGTGGTTATTAATAATGAAACCATGATTTTAAATATCCATGAGCTAATTTTTTTTGTAAGGAAAATCATGACATTACTTTCTTGGAACATTTATAACACAATTTATTTCAAAAATAGTGTCAATGAACTTATTTCTGTTTATATCACAAATAAAATATAACAAAAACACATTATTACTGCCACAGTCAACCAAATTAAGAGCTGAATAAGCTATTGCAGAGCAGTATAACAAATTTCAAAAACATGAACTGTATACATTTTGGTTATGCAAACTTTTACTTGCTAACACCTCGGACAAAAGGACCCCTTGCATTAACTGTTCAATATACTGTACCTGTTTTATCAATTTATACAAGTTCCTGAGATCAAAATTCTATTAGTAAACTCTTGAAAGATTGGTGAACCAGTATAAAACCATCAGTTGGCCTGCATTTTAGGCCAACCTTGAGATGAGTTATTTACTTGCTTGAAGAACTAACAGTTTCTTGATACCTGAAAATTTAACCTTTTGTGGGCTGTTGTTTTTATTATTATAGAACAGCATTTCTCAAACTTTTGTTTTGTTTTAGAGATAACACAGTATACATTGAAAGTAGACTTACTTACTTTCAAACATGTTTCGATTACATTCAGCATTGAAAATTATAGGAAGCTTACCAAAATTTGTGATTTTTTTGCAGAATACTTTCAAACATTTGGCAGAATTCAGATGTCTCATGAAACATAGTTTGGGGATCACTCTCATAGAACATCACTTTGTATAATAAAATTGTAATTTTATAAAAGAAGTTATGTAAAGTAATCTACCAACTATTAATAGTCACTGAGAATTCCTCAGTGCCCAAACCTTGAATTGGAATCCCTTGTTACCTCTGACTTAATAGGTTATGTGAATGCTAATCTCCCAATTAAAACTATAATTCATCAGTAAAAAAAGTTCGATGGCCTTGTTTGACTTTTCATTTGTACATGATAGCAAAATGTGAGATAGACAACTATATGCCTTTGAAATGTTCCAGAGTGAGATCAACAAGAAAGGATTATCAGTTGAATTGCTAAGAATGAGTTGGATAAACTGATTTCAATGGTAATAAAAAATTGAGTGTGATTCAGTGTAAAATGTAATGAGAAATTGAGAATGAGAAGATTGAAAATATACAAATATTTGAGAGAAAGTAACAACAATTCAGCTATGAAATAAGAGGCAGCTATCCACATTGCTTATCATTCATATTCCTATGCAGGTTATTTCGTCCAAAAGAAACTAAACGATTGAATATAAGACCCAGCACTAAGGGCTAATATTTAGTCCGAGCATCTTAATAACTACATGGTATTGTGAAAGTATGCATGAGGAAATGACCTTGGCCATCCGTATGGGTCTTGTCCGCAATTTTTTCTTGCTGTGTAGTTGTGCTGATATATATATTTGTGCGTAAATAGCAAACACACCTGTCAAATTTTAAGAAAATATTTTCCTTAAATTTACAACTGATCCATTGGATACGATTTTCCATAAACTATTGCTCCGCCAAGCTAATTTTCCTGTAGTTAAGGAAATCAGGGACATGTCTATCCTCCATAATTTCAGAAAAAAGAGTAACTAAAGTCCTCTTCTCTGACAGCGTAAGATGTAAATTTAAGTTGGCGGGCTGTCGTGCTGGCGTCCCTGGCGGTCTATCAGGTACCTCAGATATGAAAGTTGAGTATCCATGTTCCGCAAGCTCCGCAAGTATCAAAACAATGGCAGGGATTAAGAAAGAATTAGATGATTATTTGTCTAAAAAAGACAAATCGTCTGTAAAAATTACTATGCCTTTTTCATTTAATTCAATGCCATTCGATAAATGGTACTCAAAATCTGATAACAGTGAAAGTAAAGCCAGTAATTACGAAAATGGGCTTCAAAGCTGGTGTCCCGCAATGGTATTTACAACTTTTATTAATATTTTTCATGGTCTTGATTGTTGCTGTCAATGCTTATTTTCACCAAAACACTTTTATTTACAGAGTCGCTTTCAGCGATTAGTTGCATTTTGTGTGTTCATTTGCATGGGTGTGTTCTGCTTCGCAGTTGCTTCCTTCTATATACCAGTGCTCATATTTAAGGCAAGAAAATTCGCCCTTTTGTACACTCTTGGGAGTTTCTTTATTATATGCAGGTACAGTGAACCTTGTTTAACAAGAGTATAAGGATTGAATATTTGACGTTTTACGATTAATTTCACACATATTTATTAGAGGTATTTCAGTTTTGCAGTTCTTTGGGGTCCAGCAGCATACATGCAGCATATGATGTCATTGGAAAGGTTGCCATTTACATCTGCGTACTTAGGAACTTTACTAGCGACTTTATATTCTGCTATTTCTCTTCAAAGCACTTTCCTGACTTGCATTTCAGCGTCTGGTCAGGTACTTAATAATATTTGCCCTGGTATTTACGTGTTTTGATAATCACTTCTGTAGTGTCCATCTCTTCCTATGTTTATCCTTTCTATGTTGATATTGTTTCTTCGCCGATAATCTCAGATCAATTTTCGATTCCAAAATTTTGAATGCGTCTCAATGCTACAGTTGATACTGACTGAAATTTTCCGACTTTGAGAACATCGAAATTTCAATGCTTGAATTTGAATCGTAATGTTCTTAATTTTTCTGAATGTTCTGCAATATTTTCAAAATTAAATTTTAGGTAATGGTCCTCCTGTGGTTCCTGGGCAGACACATTCCTGGTGGTAGTTCAGGAATTAGGTTTTTGAGTCAGATGTGTTGCTGGGCATCTTCTAACCTCACCTCTTCAAGTTCTTCTGCATCTCTTGTGTCTTCTACAGTTTCCTCAACAGCAAATGCTGTAACAAAGACAATGCAAGTTTAATTTATTTTTGTAAATAATATTCTACTTGGAAGGCTCTAGGTAATGCATGAGATTGTTTGCATTCAACGGGTGACTTGGTTAGGCAACATTTAATCATGTGAAGGGAAATGATGAATGAAAGATAAGTAACTCTTTAATGAATATGCACTGACGGACCATATTACTTAGAGCCTATCCTGATACACCAAGTATTTAATGTGAGTTGCAGTTTTTTCTAAATCTTCTGTGTTGCTGTGATATTTCACATTTTTGTCGTTATGGTTTCCAACCTTTCTCTAAAATGGAAGGACTTCACTCTGAGATCATAAGTGTGCAAGTGATCGTGTGTCTTTTTATTAGGATATGTTGATGTTTAGGGTTCATGTTAAATTTTCATATGTGTAGCTCTAATCAATTTTTATATTATGTGATTTCTGTTATTATCGTACATCGTTATTTAACGGTTGTCAAACTTTCCTCAGATATCATTTTATTTATGAATTAAATAAAATTTTATTTTACATATTTATACATCTCTTAGTAATTATTAAATTGACCTCACTCAAAGGAATATCACACCTTAATGTTGATAAATATTAGACTGGCTGTGGTGGTAGAGTGTTTGGAACGCTAGTGCTCCAACTGCAGGGTCCAAGTTCTGGATGATCTGATTTTTCTAGGTAGGGTATTGTTGTGTGTGACCGATTTTTCTGATAGGGGTTGGCAGCAGTAAAGACATAAGGCCATAAAAATCAACATCAAAACCAAATTCAAATTCCTTGCCATTCGTCAACTGACCCCATAAGTGAAGGAGTGAGTTGATGTTGATTATTATTCCTATTAGAGGTCTGCATGGGCTGGGTTAAGCCAGCAGTCTATTGGGCTTGGACACAAGTATAACTTGGGAGGGAAGGAATTATTCCTTCCCAGTATTTTTTGTTCATGCATAGGGACAGGCCTTTTAAATTAAATGCTTTGACAAAATACATCAAGTATTCTTTGTTCTATAAAATTTCAGGAGAAGAGAATAAATATGATTTAGATAAGAAATAAAATTATCTTTTAAAATATTTACTGTAAGCTTATAGAATTCACCACCATATTTTAGTTTCTGTAATTTCTACAGTAGCTTCGATGTTTACAAAGATACTTCGGAATTACTGAAGGAGTAATTGAGGTAATATAAATGTATCTATTCTTGTAACGACTGATTCCTGAATGATTTTAAAAACTTTGGGCTTGAGAGCAAAAATTTCTTACTATGTTTGGGTTGGGTTGCATTCAGGCTCAGATATGAATGGGCCAGGCCTGGACAGAATATTTAATCCCATTCAGACCTCTAATGGGAATAAGGCAAGGAGTGAAATTAATCAAAGATACTAAGTGCGAAGAATAAGATTCTCTGTTCAACCATCAACTCACTTTAATTGCACTTCTAATGGGTAATATGTATTTTATACTTTTCATAGGATCTCATTTTTAATCAAGTGTCTTTTATGAAAGAGAATACTCATTGTTATTCTGAATCTCTGAAGTATATTCACTCATACATAATATACTCAAAAGCTGGATAGTAACAATATTGCAAGAATGTGATTGTAAAAAAAATCAAAGTATTTTGGAAGCTTATTCCTAGAATGCCTAAAAGAAATAATCAGGCTAATTTGGATCTCTTAGTAACATCAAACAAAGATATTTATAAACTTGTCAACATTGCTGCTTCTGTATAATTTGCAATTGCTTGCTTCTGTTTATTAATTACCTAGTTATCTTGAAATTTCATCAGATATTGCCAAAATTCATTTCAAGACTTTATTAATTCAATTATCTTTTATCAGCTAGCTACCAAATAATTTCTACCGATGCATCACACACAGATCAAAAGAACTGTATTTATTACAAAAACATATTCAAATACCAAAGAATAGAAAAGCCTGAATTCCATCAATTTATCAAGTATTCAATGGTGAACCTGTTAGAAAATTAGGAATGAAATTCACAATAAGACCTTAAAAAATTGAAAAGCCCATTTGAAAGAAGAGATTC
>KZ308370.1:731537-745530 GCA_000376725.2 Ladona fulva
TAAATATTTAATAATGAAAGCAAAATGTTGTATTTGAAAGGAGACAGTAAAACAATGCAAGAAAAAGTGAGGAGAGAGATTGAAGTTTTCTGAAAGAAAATATGGTACTTTTTCCACAAATTTATATTTCTTCCTTAAAAACTGGTTGACTTCATTTTTGTGATGAATTTCCACAACTTGCCTGATAATGTGAAGATTATTGAAAATAAGATACATTTGATCATAATTCCAAATGCCCAATCTCTGAAATTATTTAAAATACAGGGTGTTTACTAAGTCATCATCCAATTTCAATGTGCTGTATTTAAATGAAATAATAATGTACAAACATAATTCAAAATGAAATACACTTAAGGTAGATTCAAGTTCTTTTTAAGATAGTTACTAATGTTCAATGTGTCCCCCTCTGGCAGCATGGTACACATCAACATAATAGCTGAATTCCTACCTCACTGAAGTTAGCAAGTCTTGTGTGAACATGACGGTTTGAGGTGTGACATGGTAGAACTCCTTCACAATCACAGAGAAAGAAAAACTCACTTTGTAGAGTCCACAAAATAAATTACATAATATTTGGTGGCTGATGTTGAAGTGCCGAACGTCGCATAGTTGCAACAGACTTGCACTCATGGAATGCAGAACACTTTCCCTTGTGGGGTCTACATCTTGGATAACACTGACGGGATGTACCCTCAGGCGCATAATAGAGGCCTCTACCAGTAACATAACAAAACTTGAGAATCTCCTTTTTCATATGGTAGATGGTTCATTCAGATGTTATAAACTGTTTTTGCGCTATGAATTTTTGAAATAGGGGGAAGACTTTGTAAACACCCTGTATTTAATTAAATTTCAATAAAGGTGACATTTTCCATCTTGTCAACCATGCTATACCATATGCATATTTCTCAGCCAAAGTATGCAAAATAAGTGACATTTACAACAAACGCAGAGGATCGTCATCTTCTGACAATCAATCATCAAAACCGGTCGTGTGTATGTTACTGTTAAAATAAAAATTATGGAAAAAGTACAAATTTCCTAAGATTCTTTCCATTATGGATTTCCACAACACCTCGCCTGATTCTGTAAAGTTTATTATCAGAGGAAATTGGTGGGTCAATTATTGATAGGAGAGGTATTGCTGAGAAATTTTATTGAGGGTAGAATACAAGGAAAAAAGTAGATGGGAAGACAAAAGTTGCTGGATGACATAAAGGATGAGGTAAGTTACCAAGAGGTGAAGGAAATGGCAATGAGTGCGAAATATTAGGAAGATAACATGAACCTACTGAAAGGTAGAAAGCTTACGTATCACCTTTATACTTAGATTTTACTAATGGAAGGATCCCCATAAACCCTGGTGCCCCTAAGCCAATGGCCACATTGAATATTAATGCATTACAGATTACACGTTTCAAAAACAGTAGCCACTTTTAACCATGTGTTAAGTCTTTCAGTCTAATTTATAAAACTAGTTTGGGGATTCGAATTTCCAAAAAATCATGATCTTATTACAATTTGATCAGCTTAATGAACCACACCATGAATGTGTTCTTAAAAATATTTTATAAGAGAATTACAAACAAGATAAACAAGGCAGATCATAAATATACATAATGTGACTTCAGAAACTCTTTTGGAAGCAGAAAACCCCTATTTACCTTTAATTTTCTGTTACAAAAGAGGAAAATACAGAAAAAGAATGTTTTCATGATTCATAAATTTTGGAAAGATATTTGGCAAGGAACAGCATTGTAAACAAACTGGAATTTTGAAATACTCTTTTGTTAATAGTAAGGACCTTCATATTATTGAGAATAGATTGTAACAGAATGCTGCAATTAAATTAACGAATAACTTATCTAAGGAAATACATTTTAAAGATGGATGGATGAGGCTGTACCACATCCTCAACATTACTCAATATGTTTAGGAAATATATTCAAACAGCCCTATAATCAAGGGAAGGAGTAATGTGTAAATGGTGAAAACAGGTTTCATGTTAAGATATACTGATGATATGGTGGTCTTGTGAGATATGCTTGGCTAAGCAAAGACTAATTTTACACCTAAGAAAATGCTGGCTAAATACCATTGATATATGATGTCTATTTGGTTTCTCAAATATGCCTTGGTTAAAAACTTTACAAATCGCAATACTGCTCCATTTTTTACAGAAAACAATATCAAAAAGGAAGTGACAAAACATTTGTCTCACAAAAAATACAAAAATTTTGAAACTATTAGGGAATAACAGAAGGGAAATTAAATTTTTTCCATAATTATATTGTTTCTGCATTGTATGGATGAGTCCTCAGTACTAGAAAAGGTTAAGGATAAAGGGTTCTCTGAGGATGCAAAATTATGAAGGCTTCAAAATCTGCTCTTGACACAAAAAATGACAGAAAGAATTGTAGTACAAAATGTTATCCTGTACAAATTATGAGCTTCTTTGGAGGATGCTAGTAATATTTTTTTAAATCCCATGAAAGTATTGAGGTAAAATTCCAAAGCTGTAATTAATTTTGCAAGATCTAAGTTCATGCACACAAAAGACATTTTGAAAAAATGTTGCAACTCTCCTTAATAATCATGTGCTATGCAGTCTTAAGAAAGGTTAAATAAGCTGTGCTGGAATGAGAATATGAGCCCCGAGAAGACTATTATATTTCTTCTTCCTCTGGTGCTACAGTCCTCTGTGGACCTTGGCCTCCTTCACGACTCTTCTCCAGGTGTTTCTAGTAGCAACGGTCCTCCAGTTCCTGACTCCCATTCTCCTCAGATCTTCTATCACTCCATCTTTCCATCTTTTACGAGGCCTGCCTCTTGGTCTTCCCTCTGTGGGTCTCCAGCCATCGATTTTCTTAACAGATCTTGAGGGTTCCATGCGGTGTAGATGTCCAAGCCACCTGATCCTCTGGGCTTTAATGAATCGAACAATGTTCTCTCTTTGAATAAGATCATTTATTTCTTCATTTGTTCGAATCCTCCACAGTCCATTTTCATTTTATACTGGGCCATAGATTTTTCTCATCTCTTTCCTTTCAAACACATTGAGCATATCTTCCTGTTTCTTCGTAATGGACCATGCTTCACACCCATAGGTCACAATGGGTCTTATGACTGATCGATCTATTTTCATCTTGCTATGTCTATGCAGTAATTTTGATACCCTAAGCTGTTTACAGGCAAAATAAGCCCAATTTCCTGCAGTAACTCTACTCCTAATTTCTTCAGTTAAATGATTATTCTGATTGACAACTGAACCAAGATATTTAAATGTCTCTACTCCCTCAAAAGTAAAACCATCAATATTTATCTCATCAGTTATATTATCTGGACCTCTCTTCATTTTTAGATATTTATTTACTCTTTTCTTCATTTATAACAAGTCCTAGTTCCTTTGCTTTTGGCTCGATATTTTGAAATATCTCTCTTAAAGCCCTTTCACTTCTGGCAATCAAAACTATGTCATCTGCAAACTGCATATGCCACTATTTGTTTTGTTCTGGTATTTATAAGGCCCTGTTCTATATATTTCATTGCTGCTTCAAGTTCGAGGTTGAATAATAATGCAGATAACACATCCCCTTGTCTTACACCAGCATTAATGCGAAAATCATCAGTCAAATCTCCATTTATGACCACTCTTACTTTGGATCCCCATAAAGTTACCCTCACCAGTTTAATTAACTTTCTGGGTATTCCTAGTTCAATTAAGGCTTTTAATAATTTGTTTCTGTTGACTTTGTCAATTTCTTGCTTGAAATCAATGAAACGGTTATGAAGTGTTATGTTACATTCATAGCACTTCTCGAAGGATTGTCGCAACATATGCAAATGGTCAACAGTCGAACGGCCATTCCTAAACCCACATTGATACTCCCCTATAATCTTTTCACCATATTCGTCAATTCTGTTATATATTATGCAGGAGAGTACTTTGTAGGCCACACTGAGTGAAGTTATTCCTCTGTAATTCATACAGTCTCTTTTATCGCCTTTCTTATGAATGGGTACAATCAGACCTTCTCTCCATTCTTCAGGCATATACTCTTCATTCCATATTGTTTTGATTAACTCATGCAGCTTTACCCAAAGTGCTTCACCTTCAAATTTTAATAATTCTGCAGTGATGTTGTCGACTCCTGGTGATTTCCAGTTTTTAAACTTTTGTATAACATCTTTAACTTCTTTTATTGATGGCTCTTTCACTTCCCAGGCCACTAGTGAATACTGCTCATCAACATTGTTACTTTCCATTTCTTCCCCTTCATCACATGTTAATAAGTCCTGGAAGTACTCTTTCCATCTCCTCAAAATATCTTCCTTTTCGCTTAGAGCATGTCCCTCCTTACTTATGCATGCACTTGATCTAGGCTTAAATCCCTTAGTGTAGTTTTTAACCTCCTTGAAAAACTTTCTGCTATTATAGCTTTTACTGTTTTCTGCAAGTTCCTGGTTTCTTTTATTTTCAATATCTCTCCTCTTTCTTCTAAACAATCTCTTACATTCTCTTCGGCATTGTTCATATTCTGCTTTATTGGCTCTTGTGTTCCTTCCTAAACATTTTCTTCTTGCTTGATTTTTCCTTTCCAGTTCTACCATACATTCTTCATCAAACCTTTCCTCTTTTTTTTCTTTTTTGGCCTCTCCAAGGACTTCTTTTGCAGCAGACATAACACTTTCTTTTATACAGGTTCATTTTTGATCCAGAGTGGCAGCGTCTTCATCCATACTTCCCAGTTTTTATGCAAGAGAAATCTGATATGCCTCCTGTACCGTTGGATTTTTCAGCTTATCTGCATTCCCTTTTTAGGTATCTTCTTCTTCCATTTTGCTTGTGTGCAATACTAATACGCTGTCTAATTATACCCTTAAGTAGAAAGTGGTCTGAGTTGCAGTTTGCTCCTCTGAATACTTTTGCTTCCCGTATTGTAGGTGCCCATCTTTTCGATATCAGTATGTGATCAATTTGATTGTACAGATTTCTTCCAGGGTGCTTCCAAGTGCCCAAGTGAATTCTTTTATGGCTAAAGAATGTGCTACTTATAACTAAATTCTGTGACATGGCAAACAGGCATAGTCTTTCTCCATTTTTGCTAGTTTCATTATGCAGGCTGAATTTCCCTGCAACGTCCCTGTAGCAGTCTTCTTTTCCTATTTTCCGATTGAAGTCACCAAGCAAGATCAAAGTATCATGCCTGGCCACACTGTTACACTCTCTTTCCAAATCTCCATAAAATTGTTCTATAATGTCATCTTCCGCTGCTTCAGTTGGGGCATAAGCATTTATAAATGTGATGTTGGAGAATTTGCCCTTANGATGAGGAGCGAGGTAATTTTCCTTTGCTTTCCTCACTGAGCCAGAATATTATGAGCGGAACAAGCCCACCCTTGTAAGTGAAGTACAGTGTCACTCGGAGGAACATTTTTTATATAACATCGATATAAAAATCTCATAATATTAATAAATTAATAATATTAGATTTAAAGGTGCTGCGATTTATAGAAAAATTTCTTAAATAAAAGAAGTTGAAATAAGTTGAATATATTTCATTCAACGGTAAAATTTAATTATAAACAAATTTTATCGATACAGTGGGATGTGATATTTTTCAATGCATTGGAAACTGAAAAAGAATTGATTGAATGATAGGTAATTGTTATTGACCTTGTTTAACTGTAAAATTAAAATGTACCGTAATTTCTATGATATAATATAGTAAGTAATTAAACATGTTAGATGTTCAGTATTCAGTTTTTGTTTTAACATTTGTTCAAATAAGGTAAGTGCTCATGTAAATCAGCGAGTAAAGTATAAAAACAGGTAGCTGAGTCCAAAATTGGTTTTTTCAGTGACCTACAAATGAGATTATATCATTGTCGAGAATTCAATGAGAATTGACCTTTGCAGGATAGCGAAGGTTCGCGCGTTCGCATTTGGTGAGAACGTTCCTGGGTTCGATTCCCAGACGGGGTGAGGATTTCCCAGTAGGGGATTCCCTCTCGAATTTCATTTAAAAAATACTACCACTATGACCATTTAAACATCAATACTATGATGCCTCGTAAAATATAATTGACCATTGAAACTCCTTTATTTTGTTTAATTTTTGTGTCAGTACTTTGAATAAAAAAGTTAAATTTATATAAACTGCTTTGCATGTAAGGCAAGTTTCGAGCATCAGAGAGATGAGGAATGTAGGAATTGAAAGATAGAAAGGCATTATATGCTAACTCATACAAAGGCATATTAGAACCATTTAATACAATTTTTTACATTTAGCTTTTCATATATCTAACATAAAATAAATGACGACAAAACTCTAGTATTAGTAAATATTTTTTATCATGTTTTGAAATGTGACTGTCATTGTTGATAGTGACACCATTAATACCAAACCCCATAGGGTTTATGGTCTGCGGACCATCAATTGTGAACCATTGGGTGTTGCCCTTAACCGTATTTGGAGTGGCTTCCTTAGAGGGTTGCAAAGTGTGCTCAAAGCAGTCTATTTAAATATGATGATTTGGGAGGTAAGTAAAATATCTTAGTTGCACTACCACCTTGGTTATGCAGAATCTTAGTTAATAAACACATTGATTGTATGTTTCAGTTTCCATCCAGGTCCTACCCTGTGTTTATGTGATTGGTTCTGGTGAGAGAATCGAAGATATTTCTGACTCATAAGTAATTTATAATTTCTACTTTCGAAGCAGTTGCTCTCGAGTAGACAAGTGGATAACGCGTTTTCATTAGGTGGAAGCGGTCCAGAGTTCAAATCCCGGTGAGGGCCCATGTGTGCGAAATGACCTCAGCTGTCGACGCTCTTATAAAATACTGATTAATTCTTCTGAAGTATAAAGCTAGTCGTACAATAGATTACGTACGGTTCCCGGATTGACAAGTGGGCTGCGCGCTCGCATTTGGTGTAAACGGTTCTGGGTTCGACTCCCGGCGGGGGCTTGTAATTGCTGAATTACCTTAGTTGTCGAAACACTTTCATCGGTATGCGGGCCATAACATGCGGCCACCTATGGGTTTCGGGATTTGACTATGCAATTACTGCTATTATTTAAATAAGTTAAATTTAAAAGTAGAGAATGAAGGCAGTAAACAAAACAGGTCCTTGAAGAGGCACTTAAAGAATATCGATGTCTCATTTATTTCCAAAAAAAGCCGTTGATGATAATATCACATTCATTCTTCATTTTATCTTTCAA
This sequence comes from Ladona fulva, assembly GCA_000376725.2. Classification (NCBI taxonomy): domain Eukaryota; kingdom Metazoa; phylum Arthropoda; class Insecta; order Odonata; family Libellulidae; genus Ladona; species Ladona fulva. Next base: position 738,768 of record KZ308370.1, read on the forward strand.
CAACTGTTTTTCGTAAATTATAATATTTACCTACACTTTCCAAATATTCTTCATCTAACACTCGCGATTTATTTTATGCTACATGTATATCCAAGCGACCTTCCCTTTCTTGTAAGTTGTGTAGGCCTGCTGTAGATCATTACACGATTTCTCGAACATTTTACCAACATAATGCGTCATTTTAAATCTTCATTCGCCGGTTTATATGCGTCATTCACGTAGTCTATGAATGCCTTTTTGTGGAAAATTCCTTAAGGGATCAAGAAAAGTGGTTCTTCAAATGGGAGATTATTTTATTAGCATTCATGAATCGCTTACTAAAGATAGATATTTTTTTCTGTTCTCTATTACTGATTTCAGGTACTGAGAAATGCTGAAAGATGCAATTTTCTAACCTTTTGAAAAGAATTATTTGAAAAAAATGAAAAATCGACTATGTATTCAGGAATTAAATAAAGTTGAAGGGTACTGTGGCATAAAATGGTTAAGTGATTGTTACCCTAATAGGTTAAGTGACTTTTATTGATGCATGTAGGATAAAAACACATAAAAGTGAAACGAATTTACAAGAGATTAATACCATCCTTTTCGTTGTGGTACTTTACTGATCGCAAACCGTTGTAAAAGTTATGCGATCAGACAAAAGGAAATCATAATACTATGGTATGTTCTGATACCCTTAAGCATTGGAAATTAAGTTAAGGGTACCTTTTTGCTCCACTTTTCATTCCTGAATTTCTGTTTAATTGAAAACAACAGAAATTTGATTCACTGGAAATAGGGGGTTTTAAATAAGAATTAAGAACACGAAAAATTGGGAAAAGATAGAGCAGTTCCAAGATTGATCGTGTCATGTACTCCAACACAACAAATCTCTACTAGAGAATATTTGCTCGAGATATTTCTGAGGAACTCACAGTCCTCCAAAATTGATTGAATGTCTGCTAAGTATTCAGCCCGGAGCCTGGTTTGATCCTTACCCCTTCTACCATTAGCTAGGATAGGGGAATGAGGCTTCCTAGGAGATGAGGAGCGAGGTAATTTTCCTTTGCTTTCCTCACTGAGCCAGAATATTATGAGCGGAACAAGCCCACCCTTGTAAGTGAAGTACAGTGTCACTCGGAGGAACATTTTTTATATAACATCGATATAAAAATCTCATAATATTAATAAATTAATAANAAGTCACCAAGCAAGATCAAAGTATCATGCCTGGCCACACTGTTACACTCTCTTTCCAAATCTCCATAAAATTGTTCTATAATATCATCTTCCGTTTCTTCAGTTGGGGCATAAGCATTTATAAATGTGATATTGGAGAATTTGCCCTTAATTCGTAGTTTACAAATTCTTTCATTTACTGCTTGAAACCCTAAAATAGACTTTTTCATTATCTTAGATACAAAGATTCCTGTGCCATGACACCATCTTCTCTCTATGTTGCCACTATAATAGAAGGTAAAGGTCCTTTTGCTAATTTCTCCATATTCTTTCCATCTTACTTCTTGGACGCTAGGTCGCTTTCTAATAATCCATCCAGCTTAATTCGTGAAAGTATTCTCAACAATAGTTTTTTTACAAGATGGGGTAGTTAGCCCCATGCTTAACCCCCTACCTGGAGGACCAGGAGTTTGATATTGGAGTCATCTTCTCCTAGGTCAGCTGCCTCCACTATGGCTGTAGATCCTGACCTAACCTTGGTGTGGTTCACCTTTAGTCTGGCTTTTCACCTTTGACCTTACCAGCTTAGGTGACCAGGAGTTAAAACTCCTGCTGGAATCGCTCTCAGGGTCATTAAAGCACACAAGCCATCTTACCACGACAAGGTGTGAACCATTGGGATGGGAGACTATTATATTTAATGATTATAAAATAGCTCCAGAAAATGAAGAATGTATTCTTCAAAAGTCAGATATATGTTGGAAAATAGTGAATGTGGATTGGAAGTAAAGTAGCACATAATACAAGGCAATAACTGAAATCAAAGGACATGGTACTGGTGAGAAAAGTTTAAATATCAGAAATACCAGTACTTTGGAATCGCAATTTGGGAAATATGGTGATGGTATAATAATGTTAGCAGGTGAAGGAATAAGAATAACTTGGTGATATCCAAAAGAATATTTATTAGAAGGCTGGTATTGGCATCAAGCCATCACCAGGTACATAGATAGAAAATGTAGCCACTTATATGCAGCAAGTTTGGAGGGGAAGGTAAGGAGAGTGGAGGGGTTAGGAAAGGTAAGCTCATTGGTTGTGCTTTCAGCACAGGTAATTTCTAAAGTGCCAGCTTCTTCCCCTTGGGATGGTTATGAATGAGGTTTGCCATAAAGTAACTGAGGTGACGGTTTTCCTCCAGATGGGCTGCAAAGGCTGAGGACGCAGTGTTCTTCAGGCAATAGCACTATAGGTGTTCTTTCTCCCTTAACTTAATGGGGTGTTCAACCAATGTAGGTCATGGGGCAATCCTCGTATGCAAACTCGTAGACCCCCGATAGAGAGGAAGGGTCTCTCTTATCCTTCAGGTGAGATAAGGAGCGCTGAAGGTTGGAACAGGTATAGAACGCCACTTTCAAATTTTTGGGGAGGAAGTTTGATATTATGTATGAAATCTTTCTCAGAAATGGGAATTTAACCCATTTTGGTTTGGGGTCATCAGAGGAAGAAAGGGAAGGGAAAATGGAAGAGGAAGCTGTTTTCCTTTATTTCTTCTTAACAAACTTTTCCACAAAACCACTAGGATAGCTGCTGTTGAGGGCTATTGTTTTTATACAGTTTAGTTCTCTCTCTAGTGAAAGCCTGGGGGGAAAGTGGAATGTTCACGAGCCGGTGGATTAAGGAATGGAATACAGAATGCTCATGGGAGTGGTGGTGAAATGAGGAAAATGGAATACAATGATCAGTATAACCATCTTCTGGAAAATTTCAACTCCCTTAAGCGGCCATTTTTTTGGGAACGGAACAATTTCCTATTTAAGCAATGTAAATTTTCCCTCCTTTCAGCGGTCACCTCCTTCAGAGGCCAACGGTCACTGTATCTTAGGCCAGCGGCCACTACTTCTGTGGCCAGAGATCGACTTCACTCTCAGGGATTTCCTTTTCTTTCTACAAACTAATCAAAGGTGGTCATATGCGAGGACAGTTATTCTCTGATGCGCAGCATGAAGAGTAGAAAATGAAGATGAGTCAGATGATGATGAACCGTCATTGTCGATGGTTGAAGGACTTGTTAACCTGAGGCATATGCGGTCTGTCTGCAAAGGGATGGATAGGCACATTGGCGAGAATACAAGAGAGCACTTTGAAATGTTAATAGATTCTCCTGAACTTTGTGCCACCAATAAAAAATGTTTAAATTTAAAACAACCATAAAAAAACTTTTTTGTTAATGAAAACAGTATTTGTGAATAAAAATGTTAAATAATCCATGAAAATCATAAATCCTAAGGATATTCGTTCAAATTCATCCATTTCATGGAATCCTTCGGGCTGAAAAGATTTTAGCTCCATCTAAAGGTCACCTCCTAAGTGGCCATTATTTTATGTACCCGGTGGTGGCCCCTTAATAGAGGTTTCCGTGTATTATCATTCTTATTTTATAGCTCATTATTCTTTTCAGGTTATCATACCAGATTCTAACAGTTTCAAAAAGTTTTCCTCTGTTTATGCAATCAAATGCATTTTTGCATTCCACAAGCATGTGATGTAATTCTGTATGATATTTGTACCGCTTTTGTAAAATCTGCTTAAGTATTAATTATTTAATCAAGTTCAGCTATTTGTAGAAATATTTCACTTGAAACCATCTTGTCACTTCTCCAAGATGTTTTCTGTAAATGTCCAATCTCTTTGCCAATATTTTTGTCATTACTTTTTACACCACACCTAGAAAAATTATTCCACTAATTATCTCACAGAAGACCTTATGATCCTTCTAGTTTGAAGGTCATATTACCGCCAGCCTTCAATATTTTAGCATTTTCTCTTCTGTCTACATTGTCATTGTCATTGTTCTCTCTCTTCTGTCTATATGCTTATGCAAGCATTCAACGATCACTTCTCTTTCCTTCAGCATTTCTGCTTCATTCTTGTCCTTTATTCTTCCTTTCACATAGGGTCTAACTGTTTTTGAAAGATCACACTGTTTAATACACATCTTTTGCATGTTCTTGCAGATGAACAAGTTGTTGTCCAACATGTTCTTCTTGTTCATTTGGATAACTTTTATCCTGCCTTTAATTATTTTTACCATCAGCCACTATTTCAGTGTCATTGCCTACCTCCAATTTCTCACAATTTAGAGGATTTTGAAAATTTCCACATCTTTACGATTTCTTGACTATCATCAACCATGCACTTTCCCATGCTCTTCAAGAAGGACCTTGAATTTGACCTTGGATTAAAACCTTTCCATATTTCTTTGGTTTTAAGCTTTAGTTGTGATTTCTATTCTTAAAGTATGCTATTTCTTCTTCCCTGAGTTGCTAAAACAACCTTTTCTTCTTCCAGCATATTGCTTCTTCCTTTCCTATTTTCCTTTTACATTCTTCCATAATATGTCAGGTTTTCCATTGCAGAATTTTACATCTTGCTTCATTTCTTCTCACAGCTGCTCCCTTGCATTCCTGATTAAATCAATCCTATTTATCTCTTTCCTTTTCTTTCTAAACACTACTTCATTTAATCTGTAGTGTCTGTTGATTTGACTTTCTGTTACCTTCTGCAGATCACCTTGTGGTTTTCTAATGTATTCCTTTGCATCAAGGTACTCTATGTTACCAATTTTCAAACCAAAGCTAATTCAATCTATCTCTGTGCATTATCCTGTATGATTTGTTAGCCTATCGTGTTTTTATGTATTTATTCTCTTCCTACTGCAGCTTTTAAGTCCCCCATGATTATTTTACAATCGTGTTTCTGAGCTATGAAATAATCTTACAGCTTGAAGTAAAATCCTTCTTTCTCCTCATCATTTTTATCTTGAGTGAATGTATACTATGACTTATGGACTTCAATTCCATATTGTCTGGCCTTACTTTTTATGTCCCATAAAACCGGTCTGGTTCATCAGTCTATTCTCACCACTGATCTTCACTGCATACTCTCCTGACTTAAACATTCTGCTTTCGTACTACCTTGTCTCTTGCACTATTCCTATCATTAATCTATATTGATTTAACTATTTCTTTAATTATTTCAATGCTCCTGCTTTTTTGGTGTTATTTTCCCATGTTGTTATTTTAATATAACTTTTTCCTCTCAATTTGACATCTTGTCATGCTAAGGTTGTAACAAGGTTTCCACATTGTTTCAGATCAAAAGTATGATACCATAGATACTTTTTCTAGGATAAGGTAATAAACCTCATTCCAGACCCCAAACCTAGTAGACCAAGGTCAGCAACCTGCAGCTCCAGCACCACTTGCAGCTATTTATGGAATTATCAATGGCTCCAGGTGTCGAATTACAGCAAAGGAAGGTTTTGATTGCAAGATCACAAGTTGTTAAGTATACATAAGCACAATGCTTTTTCATAAGTTTCTATCCTTTGTAAGACATGGATAGATAAAAAAAAAGCAGACCTATATTTTGTGAGGATTACTTTTCTTCTGGTTTTTCTAACTCTTTACCTTCACCACAAATACTATAGAATTGAGTGTATATTTTTGTGTACAGTGTAAAAATTGGATTTCATACTAAAAGCTAACAAAAACTAACACAGGGCATTAAAAGCAGAAAAGTGTTAATATTGATTTTATATGGTAATGGTTAATGGTATGTAACGGTTAGGGTGGTTGGTTCTAAGGGAATTATTATTCTTTCTAAAGGATTCTAAGGGAATTTTTATTATTCTTTCTATGAGAACTGATGATATTCTTGTCTCAGTTTATTCAGATGTTTATTAGTTTTTTATTGTCTCATAGAAGATCAGATAGGTATGTACATTGATGAAAAGCTTAAATGTATATATTTTTATATCTTAGCTACCAGATAACCAAGTTGGTGATAATTTTGCCTATGAGGGGATAACTCTTAAGTTTTGTATCTTGAAGAGCACTTGATCTTCACCAGATATAGTACAATATTAGGGAGCAGCTCACAATGTTAGAAAATTAGTACAATCTACCATGATCTAAGAAAGTTACTAAGCCAGTGTGGGTGTCAAAGTGCAGACCACATGTTACCTTTTACAATTTGGCTTGACTATATATTTTCACTGTATGGGCTGTATGTGCTAAGGATTATTTTTTGCATTTTAGATAGATTCAAACTGTTCCTCACGTTAACTGAGAAATTGCAAAAATTTAGAATACAAGTTCAGAATACTGAATGAGTACTTATTGATATATTCTATCAGTGTATCTTTGAAAGCTATATTAATCCCATGAGTTGTTCTTGGGATGTAAAGCAGGATAGGTCACTAATGAGAAAAAGAAACTAGAGCAATTATAAAAGAGAAAGAGCTTAAGTTACTCCAATGAATGTATTGGTGCAGCATATGCATCAATCATTCAACTTCCACAGTTAATCACATGACACCATGACAAGATTGGACAAAAGGGGAGTGAATAAAGAACTTAAATAAAATTATATATATATATATATCATCATCAGCTATTTTCAGTCTGACGTCAGATGTAGGCCTCTCCAAGCGCTTTCCAATTCTCTCTATTCTGAGCCTCTCTTTGCCATGTTACCCCTAAATACTGAATGATGTCTCTGTTCCATCGGTCCCTTGGTCTTCTTCTTGGTCTCTTCACGT
>KZ308370.1:750985-807211 GCA_000376725.2 Ladona fulva
TTATTTCTCAGAATTGATATTATTAATAGTAAAAAAATTTCGAATAATTTTGCAATTTATAGAAAACAATAACTCAACAAAATTTTCTCCATCCAACCACTCCGCACGGTGATGAGAAAACGAATAGCAGAAATTAATTTTGTCATTGCAACTGAAATTCCTTAGATAGGGTAAGCTGCGGTTCAACTTTCGAATATAAAGTCAGCAAAATGTTGTAACCAATTGGGTCATCAATTACAATGAGGAGAATAGTGAGGATTTTAAGCCATTTCAAGGATTCTCCTCACCAAAATTCTTCTATACTAAGCCGTCTATCGGTATGTGATAGAGATAGTAACATCTAAATTATATTTTATTCATATTCCTTAATGCAACGATTCGTTCGCGGAAAGAGTTTTTCAACCTATTGTCATCACATCTATTTATCTAATTTTCTTCATAGAATTACTAAAATATACGGGGGCCACAAAATACCGATTATGCCGTTCTTAAACGTATTTACGAAATCATTTTGCAATGTCAGTATAGCTTATCTTTTCTTTGTCCTTGTCCTTGTCTTCCAAGGATTTCCAACCTGCGTCAGAGTGCATTTTAGCGACACGTGCTGTTTAATCGTTGCTATTTTTAACTAAATATGCCGATTTACGCTGTACAAATTTTCGAGTTTTGCACTTTTTTCAACCTCCTCAGCTCTTGGATTCAGATCTCATCCGCATGATTCAAGGACCTTACCATACGTCTCAGAATCGTTAAATTGATATAAGAGTATTGGAATCGATGTAACGAATGTCTGCTAAGTATTCAGCCCGGAGCCTGGTTTGATCCTTACCCCTTCTACCATTAGCTAGGATAGGGGAATGAGGCTTCCTAGGAGATGAGGAGCGAGGTAATTTTCCTTTGCTTTCCTCACTGAGCCAGAATATTATGAGCGGAACAAGCCCACCCTTGTAAGTGAAGTACAGTGTCACTCGGAGGAACATTTTTTATATAACATCGATATAAAAATCTCATAATATTAATAAATTAATAATATTAGATTTAAAGGTGCTGCGATTTATAGAAAAATTTCTTAAATAAAAGAAGTTGAAATAAGTTGAATATATTTCATTCAACGGTAAAATTTAATTATAAACAAATTTTATCGATACAGTGGGATGTGATATTTTTCAATGCATTGGAAACTGAAAAAGAATTGATTGAATGATAGGTAATTGTTATTGACCTTGTTTAACTGTAAAATTAAAATGTACCGTAATTTCTATGATATAATATAGTAAGTAATTAAACATGTTAGATGTTCAGTATTCAGTTTTTGTTTTAACATTTGTTCAAATAAGGTAAGTGCTCATGTAAATCAGCGAGTAAAGTATAAAAACAGGTAGCTGAGTCCAAAATTGGTTTTTTCAGTGACCTACAAATGAGATTATATCATTGTCGAGAATTCAATGAGAATTGACCTTTGCAGGATAGCGAAGGTTCGCGCGTTCGCATTTGGTGAGAACGTTCCTGGGTTCGATTCCCAGACGGGGTGAGGATTTCCCAGTAGGGGATTCCCTCTCGAATTTCATTTAAAAAATACTACCACTATGACCATTTAAACATCAATACTATGATGCCTCGTAAAATATAATTGACCATTGAAACTCCTTTATTTTGTTTAATTTTTGTGTCAGTACTTTGAATAAAAAAGTTAAATTTATATAAACTGCTTTGCATGTAAGGCAAGTTTCGAGCATCAGAGAGATGAGGAATGTAGGAATTGAAAGATAAAGATAAAAGGAGTTGCTTAACTAATGTTCCAAGCTTCCATATGTCAGAACACGTATTCATGAGAGAAAAATGAGGGTTGCCTTGAAGGCGAAATGCGTCGCACGCTTTCACAGATCTAGTTCAGCGGAATGGAATCTTTCCCTTCCTCAGTATTCCTTTGTCTCCGTTCGTGAGATCTTCTAATTAAAGAGCGAGCTGAGAGATTTTCATGGCATTCTATTGTCTTATTCGCGCATAGAACTAGCGGAAAAAATAGATATTCCGTTTCTTAAATGTGCCAGCAATGGACTTAAATTCACTCCGATCTTTCCTTTCTGAAATTTTTTTATTAACTTTGGTAGGTTTTGATTAACAACAAATACTTCATAAGATTATTTTAAATCGCATAAGAGCATCTGTTTAAAATAAAAACAACTCCACACATTTGCTAAAAATATTTTCAAGTTGAAAAGAGTAATTTACGACTGTGGATCGGTGTAGTTGACTTAGGTAATACCTCGAAGGACCGAGAGAATCCTTCATTTTTTTGTGTATGATATTGCAGTAACCCTAGTAACCCTCAACCCTAGTAAAACCCTCAACTAACTAGTAAAATTTAGAAGAGGAACCACGAAGTGCCTTTCGTTAAACTTTAAACTCCATCGTATACTCTTAGAAGTGTCAGAGTCTAACGTAGGCCCTAAAACTTCCTTTGGTTTTAACGAGTTATTTTTATGACCTTTAGAGATCAACATATACATTCGTTTGATAATTTCGTTATTCTCTTTTACATTGCATTTAGGCTATTCTTCAACGTTGTAAGCAAGCCTCTTTCATAATCAGTACTTTTCAAATCATATTTCATATCTTTGAAAATTGCTTTACTCTTAAAGGAGTACATATATTTCCATCCAGTAATCATTTCAAGAATTTTATTTCTCAGAATTGATATTATTAATAGTAAAAAAATTTCGAATAATTTTGCAATTTATAGAAAACAATAACTCAACAAAATTTTCTCCATCCAACCACTCCGCACGGTGATGAGAAAACGAATAGCAGAAATTAATTTTGTCATTGCAACTGAAATTCCTTAGATAGGGTAAGCTGCGGTTCAACTTTCGAATATAAAGTCAGCAAAATGTTGTAACCAATTGGGTCATCAATTACAATGAGGAGAATAGTGAGGATTTTAAGCCATTTCAAGGATTCTCCTCACCAAAATTCTTCTATACTAAGCCGTCTATCGGTATGTGATAGAGATAGTAACATCTAAATTATATTTTATTCATATTCCTTAATGCAACGATTCGTTCGCGGAAAGAGTTTTTCAACCTATTGTCATCACATCTATTTATCTAATTTTCTTCATAGAATTACTAAAATATACGGGGGCCACAAAATACCGATTATGCCGTTCTTAAACGTATTTACGAAATCATTTTGCAATGTCAGTATAGCTTATCTTTTCTTTGTCCTTGTCCTTGTCTTCCAAGGATTTCCAACCTGCGTCAGAGTGCATTTTAGCGACACGTGCTGTTTAATCGTTGCTATTTTTAACTAAATATGCCGATTTACGCTGTACAAATTTTCGAGTTTTGCACTTTTTTCAACCTCCTCAGCTCTTGGATTCAGATCTCATCCGCATGATTCAAGGACCTTACCATACGTCTCAGAATCGTTAAATTGATATAAGAGTATTGGAATCGATGTAACCAATCGTAACCTTCCCTAAAAGAACAAAGTATGATGTAAACTTAAGGGGGCCTAAGCACTAGACTGCCTTAACTTCTGAAAACACGGTCATATTATCAACCCCAAAGACGCCTTTACTGGATTAATTTCTTTGCAATGCTGAGTTTTTCCAAACTCATCGTCGCGAACCTAGGTCAATGCTGAGAAATCTGGGCGTGCCCCGAGAATGGAGTGGAATGCGAAATCAGTTCGAATATGGCCCAAAAAATTCTCCCCACTTTCATTTAACCGAGAGGCGGAATTACCTTGCGCATTTTCTTTTGAAATGTCCTTCAAAACGGGAAAGTGCCTTTATTGGGAATCGTTTCTCTTGCGAGAGATGAAGCGTAACGTCTTAAAAATTCCGTAAAACCAGCTGACAGGAGACAAAATTTATGAAATATCCTTCTTCAAAAATGTATGCCCTACATAACCATGCAAAAAGTCAATGGCGGAGTTAAAAAATGAATATCACACGAGTGATTTGATTCATATTCACACATTCATAAGCTTACTAAATCGAACCGTAATGCTAAGCGCTACTTTAGTCTCAGATAAGAGGATTATTTTCCCAGTTGTAGAGTTTTTACAAGGAAATCCGATCAGAATCGCTTTTCACGAAAGTGAATTCTCGACGGAATTAAAATTATGGGTCCATCCAAATTCATCCAGAAGATGGAGAAAATCAGCCAAAGGTTACCTTTCCGTTTCCGAAGAGAAGGAACGTACGTCGAGAAAACGAAACGAGATATCCAGGTTCTTATGTAATGCACATCCTTAACATTCTTTGGCACCAATTTTATAAACAGAAAATTTGGAAGTGGAAGGGAATTTTTATTGGTTAGCAATTCAAAATATTTATTACCTAAATTTTGACCTCGTAATGCCTTATTTCATGGGCACTCAAGATTTCTGAAAGTGTAAAAGTGAAAGTAACAGCCTATCGCTCACTCTTTTTAAAATCTGGTAGGTTAACTGGATCTTAAAGAAGAATTATACATTACACACTTTAAAAAGAATGAGCGGAAGAGTTTTACTCGTAGTAAAGCTAGCAAATGCAAATGTACAAAGCGTATGCGAAGAAGCACTATAGGGACGGTAAATTTTGCATCGAGAGTAATAACCGGGAGGGATTAAGAGGCGCTAAGCTAGGGATTTTAAGGGCTGAGGACCTAAAGTTTGGCTCCCCCTGCTACATTCGGTCCCTTTCTGCTTTGGTGAAAGCGGTCCCGGTTTCGATTCCTGATGGGGGCTCATATGCGAAATTACCTTAACTGTAGAAGCACTTTTAAAATTACTGCTATTTAAGTGACCAGTTTAAAACGACTACTCTTACATTCTATATTTCTCTATGAATATCAATCTCCAAACGTTTTTGTTTCACGTTAAGATTAAAAGGAAAAAAATTAAAATGAGTTTTTCTGCAAATCTGCTGATAACTACTAGCTCAATATTTAAAAAGAAGGGAAAATGAAATAAAATAACATTAGACGGATCTATAGAAAGATATAAAAAAATGAAATCTTCTTTGTGGATACTGATCCATCAGGTTATATTTTCTTATTCTCATGCCAATCTTTAATTTCGTTCTCTTTTTCCATGCTTGTATTACTGAAATGTAATATTTTTCGCAAACAAATTAATTGTTGTGTATTTTATAATTCTTTTAAATTAGGAAAACTTTCCCGGCATCTTATAACTTATATTGGAATTTTACTCGTAGCAAAGCTAACAAATGCAAATGGTCCCATGAGTAGTCATTTTAGACAGGTTTTACTATTCGTGACCCTTCGCTTGGTAGTAAATTAAATTAAATTGGCCGAAACAGAAAGTAAAATACTCTGAAAGTAAATTGAGCAATCGCCATATTCGGGCTTTGGAACAATGATGGAAAACTACCTTTAACGTGATGAAACGGGAACCAGGAAGGTGGAATCATATTAACAACACAATAACTCGACAATAATTAAGACCGAAGAAAGAAAGGTCGAGGCATGACTCCGTTATTCGTTGAAAATATACGTTTATCTTGAATCAGTCGAAAGTTAAAAAATGAAGAGAATTGCTTTTGGTTTATCTTCATTTATAAGGTCGCCATACACAATAAGGTCTTCCAGTGGGTCACGGGAGTATTAGTTTGAATTATGCTGCCCCAGACTACGATGGAACGGGCAGACATCTCGATACATGCGCACGTTTTACGCATAAGCGTCGGAAGGAGGGAGGGAAAGAACGGAGCAGAAGAAAGGATCTCGAGAGGGTAAAGGACCATAAGATGGGGTTTGGATGGAAGACGCAGAGCCGAGCGGATCTTAGCTGCGTAGTTGGCCGCGTCCCAGAAAATTCACGTCGGCGGCGTCACGCATAGCAGCTCCGCTAATCATGATTTCTGCACGAATGCTCTCAACCACAACATTCGTTTTTGCTCGCGAGATAAACAACGGTCAGTTAGAAAGCCATTTCCGCCTGTGGTGCAGTCAGCTGTGAAGAGAGGGGATTGCGATAAACAAGTTGGGCTTGCGAAACGCAAATCTCTAGCCAGAATCCCCCACCACCGGTTTGATATATTTTTCCTTTTGTGTGACAGAAACATTCGCAGACTATTGACAACTGGAAATGAGACGGCAAGAGAGTTGAGTTCTATATACATGTGATTATGTATCGTTAATTATTTCACATCGCATGTGCGAAAAAAGAAAAGAAAGCTGCCCTATTTTAAAAAACGTTCTGAAACACATTACTGAGAATATTGGATCTGAAATACTCATCCCCTTATTTTGCATTGCTGATCACTTATAAATGGAGTGGTTATCATAAAATAAACTCTTTGAACCATACAAATACCAATTATATATTATACTACTATATATNCTTATAATCCAGGGGCAGGAATACTACCTCCCAATATCTAACGAAAATATAATCTGATTTATTTTAACATGCATACCCAGCGAATCTCCAGCGATGTTTGTTTGGCATAATTTGGAGAGGTCAACCTCTCTCATGCTTTCATTTATCATTGGTTATATTCTAATTAGGGGGTTTGAACCCCCGAAACCACTTCTTTGGCTACGCCTCTGATCGTAGAAAACATTTATCTTGAGACATTGGGCAACATCTTAATCGTCCTCGGAGGAATAGTCCATCTTCTGGACCTCCGGGCAAAGATGGCTGGAGAGAATACTTCGGTCGGAAGCGAAAAAATTTAGGATTGGAAAATGGCACATTATATCGCTTTTGTATAGTAATAAGTCGGGGAATATTAAATGACGAATGAAAAGGAGATGATTACATGAGTTCGGGACTGTGTGGTAAGAATGGAGCTGAGTGGTAACTACAGGATTTTTCTCACAAGATTAACAAATGATAATGGGGGATTCAGGATAATGCTGCGATAAAGCCGCGATAATTGAAAGGTATCCTCCAATAAAAGGGTGGCTAATTGGCAAACGCAAATAAGGAGGTTTGACGGAGTTTTACAAACAATATAAATTTGTTGTGGCAAACACCACGATCAGAGCCAACTAATTAATTTCTAATAATGGGTTAACATATACATTTACATTTAAACCCCACAAGCCGCCAATGGCGCGTGGCAGGGGGTGTAAAAATACCGATTATCCTATCACACCCTAACTGCTATTAGCTTCTCTAATACTACAAGGTAAAAGCGACCAGAAGTAACTATCCGTCCTGGCTATCACTTCCCTGAATCGCTTCTTAGTTTTCTCTCGGAGCTCACGCTCGTTGCTAACTGGAATAACAATATCAGCTATCTCGTCGATGAGATCAGTAGTGATAAACTTTTCGAAAAGCTTACGCCGCTAATCAAGTCTTCTATCCGTAAGCGAAGTCCACCCGAGGGATTCTATTGTAGCCGAAACACTACTGTCGAATCTAAAATCTCCCTTGACTTGCTTCGAAATTTATCGCCTCTGGCTTAAAATCTTCCATTAATTCATTCTTAATAACTTCCCAAATGAACGCAACGATGATGTTTTAATTATAGCGAAACAATGTAAACCTATTCGCAGCTAATAAATACTTCATATTTTTCCATCGACGCTAATAAAAGATCTCGCCAAGATCTCTACATCAGAATCTTCTATAACTAACATACAGACTTATGATGAACTATGATTATAATTACTGTCAATGACTTCGAGAAGTGTTGACCCATTGTGGTCAAACCTCAATCTGTGATTACATCGCTGGCAATATTTGGATTCTTGCATAAAGTGTATAGAAGAGGATTGTATTAGTGTATAGAAGAGGATTCTGCTCTATTGGTTTTGAGATACTCGGAGAATCGAGAACTTCTTTTGTATAACAATCGGAGTTTTAAATTCTAACAGGAGATACGATCATAAACTCAATGAGCTACGTCGAAACCAGCGTCAATTTCAATATCCGTGCATATTAGCATAGTAACTAAAACAGAGTTTCATTTCCGGATTCCTTACCCAATTATTCACAGAACGACTTCCTAAAAGTCAACACTTCTTTTAGGAATTATAACTTCTATTATCAGCAAAATAACGTGACACTCCTTATTTTAAAAATATATCGTCTTTTTTTAATTAAAACATAGAGAAGAAACATAGTATGTAAGTACAAATCTATGGCTCAATAAGTTTATTAATTTAAGGAGAGATGTGAGCAAGCTGCTAAAATTTAAACTTGTAAAGGTTGAATAGTTTAGAGCCTTGAGGAATGCCTTGCCTCTGCTATTGATTTTTTGCTTCTAGCGTCAAACAGCTTCTTCAATTCAAAACTGTGAAAAGAACGAAGATATTCGCATTCATTCGTGGAAAGTTGAAATAATAGTACATTTAAACTCTTCTCTCTTTCCAGATCTTTCGAAGCATGTTACAGTCCAAATAATAACCTCCTAGAACTAAGCCAGGATTCATATCATCAACTTCTTGCGCAGATGTCTCTTAGCGCCAAGGAAGATCAGCTCCTCCCTTCAGGGCGTAAGAAATATTTTTCATGAATACGCCCAGCATGGTATTCAATCGACACGCCCGAGCGGTCTTACTATCGGAAAATGTCACAGAATGCGAAGAGTTTGAGCACTTGCTATTCAGCCTTGAATTTCCTAATTACATAATGAATGAGGGAGAGGAAAACGGGAAAGGGATGGTTAGCCGAATGTTAAGTGAGCATCGCAAGCCTTTGCCCGCGGGCGATGGATCAATACGAGGTTTTAAGTACAGAAAATTCCAAAATCGAATTCCGATAGAAATTATCTGCTTACAAAGGGACGTAGGTTGTGCAATTTGTGTCAAGTTCAACAACCCTTTTAAATCATTAACCCTTCATAGGTTTAATTATGAAAATTAAATTGGAAGTTGAACCGTTGCAACAGCCCATTGAGCCCTATGACCTAATCAAGCGGCAGTAATAGTGGGTGACACGTGCTCACCACGACTCCCACGCCACCTTATCGGTTTCTTTAGATCGCACAGAATCTGCAACGTATATATTCAGGAGACTGATCATTTTACCGAGCTCGATTGACATCATGGTCCGCATCGAGAACTTACGAGGGTCGTTATAAGTCCTTAAAAAAAGATAGAAAACAAATTATTTCTTGTAGATAAAAAAATTCAACATAACCTCCTTTTATTCATATAAGAAACGTTGCAATTTGGTCGGTGAACCAGGTGGCAACGGTCAGGGGGAACGTAAGAAAAATAATAATGAAATCAGTCCGGCATTCGCCCAATGACGAGACGCCCAACGGGAGGAAAACCCCTCCAGAAACCTCCCGTACACNCTTGTTTTTCTATGTTTTATTCACGCTTTAATTCACGAAATGGTAGAATTTAGTACTTTCAGAACCAAAGTTTAGTAGTTCCCTGCGTTTAAATTTATGGTCAGTTTTTTTTAGTTTCTGTTTATATCACTTCATTCCGCTCGCATGAAATTGCTGTTTGCAATTACGGTTAATTTAATTTATTCCCTTTTTCAATTCACTCCATTAGCCTTTATTTCGAGGTACATCGATGTATTGCTCAACCTATTTTTAAACACGATTTCCTCGGATGTTTAAACTGTGAAGACCAGGGGTCAGGATTTGCCATGGGGGGTTTAGAGCCATGAAGTAAACACTGCATTGCTTATAATCCAGGGGCAGGAATACTACCTCCCAATATCTAACGAAAATATAATCTGATTTATTTTAACATGCATACCCAGCGAATCTCCAGCGATGTTTGTTTGGCATAATTTGGAGAGGTCAACCTCTCTCATGCTTTCATTTATCATTGGTTATATTCTAATTAGGGGGTTTGAACCCCCGAAACCACTTCTTTGGCTACGCCTCTGATCGTAGAAAACATTTATCTTGAGACATTGGGCAACATCTTAATCGTCCTCGGAGGAATAGTCCATCTTCTGGACCTCCGGGCAAAGATGGCTGGAGAGAATACTTCGGTCGGAAGCGAAAAAATTTAGGATTGGAAAATGGCACATTATATCGCTTTTGTATAGTAATAAGTCGGGGAATATTAAATGACGAATGAAAAGGAGATGATTACATGAGTTCGGGACTGTGTGGTAAGAATGGAGCTGAGTGGTAACTACAGGATTTTTCTCACAAGATTAACAAATGATAATGGGGGATTCAGGATAATGCTGCGATAAAGCCGCGATAATTGAAAGGTATCCTCCAATAAAAGGGTGGCTAATTGGCAAACGCAAATAAGGAGGTTTGACGGAGTTTTACAAACAATATAAATTTGTTGTGGCAAACACCACGATCAGAGCCAACTAATTAATTTCTAATAATGGGTTAACATATACATTTACATTTAAACCCCACAAGCCGCCAATGGCGCGTGGCAGGGGGTGTAAAAATACCGATTATCCTATCACACCCTAACTGCTATTAGCTTCTCTAATACTACAAGGTAAAAGCGACCAGAAGTAACTATCCGTCCTGGCTATCACTTCCCTGAATCGCTTCTTAGTTTTCTCTCGGAGCTCACGCTCGTTGCTAACTGGAATAACAATATCAGCTATCTCGTCGATGAGATCAGTAGTGATAAACTTTTCGAAAAGCTTACGCCGCTAATCAAGTCTTCTATCCGTAAGCGAAGTCCACCCGAGGGATTCTATTGTAGCCGAAACACTACTGTCGAATCTAAAATCTCCCTTGACAAACCTAGCCGCTCTACGTTGAGCCATCTCAAGATCAGAGACTAATCCTACTTCGTGAGGATCCCAAATTACACAGCAATACTAGAGGAGAGGTCTAATTAAGGAAAAGTATGCTATTTCTTTTCCTCTCGATGTACACCCCCTCAGAATCCTACTGGCTAACCTTTGCATCATGTTTTCCTTTCCTATTCCGCTTCGAATGTGCACTTTGTAGGAAAAACTACTACTGAACGTGATTCCAAGGTATTTGTGATGTCTCCCAAACTTCATAAGATGTCCTGAAATATGATACGGTGCGCGGGTAATAATGGAAGAACGCTTAAAAGACATAGCTACGCACTTCTTTACATTCAAGTCGAGCTACCAATCACTGCACCAACCTGAAACAACGTTTAGATGTTTATGCAAACAAACGGTGTCATCCAATGATACGATCTCTCTGTAAATAACAGTATCATCGGCGAAGAGCCTAACCTTACACTTAACGTTATTCACTAAATCGATAATGTTGATTAAGAACTAAATCGGTCCTAATACCCTCCCCTGCGGAACACCGGATGTGTCGCAAACCTCATTCAGACATAATTCCGTCCAAAGCAACACGCTGTGATGTGTTTCCGAGAAATGATTTAATCCATCCAGCAACTATTCCGTCAACCCCGTAAGCATTCAACTTATGCATAAGTTTTCCATGGGATACTCTATCGAAAGTTTTCCTGAAATCTATAAATACGGCGTCAGCCTTAATACCGTCATAAGCCGCTTTAACTATGTCGTTGAGAAAAAGGGCTGAGTTTCGCATGACCTACCTTTACGGAAACCGTGTTGGCATTGACTAATTCACCCCTTATCACCTCGGAAACGCATTATTGAACTAGCTAAAATAGGCCCGAGTGTTTTTAAAAAAAATACGTTAAAGCGTTGACGTTATAGTACATACATACAGCTGAAAGATTCCAGGGGACAA
The DNA here is from genome assembly GCA_000376725.2 of Ladona fulva. Taxonomy (NCBI): domain Eukaryota; kingdom Metazoa; phylum Arthropoda; class Insecta; order Odonata; family Libellulidae; genus Ladona; species Ladona fulva. Next base: position 762,603 of record KZ308370.1, read on the forward strand.
AAGAAGATATAAAAAAGACTAAAACCTAGTAAAATAGAAGCTTAAAGAGCAAATAAAAGATTGAAAAATTACCCGTAAGCACACATCGACAGTGACTATAATTTAGTATAAGATAAAGTTAGTATTTTCTTCCATGAAGCAACGCAATGCCACTAGATTGTGGTTTCCGTAATATTAAATTCGGTGATTTCTAAAATTTATATGAGGAAGACAAGGGATGATTTGTAAAATACGGACCATAAATATGAAATAAAATGAAATATATAGACACTCCGCACAAATAGTTTTTGCTCCTATTCGTTTTCCAAAAGCTCTGGTTGCTCTGGAAGCTCAGGATAAGGTAGGGCAAAAATAAGTTAAATTGATAAATTGTAAAAGCAGTTTTGTGACGAATTCAAAGATGAGAATAATTTAATCCAAAAATATATGTTATAAATAAGACTTAGTAGTAGTTCTTCTTAAGTAAAAGATGGAAAGAAATAAGTTATGTATCATGCATTTATGCGTTTCTCGGGCAAGCTCGATCCTTTCTTTTCGGTGTCTTATTAGCACAACTTTCAGGTATACAGGTTATTATATCGGGTTGGAGTATGGAAACAAATAAAAGGATTTCTGATGGTCTCCTAAAAGGCTCACATCAATCTTGGATCGTGCTCCCTAAGGACGCAGAAAGGCGCAAATGCCGTTTTGGTTCGTGGAATGTCTCCAGCGGAAGAAGTTCTGATCGAAGACTTTTTGCTTACGTAGGAACATCGAAAAAAAGAGCTCAAATCATAGAGTTAACTGCCGATGGAAACATACTAGACATATGTTCGCATTCGAGGCCTTTTTACTATATTTTCCTGTAAAAAGTTCACTGTACCATGTGATAGATGCTTTAGATACGTAATTCAGTAGATAAATGGAAAGTAGCAGCTGAGAAAATTCGCCGATACAACCGATATAGCAATGATCTAACTTCTCCTGCATCTTCTTCAGTAGTCCGAGAGAAATATGCACAGTACCACTATAGAGCAATCTTAAGATTACTCAATTACCATAGATGAATAAAAGTATCAACACAAACAATTCTTGGAAGACTATTATCTTCAGAAAGCGACTTTAAGAGGGTAAGCCCAAGGAAAAAACTGTTTTCCGGAAGTCTTTCTATACCGAATTTTGATTACATTGTGTACGAATTTTCAAATTACGTTTTGTTTTCTTGCCTCAAAGCTTAAAAAATGGATATAACATTGATCAACAGCCTCAAAAACAAATTTCTGCAGAAGTTCTGTAGATCTTGATACGATTTAGCAGCTGTAAATTCGTCACGCGTTGTTGGCCTGGAAAACAATTTTTCGTAAATCTAACAAATTTTTCGTAAACTTTACGATTATTATCACAATTATTACCCCAAAACTTCACGTTCATTGAGACGTTTCAGGAAATCACTCAAATATATCTCTTTTGTCTGTTTGAGGTCCTTTTATTGCCATATAGATATAAATTCTTCAAGCAGACGTAAACATCTTTTAGATACAGAATCCTGCGTCCCGAATGTAGGAATTTGCTCAGATGAGAAAATTAGTAATAATATAACTGAAGCGACTAGGCAAAATGAGGAGTGAGGTAGTTTGTCATTGCTTTCCTCACTGAAACAAAATGCTATAAACGGAACAAGTCTGTTCTACTTCTCTGAAAGTGGTCCCGGGTTCGATTACCGGTGGGACCCTACGTGCGAAATGAACTTAGCTTTCGAAGCCACTTTTAGCAATACTCTTACTACTAGTACATTCATTCTTATCATTCTACTTGGCATGTGAGGAATTACGCAAATTCTCTTGAAAATACACCTTATTCTATTTTACACGTATATAGGCTACAAAGAAATTCTTGCAAAAAAGGTACAAGGTTTATGGAGAAATAGTGAATCCATTCAATATCTTTGCAAACTTCTGTAGAAAGGGAAAATGTATAAATTAATATAAATAGTACATTTCATGCCTACATTTTTGTATAAGAAAAAGTAATTAATTTTTTACACATGGCTTTCACATATTTTTATATATTTTTCAGAAATAACTAAACTTCGCAAAGTGGAAATAAAAAATAAAAATGGCATAAAATTGGACTTTGTTTTATTCATTAACTAAGACCATAGCCAATTAACACCACCAATCTATAATCACCAATTAACACACTTATAGAGGTATTACCTCCATTATTAGTTGAAAATTTGCGTAATTCAATGGTGCGATCCCGCTGTCTTAAACAGGAATTACATACCCATCTTCGATTGGAATACAGTGGGCGTTGCCTCTTTTAGATTTCCTAATATGTATAGAGCATCGGTTAGACAATAGAATTGGTTATCGATGGGTTTAATTCTGCCTTGGTAAAGGGCCATGCCGAATTCAAGACCTTGTTAGAGCTGCGACATAGGACCATGTGATAGAAATTGATTTCCAGTGTAATAGTCAGTTGAAGTACAATTGTACTTCAACTGCCTAATCAAACGTAGTGAGTAGGACAGGTTCTCATTATCACTGCTATTACCAGAATCGACGACCACTTGAACGACCCTCATTACTTCAATTTCGCTTAGGACTTCGTCAATCAGCACTTCATTAATATCCGCAAATGCTAAATCGGCTAAACCTTGTGCCATAGTAAAGATATTGGAATACTCAACCTAATTTGTAGGAATATATTCTGGCCAAACTGATTTCTAAGAAACGTTCAACGTTGATAGCTTTACTGAGACTCGATGATGCAGCATGTGTACCACAATTCATAATAGTAACACTATTCTGTGCAACAATAACAGTCAATTTTGTATCATTATCTAGCTCATTCAAAATTAATTGAAGAAGTTCTCTTGATGAAGTATATCTTGAATGTGGTAGTTATACTCTAATCTAATAGTCGATTGAGGGTAATCTTATTGTACGGTAATTAACAGCTGCATAATTGGATAAATACATTCTGAATGTCCACGAGAATCGTCTACAATCAAAAGAACTTTGAACCCGAGTATCTTTTTCTTTTTCAAGGAAAAACATTTTCGGAACCATTATATAAAAACAGGAAAAATTGTGTTGTCACTCATGCCTTTTTTTATTTACTTTGGTGTTCTGAGAAAAGCTCCAAAAAGCCGTAGTTTGCAAGGAAACCAACCGCTAAGGAATTCCAATCAGCGGGGGTTATAGTTCTCAGTAGTCGCGCTTTGCAAAGTATTTTTCTCAATACGTATTTCGGAAACTACGTTTTATTTATTTACATTTCAATTATTATTTACTTATCTTTCAATTAACCGGTAGTACATTTTAGCCATTTTTTCTCCGTTGAGTCATGTTTTTCTCCGTTGCGGTCATGATGATGAATTGATAAGCAGTGGTTCCAATCTGCAATCGCCTGAAGCGTTGCTAAAAAATTTAATTAGCTATCTTTAATTCATTAGCATTTTTCGGGAATTTTAAGTCCTGCTAGGCAGGTTTTCCAAAAGAGGCCAAATTCGTCGGCGTTTAGCTCTTGGAGAGAAGTGTACCTACCCGTTCAAGAAATTAGGCCAGCTTTTGAGAAGGCTTGTCATTTCCATATGTTATACCACCTTTTATCTTTAGATTGTGAAATATATCATATAAACTTCCAGTATAACTCTGACATAATGTTACCGTTCAAAATTTCCCCACAACTCCATTTAAAGAATAAGGCAGTTTGTGATGAAAGTCGTGATTTGCGCGTTAGTGTTATACATTGATAAAACGCATTAAAGTGAATCTGTTCACAAAATCCGCGTGGAAACAGAATCAGGTGTTATAGGTCGAACATACGGTTAAGTCCAAAAATAATTAGTAGTAGTACTGTTAAAAGTGCTGCAACACCTGAGCTAATTTCGCACGTAGGCTCCCACCGGGAATCAAACCCGGGACCGCTTTCACTGGAGTCGAACGCGTAGGCCACTTGGCTATCTAGGAATCTGGTATCCCCGAATCTGGTGATAATTCTCATTTTTCCCTTCTATTGCAGGAGCGAAAAAAATTTTGTACGGAATATTCATCCACTCAAATATCCTATGTAAAGTATCCAATTAATCAAAATATTTTGATTGGGAAACTTAATGATTTTGTATTTCATATATATTTTATTCATATTGATTCATCCTTTTATTTATTGAATTACGCCGAAACTGAGATAATTTTAATACTCCTGAGTGTTTCTTGATTTCGTCGAAATATAACTAGATTACCATGGTAGCTAAGGATTTGTTAATTTTACGCAGTAATCGGAAAAAAATTGCAAAAAAATCCTCCATCTACTCGTGTAAATTAATTTTAAAAGCTTCCTCCCGTAGAAGCGCCGTTCTCTGGCCCAATTAAAAGGCTATCTTGACGTTATTTAAATTAAGTGTCCAATATTTACCGAAAACGGTGATAGATAATTCACAACTCTCCGTGATAAGTAAAAATAAGAATAGTGCGACATCCCGCGGTGTAGATTTCGAAAGTAGATAAGAAATCGAGTGAACGGTACATACATAACGAATCTCTTGGAAGCACATGACCTCAATTATTTAATTCGTCGTAAGAAGACGCCATGGAAATCTATGTATTCACACTTATCGTCCAGGCGGAATTCTCGGATGCTAACTATGACGCAGAAACTGCTGGGAGGGAGGCTGGTCATGCCTTTGTTTATCTTCCACGCGTCGCAATGCTGGAGGAACGAACGTCATTCGCAGGGAGATATGCGACGAAGTCCAACTAAACGTGTTAATCTACCGAACAAAGGTGACAGAGCTCTAGTTTCCAAATGGCGTTCATGGCAGACATGCTTAGGGAAAGGAAAATGCGTATATAACGCAATTCCCTCATTTATCGAGAATATTAATCACGCGACTCCATGACTCATGAAGGTCGAAGTCATACATCAGTCATCTGACAGTCTTCCTCAGATGACAAATGGTTTTCCGAAGCTCCAACAAACATTCCGGCAAATAAACTCAGATATTTAAGTTCAAAAGCTTCAAAATAGAATACTCTCTTTGGGTGAAATACGATTTCATCAATATTTCACTATGAAAACTAACGTCTACTAAGGGCGTGACGAGGGTGGGGTACCGCGGGCATAAGACCCCCAAAGAATGACGAAGCGTTGTAACATATTAGTGTATCTTTGAAAAAAACATTTCTATTTAAGTTTCATTTGTATTTAACTCAGCGAAAAATTGATTCAAGATCGCCATTCAAATATGGCTAAAAATTTTTCGATTTTTCGATTCTGCGATATCAGGCAGAAGAACTATTTTTTCTGCCTCTGTATTGTATGCAATTTTTCGTTTTCTCAACAGACTGCTTGCCCAATGTCTATAACAGGTACTTAACTACAGGTATGCAGTACCATAGATATAGGCAAACAGGATTATGCGACCTGGTAATTCATTTCTAGCACTACTTGACGTTTTCACCCCGAGTTCGCAAGCGTTTTTGCCGGAATAACAAATAAATAAAATATACTAATCGAGTACTTCCTCGACGAGTTCTGTATTGATTTTCATTCTAAAAGTTTCCGTCGGTGATCTGGCCTTTTTTCTTGTGGTACTTACATCTCGCTTACGGACTTCATTCTTGGCCGAAACACTACTGCCGAGTTCGGAATATACATTGACTGACCAAGCTGCTCTACGTTGGACCATCTATAAAACTGGAGTTCAATCCTACTTTGGGAAGGATCCCAAATCGTACAGCTATACTCGGAGAGAGGACAAAAAGGGATTATACTCTATATATTTTCCTCTCGATGGGTATCCCCTCAGAATTACACTGGTTAATGTTTGCATTTCAACCGCAAAAGTGTAACTCACAGGGAATTGTGCTGCCCTAAGATGCAGTTTTTCCAATCATAGCATTTTATCTCGACGAGGAAAGCAAGGATGAGCAAACTACATCAATCCTCATCTTGCCTCCTAGTCGCCTCATTCCATCTCTCAAGTTTTTTTTTAATATAGGGATGGAATACAGGTAGTAGTAGTACCTGTGGTTGTAGACCCAACCTACCTCTGGGTAGATGGCTTTAGAGACAGTAACGATATAAAGCTGCATAACATTCTTCTTTTGACTTAATAGTGGTATTAAGTCTAAATCTTTGTTAAACAATGCCAGCAAGAAGAGTAAGCTCTAGACGCTAAAAGAGGGATTTCATATCTAATTTCATTGATATAACCGCTACCATAATTGCCAAAGCTTTACGATTCTATTCGTGGTTTATTTTTTTTATCAATCTAACTTCCAACTTTGCTGTTAACATCAGAACCGTGCCCAAAATTTTCAAAAAAGGCCAACATACAAAGGCCACCTTCTCTGAGATAGCCATTGATGGATGTACTCCACATTGATGTCATGCTTTTTTTAGTAGTTTGAGGTTGAACACTCGCTGCTATGCCCCACCAGATTTCGAATCGAAAAAATCTTTTGATCGGCTTTAATTCGCCTCACATGCACAGTAACCTGTCGTTCATATCTTAGGCGGAAGGCAGAGGCTACAGAAGGTCTCTGCCGTTAAATAATTGAAAGCTTCAAGAAGAAGAGTTTATCATCGTCCGATCCATTGCTATCATCGTTTATCTCTGAACATACTCCACTTCCATCAATCAAGGTCAGTACAACTCCCTCGTCCAAACGTTCAGGCTGAGATGTTGAACTCCAAGCTTGTCTTCTCAGCCCAATAGAAGATCACCGTTCAATAAACTTGTCAATCGTGGGTATTCCTCATAAGTAAACAGAACTGTTGACCTATATCTCCTTTCGTCGGTTTATGATGGCTGTGTACAATCCATTATCAAGTATTACTCTCACGTGAGTTTCATCTTGTCGAATGCGTCTTATATAGTTCGTTCTCCGGTTATATTACCATTACATGCGGAAATTCTCCCTTTTTAGATCTATATTATCTATTTTTAAGTACACCTCATTCTAAACATAATGGCCATGATTTATGCATTTTCTCCCATGTTTACTCCTTTGCAGGAGTTCTTAGATCTTTCTAACCATTCTTTGGAGCTAATACATCATTATAAATAGGCGTAAATTACAATTAGTAGTAATTTTTTCCTTTGAAGATCACAGTGCTATAACCTTTAACCTAGCCCAGGGGGGTAACCATCCGGCCGCTCTTGAGTTGTATGAAGCGTACATTCATGCAATACAACGTCAAAGTTCCTCATTAGAAAACAAATTTATTCGCCGTTTGAATTAAGTGAGTGAAATTTCAATTTTGTTTTTATTTAGCATCATAAGCAATATCGTGGGAAAATATTTATATTCGGCCATTGTTTTCCGTCTAGCACACGTGTTTCGCCTGCTTAACGAACGTTACTCTTCGTAGGATTTTTCCTGCGATACTGCGACCGATGTTTCGCGAAACTTTTAAGTATTTTCAGCTGCAACGGAGTGGAGTGCACAGATATTTGCATAATTGCAAAAAGTTTCCGAGAGACTTACACATTACTTTTATCATTGTCAATTCCTTTTGGAAAAAATGTGTGTTATAAACATGCCATATTTACTTACATCAATGATACNGTGAAATAAAGATCCCTAAAACCGTAGCCTTGTATTTCTAATCCTAAAAGTTTTCGTGTTTTCATTTCGTATCTAATCATAAATTTCTTCGTTTGATTCCTGGAATGCTATCTGAGATTGTAGACCCGATATTTTCCTATTCTATCTCCTTGACGCGTTATTTTTTACGTTCGTTTTCTTAATTCGCTTTGCAAGACCGTAAGCTTTAAGTTACAATTTGTACACAACCTGATGTCCTTGATTAGGAAGACGGAGGTCAAATATTTTGTAACAGGTAAAAATATGTAGGTTATCTCACGCATAATATTTACATTCACCATAAAAATGACAACTTGTGAGTAGAATAAAGACATAACTGTTGGCTTTCCTTGTGTATCTCCCTGCTAGCGGAAGTAGAGCCACAACAAAAAACGAGATAACAATAAGGAAGCTCATGACGAAGAATATTTTTTACGGAGAGCATACATCAAATCTGACTTATTGCTCTAGAATAAGCTATAAATAATGTCTTGCTCATTCACAAGTCATCGTCAGATAAACCCTCCTCGCAAAGTTGATACGCAGTCCGATTTCAACACAATAGAACCACTTTCTGTCCCTACCACTTAATCTTATCTGGATGGAAAATTTTCCGCTGTTTTGATCTTCTTCAAACATTGTAATTCATTTTGGAAAAAATATTTATCATATTTTACGATGATGAGAGCGCTCCTCCGCTCCTTCTGGAAATCAGTCTGTAAAGAGCGGGATAGGGGTTTTGCGTCTTATGTTGAATACGCTAGCCGTTTCCATAAATATTTTGTTCAGTGTGTACTAATTTACGTAAATTATCACTCTTTTTCTGGTAACTTCTAGAGAAATTTTTCCATCATGCGGTAAACAAAGCTTTAGGGAGTCAAAAAGAATCGAAAAGGACATAAATAATAATTAAAAACTTGAGAGAAATACGTTTTATTTTTTCAGAAGACTATTACGCTTGCGAAATATTTCGTACTTACTCCAATGTGTGCCTAATTTGAAGGGTTATAATACCTGACAAGTTTCATTTCTATCTCAATTCATTAAATATGTCAAAACATAATAAGATGCCAAACAAACTGGTACTGAATAAAGAAAGGTGGTGTCACCCGGTATATCTTTCACGTACGAAAACTTTTAGGAAAGAATGAGCGATAAGGACACTTATTAGAAATGTTTTCTTTGGCAAAATGGTACATACATGAACCTCGCTTAACTTAATGGATTAGAGCGGATTCATACCTCCCTCGCTTGATGGGAACCACACAGTATTTCATTAAGAGCACCATGAAACCACCCCCTGCCACACGCCGGAAGGTGGCTTGCAGGGTACTTATGTAGATGTAGATGAAAGTAGTAAAACTATGTTTTGAAGTATAAAAGTCCCGATGAGGCCAGGTGTTATGCATTTAATGTCACATGGTATGGAATCCGATCGCAGCCATAGATGCCAATTTATTTTTAAAGTACATAGTACATAACTCTATGTCGCTAAAAGTTATATAATGCTGGAATATGCTTCTTTAAATGGAATATCGGTTCAGATATTGCACAAAATAATTTTATAGTATGAACATTATGTCTTTTACCGACTAAAAGTAATGCCATTTTAATTTAAAATAAGTCAGCCACGAGGACTAAGGAAAGGTGTTTTTACTTTACACGGTAAAGCCGTGCGGCTGAATCCAAACTGTGAAAAATAGCTACATGACTGGGACACGAACCCAGGTCTCAGTCATGATGTCGCTATTTTTCACACTTGTCATTCCTTCAGTCAATCATGTTGAGAGTAAGCAGAAGAGAGTCGACGAAATAGAGTGCGAGATGTCGGAGAGAGAAGGAAGGTCGCTAAAAGAAGGGAAAAGTAGACAAAAGCGTTAAGGTGGCAACTATGATCGCAGCGTGAACCCGGACCGAACCCGAAGAGGATCTCTGTTGTCGGTTTGGCCTGGACCCAAGAGCTTGACCCAAGCTCTTGCAGACTTCTTCCAAGCTGACTTGGATTTCATTGCGACTTCACACGTATCTTGCGTCACGAATCAGTTCGTTAATCGCGTCAATAAGAGACGGACTGAAGAAAAGAAAAATACGAACCGATATCGTTCTGGAGTTCTGTCGCTCCGGTTGTCTCATCGTCATCAATCACCGCAAGCTTTGATCCAATCCTACGAAATAAAATTCGAAAACTTATTTTGTTTACAATGAGAACGTGAACATAGCTTCTGAAGGGAATTCTACTTCATGTACATAGTACACTATGATCTTAGGAAGAAATACTTCCTTTTAAATAAAACAAAGGCGGAAGCTGCTAGGCTTAGAGCTGTAGTCTCCTCTTAGTTCAATATCAAAGAATAACGGTGGTGTTACTGATTGGATTCTTTTTCATAAAATGCTCAAAGAAAGTCCACGTTACATTGGGCATTACTCCGTGAAATAAATAAAGCATCCAAGGACTACTATTGCTCAATCCTCACGATACGATTTCGAAACTTTGTGAGTGAGCATTTTAAGTGTCAAAATTGATGACAACTCATGCAGCTCGTCTAAACATACATTTTGACACGACACGGTGTTTGCGTCATGAGAAATCACTGCCTGAACCGAAGGGAGTTATCGGAGAAGAGAAGGGAATAATTATACTGCATCTTAACTAATTCTAATGATAAAATACTTAATTAGCAAAATGTAACATTAAAACTCGTTTTTTATGTTCCACAAATCATTTAAGGTCGTTGTAAAATTTTCATGATGGTCACGTCTAAAAGGTGATTTTAACTTTCGGGTCAGTATGACCCGAGTGGTCACGTAACAAAACGTCACGCGACTAGTTTAGGGTTAGTAGACTCAATTAAAATTACTGTGTGAATATTTGGTAATTTTCATAACAGTTATATTTCAAAAATTTGAGTTTTTAAATAATTGGAGTATTAGAGTAGTAAAGTAAAATATTCATCGATGAAGAGATGTTAGAAATTGAAGACCAAAACTCCGATCTGTTTCTCCTAGAATCTAGAACGTAGATAAAGTAGATAGACATATAAGAAGTTATATTAACCGTACTAAGAATCGTCGCAGAAAAAGAATAGAAGGAAGGTAAACTAGCATTTATGTCTCCTTTAATAACATTTCCAGACCTTTTCTGATTTTTTGGGCCTTTATACCGGAACCTCTCTAACGTGCGGTTGTATTTTAGGTGAGATCCGAGAATCTGATGATTTAAAGTGAATGCAATCAGGTGTACGCTGGAAGGCTTAATTACAAATTAGCAAGAATTTAGGGTTTGGGTCACCATCTTATTTGTTTTTTCCCTTTTTAATGGCTTTATTACTTCCACCAATGAACGTATTGGTTGATGATCATGGTGAAGATGATTAGTAAATGTAATGAATTAGGGATTTGGCACTATTATTTTGACGGTGCCTTTATTACTGGCAAGCATTATCGGGATTTTTCTTTTCAATCAACAAAAAGTAGTTTCCTTCCTTTTTATTTTAGCTAAAAATCTTTCTTTCTCAATTTAGAAGCATGTTGAGTGTTATGGAAATAATTGTAATTTCAAACTCATGAAAAGATTTTTTATTATTATTTTTATTGATCAAGAATCAATGAGGAGGATTTGGTTTACAGTAATACCTCGCAATGCATGAAAAAACTAACACGGAATTCGTTATAGCTGCTTTCGACTATACATACAAACGTGAAGCTGAGAGTATAGTTAATATCAAGTATGCATTGACTCCGAAGTATACCAACGTTGGTGTAAATACCCAGCGAGCCGTCGTATGGCAGTGGTGTAAGTAAACCGAACTTCCTTATCAATTACTTGCTTCGCGTGCTTCATACTACTCGGAAAAGTATCCAAAGATAGCTATCCAATCTAGAGTAATTGCTTTGACTTCTGGCTCGGAAAATCGCGTTCCCGTAAAACAGTAATCACGATGTCTCGTGTTTCACCATTAAATCACAAGGTAAAAATTTCTTGAACCGTTTGTGCACACACTCGGTTCTTCTATCCTTAAGGGGCTCCCAATTAACCTTTATATTGATGAGAGCTGAGGATAGGGAGAGATATAGCAAACTGATTTACGCACGAAAGTTCTGACTTGATAAATTGCGAGACAATAGCAGACTTAAATTAAAATTTCATTGAAAACCGTCATTAAAATTAAATAAATGAGCAGTGGGTGTCTAATTCATCGGAGCTAGTCTCTTTTATACCACAAAAATCGAAACTGAAATTCTGAAATAAACTAGGATGCAAAATCAGATTGTAAAAAAATGTTAATTAACTAACAAAATGAAAGGTTTTAATCCTAACATGTTGATGATGCTGAGCAATTTGTGATGAGGTGGATTAAGAGTTCGAGAAAGTTAGTTACAGCCGCTCACCATGTGAATGAGAAATGTTAAATTAATATTATCAGCTCAACGAGTTATATTTTGCGGCAAATATCTGCTTTTGCAATAAATATGACACATCAGAAACAACGCACGATTCCAAGGAAGTCCCCTTCTTATCTACCGCACTTACTGAGAATTGGCAGATGGAAAGAGGATTCCCTCACCTTGACGAACATTTATTCGGGAAATCACGGTCATTGCAACGGCATACGTCGTTTTGGCGAATTCGTCAGGTTAGTGCTGAGTCTCTCGGTGAAAGAACAATATAAAACGGAAAAGGTTTTGCCTATGTTGCAAGGTTTACCAACGCTGTTCTCCATCTTTCACCGTTGCACTGTGAGGTCATATATTGTCTCCTTATACTGTCTTCATTAATCATGTTCGTCCCTTATTTCGACATCCTATTATGTTTCGCCGTTTTTCTGAAGAAGCGTGCATATAGTTTGTATTGGTCTAACGCATTCAATTCTTCTAGTTATCAAAAGAGCAAGTGTCATTTCGCGATCTCTCAGCGCGTAAGAGCAAAACGTGTTGCCGTGAAAGAAAAGCGTGAATGATACACTCCGAAAGAGCAAAACACGTGAAAGATAGAGCCGCGAAAGACGAGGCATGTATGTACTTAAACAACCTGTGGAAACAGTATTGTTTCACATAGGACGAACCATATCAGGAATCAGTAAACCGTGCTGTGCGAGGCATTGCATTGTATTTACGTATTTGTGGGCCTCTATTCAAAACAACCTCCATGTATTGAATCTCCGCAACAACAATTATGAATCTAAAACAAATGTTTGAGAGATGATTTGGGCGAATTGCCCTAAAAGCGAATTTTCACCGTTAATCTTTAATTCCTGCGTAGGGAAACCGGGAGATTTATTTTCTTGCCGTCAAATATGCAACCAAAGTCATTTACCTCAACTATTTGCGATTATAATTTGATATTTTATCGTAGACGACATATTTAGAGCTTCAAACATGTAAAGAAACGTTTCTGTCTGAATGAATTCCATCTTGATTGTATAAACAACACGATTGTATTTAGCGGAAGTTTAAAATGAGATAATTATCAATAGCTTAAACCCAATATTTCAGTTTCATATAAACCTTTATTTGTGGGGAATTGAAGATTATTTCATGAAATAAGGTGAAATCGAATCACAAACTTAAGCCTCAGTAATTTACGTTAAAAATTTAGCTTTTCGATAGTTATTTGCCATAAACTATACGTGATTTAACTTAGTTTTACTATTTTTTTATTACAACGCAAGCAAAAAATATATTTATGAAAAACTAAGCTATTTATCCCGTCTTAAACCTGACTGCCAATTGCTTCACGCAATCCCTCAAATGGGTGGCAAAGAGCATTTGATGCTTTGATAGCAAATTATAACATGTAAACCTTTGCAAGATGATTTTTTTAATGATACGCTACCTAAGTACTATATTCAATAAGTAAATTCAGTGAGATTAGGAACAGATCAATAGATAATCTGATATATACTTTTACGCCCGGAGAGATTTTCCTGAACGTCCCAAAATCAGGGATTTCGAAAGAGCAATCCTAGTAACACGCCTTCACTTACTTCTGCTCTTTCCAATACCATCAAAGTTCTATTTTCTCTCTCGCTGAATACCTTCGGAGCACGTTAATGTTGCCAGATTACCTCTGCCTAGCAAAAGCAGCGAAGGCATTCACGTTGATGGATATTGCATATTCCTCCATTATCAGCTGATGGTTGCAAGTAATTTTCCTCTCTAGCAGTGAGGCAAGATTATTGGAGAGTCAACGTTAGCAGCCAAAAAGAGAAAAGAGTAATTGGCGAGAGGAAATGATGGGAAAAGTACGGGAAAATTACGCGCAGGTGGTTTGCAATACGATATAGCGATACAGCGATTTCCTGCAGCAAATTACTGAGAATGACGCTTCCTCTCTTTCTTCGAATCTTGTGAAATCACTAATAATGATAGTTCATTATGAAGGGATGTCTTGGCAACAACAACAACAAGCCCTCGGGCAAAGATATTCTATAATCCCTACCAGGATTTGGCGCCCCCGGTCTGGGATTCATACAGGTAATTGTTTAAGACTCCTCCTTTAACGAGAGATATTTCTTGGCTCACATGAAAATTAATTTCACCGAAAATGTTTTTTAATGTTTCTTTGTTATTGCCACTTCAATTACTACCACTTCAAAATTAAAACTAAAGAAATATATTAATGGAAAATAAATTCAGTCAAAAAATCGGTGATTATTATTGATTATGATCAAGTAATTCGTGAAACGTTTACTGCAAAATTAATTCTACAAAAAAATCTCCTAATACATCCCACTCAAGTCACTATCGATAGACACTATACAGTGGGAAAACCCCACAAATTGTTTTATTACTGGTTTTTCTACGAAAACGTTGAAGATATTCGCGTCTCATAAAAATCTCGGACAAATGGCACGCGCCTCACAATCCTCCGCGACTCAGGCCCGTGTCTCGGGAAGGCCCTGTTCCATACAAGTTATTGGCTATACTTAGCATAGCGTAGTGCATTTTCTATGCTTTTAAAAGACCCATAGTATTGAAATTGTTAGTCATCGAAATAAAATCGATCGCAAATAATGAAAGTGCACAAGGTACAATAAGAAAACCAAGATACTCATACAATACAACAATCATGACGGGGTCCCAGGGCTTCGAGAACTGAAGTGGGCTCTAAGCACACGCCATCCTAACGGGCCATAATGCCCATGTAAATGATAAACCCACCGGTTCCATATATATTAGTAATTTTTCTTCTGGAATATTTCAATTAGTTGTTTATTGCTTTCAACACAAAATATATAGTAAATTTCAGATTAGATAGGAATAACCATAACTTTAAAATTCGAAAGTATAAAGTAATTTAAGCATTATCCTAATTTTTGAACCCAAAGCAATTCCGTTTCCATAACTTTTATCCTTAAAGACCCCATAAATTGTTGGTCACTTCAAGCATTAGGCATTTATCTGTCTGTTACGGTACTCGTCTTTTCCTTGTCTTCCAACACTTCGTATTCCTGTACATTTATAGTTTAGGACCTGTAATGTAAATCTTTCTCCGTCCATTCTGGTCATGTGCTCTTTCCATTTGCCTTTATTTTCATTTATTTTGTCATTTAGATATAATATTTTAGGTAATTTCTTGTCTTCGTTTCTTAGATGATCTGTTTATCTACAGCCTTTCACTTTCCTTAATAATCTCATTTCTTCAGCTTGTATTCTACTTTCTTCTTTCTTTTTTAATTGTCCATGATTTTCTTCCGTAAGTAAGTGTCGGTGTAGCTATGGTTTATAAAATCTTAATTACGTCTCTTTCTTTGTCTTATTTTTCAGTGTATTTTTCATTTTCAGTGTATTATATTTTTCATTATAATCGTTCCATTTATAGCGTTGAATTTATTTAGTTTATATTTTGTCTCAACTGTAACCATATGTTAAGTCTCAACCTAAATATTTTAAATGCTTTGTTTGCTCTAAAATTTTATTTTTTAATATTGTTTAAGTTCTTACTGGTTGAACTCCCAAATATTAGCGATTCCCGTATTCATCCGGCACTCAGCAGCTCTCAGGTGTGACCAGAGGTGTCATCATAAGTAAAATCTAGCTCAACGTATGAGGAACAGCCATGGACAAGAGTAGAGTTTAAATTATCTCTTCTAGCTTACTTCCTTTAGACCTTCACTTCTATACAGATCCTCAAAAACTATTTTAAGATGGAATCGATTTGCCGCCCGCTGTCTCTAGCGACCATTTAATATCCCAGAAAAGTACTCAACTGCCCACCACTGAGACTGACAGCTTCCTCATTATTTTTGAATGTGTTCCTTTAAAAGTAGGACTCCCTACGGTGCTTCCAAATTGCATGTGGCCATTTTCCCTCGTTTTGTCAATTTGAACCTCCTACCGCTGCAGGTGAATCACGAACTGGTCGACCCTTTCCATAGCACGTACGAGGTATGTTAATTTGCATCGCATTTCAATGCCGTTTCCGGAATCTATGACCAAACTTTCGAAAGCCCCTGTAGGTTTCCTCGTGGTAGGTGATTTATGACAAAAATAAAATTCTCAAAACTTCCTCAAAAATTGCAAATAGAGAAAATGTATATTTTATAATAGTAGGGAGCTTTACGAAAACATATGATTACATGTATTCTAACGTAGTTAATGCATCAATATCGCGAGAATCTAAATCGTTGGGTTGATGCTAAATACAATGATGCACACAGATGAATGGCCATTTATCGAGCGTTAGCGGTCCCAACACATTCGTGTCTTAAGTTCGAGACGTAGGAGATTATAATAGTATACTTAAAAGTGCTATGACAGCTGAGATCTGCATTTTGCACCCATGGGCTAATACCCAAACCTAAGGATTGCGCCCATGAAAATGTTTTGGGTTAGATGGAAGAAGAAACTTTTATTGTCAATCTCGCCCAAATAAAGACGATTTATTATTATTATTATAGATTTTTACAATGAATGAACATATTCTGGAGTTAATTTAGCCTTGTTTAAGCCATCAACATCGATTGTTTTCTTAGTGACGAAAATAGTAAAATTTTAGTAATATATTCAAAGAAACTACTACATCCCCTGCTATACGCCATTTACGGCTTGATCTAGCCAACTAAATGTCCTGTAATTAAGGCACCTATTTTAAGAATGAATTGAAAACATAGACCATTTTAAAGATTGTATGACTCTAGTATAAAGTTTTCATTGTTCATCCGTCAAGTCCTCACACAGCGCGTTAATGTGTTAAGAAGTTTTTGAATTTTCAAGCGATTGCGCTTTCACCTCTTCACATGGTAACATCGCTAATTACTCAATGAGTCACATCACGTATGCCACGTGATCCTCTGCAAGGATTAATGAACAACGCGACGGAGAAATTACTATCAACTTTGGATAAATATTGCTGAATGAGATGGCTCTATTTGAGATTAAATCTCAATGAATGACCCTGTAGCCACCTCGAACAACTCGTTCGATTGCGTGTGTACATGGGAACTCCGCAAAAAAAAATCAAACCGGTCTTCGCTGTACTAAATAAAGGAACGATATGGCAGTGCATCGAAATCCATCATCTGAGCTAACATTAATTTCGCGGAAAATTGGCAATTCTGTACGGATTTGTCATAAATTTCTATAATAATACAGAAATGGAAGTTTTTAGTTATTACTCAGGGCACGAGTGGAGATAATGGTTTTTAAGACTAACACGCTCGGTAACAGTGGACACAGGATTATCTTTCGGAAAAGACCTTCAAGGAAAGTCGCAGTTTCCCCTTATAGCACGAGCCTTTTCCCTCGTTTTCCTGGCAACATTGTCGGCCATATGGACAAGTTGGGAAACCACTTGATAGTGGACCTGCGCTACCGTTTTTTCGCATTGCGGTAATCTTCCTTCATTCCTCATCCTGAGTTCTGTGGATTGAGTGACGTCATGTCACTTTTAGTTAAACCTCCTCGGAAGAATTCGCGGAACACGGTCATGCGAGGATAATGTAGCCCTCCCCCATCCCTTCATATTGATCATGACGTCACGGCGTCGCGACGCCGACGACGACTCGGGGAGAAGCTTTAGTCTCCATCGGGGAGCGGTAAGCTTCAGTGCTCCACTCGAGACGTTAAGGTGAGCGTAGAGAGAAGGAGGTAAGGGGCTAGTTTAATTTTGAACAACTGCAGTGAGAGGGCGTTGTTAGAGACATTTCTCTCTAGCCGAAGAAAGTGAGGTGGTCCTTCAAGGAATTGGCGTGTGATAGCGCTACTTGACTGAAAAATCTTGTCATGAAGGATGGGAACGAGGACTGGAGTAGGAGTGGAAAAGTGGGAGCGCAGTAATTTCGAGGGGAGGAGTATGTGGGGAGAGAGAAAGAGGCTATTAGGAAAGTGGTGGTAGACGGTGGGAAGGGGGAAAGACAGATAGCAGACAGGGGACAGAAGGGGAGGTGCGTGTTGGTGGGGAAGAGTAGGGGAGGTAACAGAGGAAGGTCCAACAGCTGTTATTTATATATATATACATGTGTATGTATATATAAGAGTGCGAGAGCTGAGTGCCAGCTTAGGAGACGGACAGTGTGCGTAAGCGAAACAACCAGTGGTGAACTCTACGGAGATTAGGAGACATTTTAGAAGTTTAGACAAAGAGTTAATTTATTGTGCGTCGAGGAGGAATCGGGCGGGTGTGGAAGCAGATAGTCAACCAGTGGAGATCCGTTGTATGGGTAAGTAATGTTGTGAAAAGTTCATGTGCTTTTCTGGTGCGCATGCTTCAGCACTTTCCTTATGACGTGACCGCTACGCGCAGTCGTGGAAGAATTTCCGTGATACTTTGCCAGGAGCTGGTCGTTACTTAATTTCGGATTATTTGATGATTTAGCTCGCGTTTCAATGGAGATTTGTAACATTGGTGTAAATAGGGCGAGTTACCATGTAAGGGAAACAGAATTCCGTGCTTTTGGATATTTTCCCGTCAATCTGTTCTTCGTTCGGATGGAGGGAGATTCAAAAAGCTCTCGAATCTGGGCGAATATTTAATTCTATTTAGATAACTACACAAAATACTATAACGATACAATAATTAAACCTCGCAGCGTCTTACAGCGGTACTGGTTTGAATTTTTGCCGTTTGCTGTCATCTGGAGTTGTTTTAATTTCATTTACTCTGGATATCGTGCTCTCTTTTGCATCAAAAGATTTACCGCGCGTAAATATTCATATAATAGTGTCCAAATAATTCGGAATAATTTGTGTTTCGCAAAATTAATCAAGTAATTAACTTGATTATTAATTTTGGGAAACACAAATTATTCAAGTTTAACGTTGTTTTTACTATCTTTTAAAAGATCTTTCAAATATATTTTCCTAAAAACGTCATTTTTGTAATGATCACGGACAATAAGATAGCTCAAAAAGAAAAACATCTACGTAAGTTTTTGAGAGGAAAGTTTCTTTGCAGAATTGAAGATGGGATGGTTTTATTTAAGCATAATAACTGTGGGGTAACATCGCTCGATTTCCTTTGAGTACCACTAATGTATATTAAGAGATAATAACCATTTTTAGTTGAATCTTTTCCATCAACCTGTTACTTAGAATCTAAGGATTTGGTTATTATTCCGTTACTTATTCTATTACTTAGAATTTAAGGATTCGGTTCTTGATAAAGTCAGTCGATTTTAAGTTCTACCTAATATTCTTCGTGAAATAGCTTCCTGAATTTAGTGATATTTAGTACAAAAACTCGAGGAATAAATCACTTTCGGTGATCTCCTTTTGAAAAATACCTTAGCATTATTTAAAATTTTTATAGTATATTATATTATTTCTGGTCCACGTTTTCCTTCAGCTTTTAAAAGGGTATATACATTTCTCCATCTATTAACTTGAAAATTAATCCAAATCTCCTCTATATTAGCCCCTTTGAGGATGTAAGATATATTATCTGGGATTTACTCCCTCGTTCCTTTATAACAAATAAAATTATCTGCGTATTCATTATGTTGTGCTCACACCTGTTTGTAAATTTTACCATTCATCCAACTTTGGGGAAAAATTGTAGAAGTTAACATAATTTAACTGTAGAAGCCTGGTAAAACCTTACCTATCTAATAGAGAATCGTTAACTGCTTAGGTTGGGAATTCCCTTTCACTCACCGTTTGAAATTTACTTGGAATTCGCATACTTAAGGCTTCTTCACATAGTTAGTGACGTCAATGGCTTCAAACTTTATCTCCTCCCAGACACCCCGATCTCTACCCATTATCACTCATTTGTCTCAATAGTTTTTGTTCCTTCCTTTGCCTCATTTCCCCTTAGTTTGCGGTAGACTCGAATCGAGAAAACTAACGTCGCTAATAGGAATTCCAATGTTTGGCTTAGCGATTCTAGCTTCACCATCTAGAGTATTTGAATCCGTTAACTAGCTATGAGTCTACTCGCACGTGCGTTCGAGGTAATTATATCAACATTAGACTTTCAACGATGCGATTGTGCAAGGCGATGAAAATTCCATAAAATAGACCATTGGCTCTGCATATAAACCGCATGATATTGTCTTAAAAATGAATGATATTATTTTTTTATGACCTCAGACTTCATTTCGTGGAACCTTCTAATATTATTCATAGCGAAATAAAGATAGAAACAAAATATTCTGGTTCCCACAAAACGTGGAAACCACGTTCCACGTTCTGTGGAAACCGGAATATTTTGTTCCTATCTTTATTTCGCTATGAATAATATTTTTTGTTGAAATCCTTTGCTATTCAGGGTAGAATAAGAAACAGAGTGAAATTTAATTCTTGAGTCCACTCTATTAAATATATGGAATAGAGAGGTAAAAGCCGTAATAAAGATGATCCAATTCATCGAATACCTCCTGTTTCGACCATTTCGAGAATTTGTATCATAAATTTGCGAAAACATTCTGAGGACTGGAAATGAATCCGGAATTTGTCTTAACTCAACAAAAGCATTAGAATGTTCCTGAGGATTGTTTGTTCATTGACTTTTAGGGAGAAATTTTAAGTAATAAGTTTTCTTTGCATAAAAACCAGAAAGTTAATGCAAATAATAAATTAGGCTAGACAGGTCTTAATCAAAATAAATAATTAGAATGCAAATGTTCGAGTTTAACGAGCCTCATACAGCCCTCTGAGAGTTTTCGGTGGAGTTTTCATTTTCTGCGTCCCCTGAATATGCCACTGCAGGTAATGAAGGATACTTTTATTTTTTATAAGAAGACCCCTTACACTCATAAATGAAGTCAAGGGTGAGAGTTCACCTCAAGAATATTTTTGAGGAAAAAATCCATGTAATTCAATCTTTAAAATATATTTTTCGGGGCTCATAATTTAATCCCATAATTTAAAACAACACGAGCACAGACAGATGAAAAGGGAAGAATGGTCTGTTTACGTGTCTTACTATATTGTTTTATATATAGGTTACAATAATCGATCTTCATCTCTCCTTTCATCGACCACTACTAGTGAAATTCCTCCAGAGATCAGTTTTATTGCATTTTTTTGTTGTGTGGCTAGCGATAGATTTTGCACGGAAGCTGTTCTATTTTCTATAGGAAGTTCGAAACAGGTCGACCTCATTCCTTCACCACCGATCACTGCTCTAGGTACACTGAATAAGAGCGTGTATTTTATCTCATTGTTATTCTCTACATGATTTTATCTCGTTATTATTCTGCATTGTTATTTTCTCGTTATTCCCTTTTGTTTGGAGTACATTTAGATATAGAGCAATACCCTCTAAATCCTCTATAAAGGATATAAATATGTTCTGCTTCCGTTGACCCTACTTTATTGCCCATTCTGCCCTAAGTTTTCTAGCTCTTTGAGTCTTTTTGAAATCTTTTACGAAATTTAGAGTTCTCCGAAATTCAGCAACTCTGCGTTGGCGTTTTGACATAATAAAGATTGCGACCTCATTTCTTTCAATCACGTCTTGAACGTAGTGTACTGCTCACACGGAAAAAAATTTCTAAACTTCTCGACATCGGTATATGCACCGTAAAATTTCTAGCAAAAGAGTCGTCGAAAATGTGGATGACGTCCGGAATGCATTATTCGGAGAAATAGTTTTCATTGAAAAATAGAAGGAAGTTGTTGATTTCGTTTTTTCGGTTACCTTGCAACAAAAGTCCAGCTTAGGAATAGCGAAGACTCGATTCGATGTTTATATGAGGGGTGGGGTGGTTAGCATGTATGTTAGATAGAGTTCATAGATTTATTATATAGAGGTCTGCAGGTCTAAATTTCCGGCGTAAACCTCCCAATTCCGTTCATTATTGAGCCTGAGCCCGACCCGAACATAGGATGAAATTTTCGCTATCAAGCCTAGCCCGATCTTTTCTAAATCGTTCAGGAGTCAGTTTTTACGATATATTTGGGGATTAATACATTTACTTTACTTCTATTATTATTTTAGTAATGCCGGAATATCTTTAGAAACGTTGAAGCTACTAAGAGAAATTAAAGTATGCCGCTACATTTTACAATCAAACAGAAAATGTTTTAAATGATAATATTATTTCCTCTCTAAATCAGATTTATTTTATTTGCCATCGTAATTTTTCGTGTTACTGATCACCCTCTACTCTGGTCATAAATTTTATAGAGCAAAGAGGACTGTGCAGGTTGTCTCGAAGCATTTCGTAACAAATTTTAAGCGAAAACTCAATTGGGGAACAAACTTCTTTCCTTCCCTAGTCATACTCTGGTCCGAGCCCGACCCCTAATGTATGTGGGTTTTATTGGAAGTAAGAATTTCAAAGATATTTGGACAAGTGTCTTGATGATAGCTTCGTGAATAACGGGAATTTCCACAAATGTTTTTGATTTGGTGGATGAAATAGATAAAGCGTCAATCAGAGCAGTAAACTGTACTATTTCGAACGCCGTGATCGATTAAGCACCTTTTGACACGTCAGGACGTAAGAGAAACGAAAGAAAAATTCATCAAACGATCCGAAAATCCAGAAGCCAGATAACTTTTAGTGACGTGAGTTTTAATCTCCGTAAGGTTTTCTCCAAAAATAACAAATAATTGGGTTCGTACGTGGAAAAAATTCTGAGATTTTCCCCAAAATGTCATATTATGTAATTTTTTAGATCGATGATGAAGCCAAGATCAAGGGACGATAATATTATTTATTCTCTAAGGCGTTTCGTAACAAAAAGACACGAAGTTTAATTAACTAACAGCTGGCGCAATGCTGCAGATGTTTCCCATCAATACTTCACGTAGAACGAAGGAAAGATGTATGTATGTGTTACTCCAACTAAACTTATGGTTCAGCTCATTTCTTTCTGCTGTTAGGAGGATCGTTTCCCACAGCCACACGGCAGTAGTTTGCGGTGGTACTTATAAAAATATGAATGCAGACTCTAGTGCCGATGTAATTAAATAACCTCTACTCAACGAGCGCTAATGAGTCTCGTTCACACTTTCCTTCGATTATTTTTACATTGAGAACTCGCTGTGCGGTATTCCTTAATAATGTCTTGGGTGGAAATAAAATATGGTAAGAATCTTCAAATCTGATTCTAGTCATGCCAACCGAAATAAATTTCATAATTGCGGTATTTTAATTTCTTAACTTCCGGGAAGGAAACGAAGGCTCTGATTATGACTTGGACAGCGCCTGAGGAGACTCATCCAATTGCTTCGAACAATCGGAGAACGGATATACCCAATATTCGTGTTGGTGTAATACTGACAATTATATGGTTTAAGTTACCGTAGGCAATTTGACCTGATCTACCTTTGGGAAAATGATTTCACTGTAACGGACGTGTATCAACATGTATGCTATCCATTGCAAAATGGTGGAATTTGTAAGGGCGTCCGCTGAATGCTGCTCGTTCGCGTGGGTTGAGATTGCGAACAATCGCGATGACGCATGCCACCTGCGTATCTTCCGAGTTGGAAGAATTCGAATAGGGGCAAACGTTATCAGGGGAATTTCCTTTCGTTTACCCTCCTACTTCGATCCTCCATCCCTCCTCAACACTTTCCCTCGTTGCTTTACATCCGCCGCCCCCTTACGAAGTTCAGCCCGCTATTGATTCTGTGGAACTGAACATGCGTGTTTACTTGCTTACGGATCTCTTGCACAATTTTATATCGCCAAATTATGATAGCTACCTCACCTAGAGGTATTAATAATGTTAATACTACGTGGTATTAATAATATTGTGGCTATTATTATTAGGTATTAGCCAAATGTTTGTACTACTAAGGTTCCATCTGTTGACTCACTATCACGTAGCCTTGAAGTCATCTGCAGTGTATTGATAATAATTTCGACATCCCGTTCGGAAACCTAAAAGTTTTGACTTACTGACAAACCGAAACCCCGAGTGTTGTTGCTAGGTGAAAACTAATTTGCGATTAAAGAAACTCGCGACCGTATTAAAATTCTTATTGCAGTAATAATGACACTCCTCAGTAATGGGGGCGTTCCACCCTTGTTTGGAATTCTGTCAAAGGGAAGTACACGTTGCGCAAATCCACATATTGCAGTATTGTTGCAATATCTTTTATCTCGATTGGGAGGAACTCTCATAGCAAGAAGAAGTAATAACATGGTGCGCTGTTACCAAGGGCGCATTGATGCTCAGCTGTGTTAGTCCTTCTGTTTAATAGAGAGTAATACGGAACCCATATGAGATTTCTAACATTTTAACTTTCCAATTCTTCATTTTGAAATTTTTACGAAATAATCAAATTCTGGGATCTTAAATTCTGAAGACGTAAGAATTTAGGAACCTCTGTTTGGAGCTGAGAGCCATTTTAGAGCTGGTCTCTCATCGAATGCTGTAAATATTGTAAACTATAGTTCTGTAGTGTGCTTCAGCCTTCCAATGTCTGAGGAAAACACAAACATACAAATCATTGAGATTATGAATAGAGACTCGCCGACTTACGAACACGATCCGTTTATATATTGGGTCTAAATGAAATTTTAAGTACTCCTGTTTTATAATATAGTAATATGACAACAGTTATATCGTAATGTGAAAGCAATTCGGTGTTATTCGAAATATTTGATTATAATTTTTTAGTTGAAAAATCCAGGGAAGAAATCTAAGCTCAATCAGAACTTCAGCATCCACTTGCCAGGAGGATACTCCTCTAAGTGAGCTACCAAGGCAATAATTAAACGTATCGATTCAATGGCATTTGATGATTTCTATACGGTGGACACGTTTAGGATGACACCACTCCTGTTCCTACCTACACACAATGCCACCTTATCGCAAAAACGGACTTTCAGTTGCCAGGAATCTTAAGTTAAGGAAGCGAAGAGTAACGCAAGCAATTATTGTTACCCATACTTCGTATTCGATAAAGAAGGAAAAATTGAAAGGTCAGGGTTCGAGTCCCGGCAACGTCAGAATTTTTGTCTTTCATCAAACATAAAGAACAAACACTATGAGTTGCTCATTCACCCTTTAGGTATATGGCTTATGGTAAGCTATTATATTATTAAAAGATATTATCCGAATACAGTAGACAATAATAACGTACATACATAGTTTCATGGCTTTCTTTGAAAAAAAATGTTAGGCTCCAAACATCGGAATATGTCATTATTCGGAGATCCAGATATTTGAAATTAAGGAAGGATTCGAGCAATATACCTAAACAGCGAAGACTGAAGGAATAAATACTTATTCGTAAAAATCTCGTCGAAGAGAGGTCATTTTGTCACTCCCATAATTAATGTAGTCTATCTCCGGGAGAAGACGAAAAACCTGTTTATGGAAATTATCGCCAGTACTCATGGTCACTTTGGATCGTTTCTTCCTAATAATTTTCTTCCTTAATATTACTATTAAGTAATAGCGAAACTAGCAGATTTACGTGCTAGAAAGGGATGACTATGTTTATGGACCCCTTACCGCTTAACTTTGGTGGCTTTCAGGGTGAATCTTAAAACTCGATACAGGTAGACAGAAGATTTTGCTCATAAATTATTTTCGACGACTATTAAATAATTAACGTAATTTTCAGATCGTGAGAAGAGGAGTTTCACTCCGACTACCCGCCGGCTGGACCGCGGAGAGCAACCATCCCCGGTCTGGACGCCGTCGGAAGTAGATGATGAGGGTAGAAGATTGGGATCTGGGCCTTCCGTTGGTCGCTGGGGCAGCGAATGGCCGAGTTGACTCCCGAAGCCCATCTCGGACGTCTCGACAGAGCTCTCCGCCCCAAGCCCCGAGCCACAACCATGGAATATTTCTCAGCAGTCATTGAAAACCTCTCTGCAATGGTCAAGCCACTCCAAAGGAACTTCAGAAGAAGAGGAGGAGGAAGGATCCTCCGAAGATGGAAGTGTGAGCAGCGAGGGAAATGACGAAGATGAGGAAGATGTAGACGAAGATGGCGCATTGTCGGGGCCGGCCGAATGCCGCGATGTGAGTCTCTCGCTGTGGAAATTGGAGGCCAGCCAGGAAGACCAGGAAGGCTCTGGGGCAGATACAACTTGTGGAGGAAAGCTCTGGAAGGATGAGGAGCTGAAGAGATGGTCCGGAGGAGTTTGGCCTGTAGAAAGACCGCTGCCTTTGCCCATGTGGGCAAGGAAGCAGTTCTCTGCAGTAACCTTCTCCTCCGTTGAAGAATATGAAGAACTAGCTTCCTGTATGGAATTGCAAGTCCAACATCTCCTCAAAGCTCACAATTACAACACAGTTGGAAATTTCCTCAAGTAAGTGCATTCATACTCTTCACATAAATTAAAATATTCAAAGATGAACAAGATATGATATATTAGTAGCTCATGTAATAACCACTGATTAAATCTATCAACATTTAGGAAATTCATTTAACTATACTTTCCCATTGTGGTTTGGTGGCATGCTATGTTGCATTGAAAAGATGTTAAATTTACCTTCATGCATGAAATTGTTAATGTAATTGGATAATAGTAATTTAAATTAATTACTGGTCAAAGGAAAAATAGCTGATGTCATAAACACGTAAACTCTACTCTGTTCACTTCATTGCATTACTTATGGAGACCTAAGAAATGTTTTTCACAAAAATTTTTAAATAATTTTCAGGCTTTACGAGTCATTTACAACTAGTGACTGGAACGAGCAAGATTTGGAAGGATTTTTTCGAAAATACAAGCCTCCGATAACTCCTGAACATCACACCTGTGTTGGTCTTGGCCTAGAGCTTATGAAGATGCTCTCGGAAACATTCCCTCATGTAAAGGAAAACCTATTTTTGGCCTCTTGTGAAGAGGTAAGATTCTGCTTTTTAATTTTTTTAAGCAAACAATTTGAAAGAAAAGATATTTGTTTTTAGTTACACCAAGTTTTTGAGTAATAACTATGTAATGAATTTTGAGGTTGGGTGTCATACATATGTCTTGCTCATTGCATTACAATTCAACTTAAAGGGGTTGATGAAAACTTAATATCATCAGATTTATTCTGAGATGATTATTAGATAGTAACTATTTATCTTTTATAGTTAATAAATTGTCAGGAATATTAGTATTGCTATAAAAATTGTGACTTTTCTTATTGATTCCTGTCAGACCATTGAAGAATCTGAGAGGTACGTAGGCTTGGGAGGTGAGCCTTGTCAATGGACAGCTGAGAAAGAACATGTTCTTGTTGCTTTAAAACTCAACATAAATGGCAGAAGGGGAATGATGCTACTTGACCCAGGTTATCATATTGCTCGAGTTATAACTGTGATGCAAGACATGCAGTATCCTCATACAGGTAATTATAATATTGTTTACTCATATTTGGTATATATGAGCGACAGACCTGATATTCAGTGTTTTGTCATTAAATCTCAACACTTTCACAAAATATATATTCTCCATTTTTCTGTGTAACTGCAATTTACTTGATTTATAAATTAACTGGAAATCTGGACCCCTTATTTTATTGCATTCAGAAAGAATATTCCCCAATGACGATTTTTCAGGTATACTGTAAACTTTTCCTAGCAGCTTTCCTTAATTTTTTAAATAATACTGTCTACAAGGACAGGATTTTGTGCTATCTGCATATAATTCCAATGAAATAAATTTGCAAATACATAAGTTAAAGTCAAACAAAGCATACATTACAATATCTTTAATAAATTTAACGTTATTTTTTGACAGGTTTGTTTACTCAGATGGATGAACCTCACTGCAAGAAGGAATACTGTTATACAGCCTGCTGCGATGGAGCTTACATAATATGGAAAGTTCGAGAGACAAGACCAATAAAAGCATGTGTTGATAGAGCCCAAGGAAATGAAACCAAAAAAAAAGTATCTGAGCATTTAAGTTTGGTTTATGTAGGAAAACCATTTTTGAACCCTGTATCTGTTACAGAACGCCGCAATCTGGTTTATGATTTCAAGTCTCTCCTTCACCGAGATGCAAAGGGCCATCTGGAAGCCGGTCTTTATTTCACATTAAATCAAAGGAACTTTCAAACAGCATGGTTTACAATATTCCATCAACAAGGAGGAGTCAAACATTTGCGCAAGATCCCATTTTCATTGTTTGATAGTGCTCAGACACAGAAAAAAGAGGGCTCTCGAGATGATCTAGAATTTGTAAGAGATGTTGGCGAAGATTTAGGATTGTCCAGTGAAGATTTTTTCACCTTGCTATCTCAATTGGCAACAGTAATGAAGGATGCATCATTTGTGGAGCAGGTGCTCAGCATAAATAATGTCATCAATGACATTGCTGCGAATAACTGAGAAAATGTACCCTGGGTTGTGTTATTATGTTGTCTATTAATTTTAGTGATACATATTCACGAAACACTAATTGTAAGTTTTCTAAATTGATTTCCTTCAGTTCTTTTATTGTGAAATATTGTGCATCTGCAAGTAGTTCAAGTAGGTAAGGTTATCAGAAAACTCAGGAGAATTATATGCATTCATGAGTTCAGTGTATATCTTTCTATACGTCTTGGCTAAACATGCTTATCCTATTTTAATGGCCATGTATGGAATTCATTTGTGAGTTAAGCAAAAATAAAAATCTCAGCAAACGAATAGTTTAATTTCATTAAAAAATTACAACCTATCCAATTATACAGATTTTCCAAGACATCTCAAATCTTCAATTCACATCAGTAATAAAGGTTAATTATTATGAACTTCATTTCTAGTGAATGGCAATTTATGCATAATACCAAAAACTGGGTGAGAAGTGCTTATTTAGTTACTAGATTTCAGGTTAATTAAATTTAAGGAGTTTTTGGTAATAAATTTATTTGCAAATTTATTGTAAATAACTACAAAACTGAAAACAAGGAAAAGATTATGGAAGATAAATAATAAGAAATATGCATCTTTAAATTAGTAAAATGCAAGTTCAGAAGCAAGATAGAATGACAAAAGTAATACACCTGGTTATTAAAATATGTATAAAAGCAGGGGAATAGCCAGGATTAGTCTCTGGGGTAGGGTTCTGAGCCATGGATTAAATTAAAAACTGCCTACATTGCTGCGACAGGCCTACTTCTGCCAGATGTATGTTTACATATACTCCCTGCAAGTTACAAGAACCCATCTGCACAGAAGATCAGCAGACAAAGGCTTAATATGTTCCATTTTCAAATATGAATTGTGATACAATATCACTGCTATGTGCATACAGCCACCTTAAACCCTTGTAGTCAGACTTTCTTGAAGGTAGACTTGCCTAGACCAGAAAACTTCAATGCCGGGGGAGAGGCTTATTGCACCTAAATTTTCAATTTCACTGTACTAAAGGTTTACTGCTTGCACAGTGGCAAAACAAATCAGGGAGAGGTTGGTTGTTTTACTGTGTACAATACCATGTGTAACATCATGATAAAATTCTATTTTACATCAGGAATGATAAATCTGAAAACTTCACACCATTAAAGAATTCTTACAGCATCTTGAATATGATTTATTTTCTAACTTATAAGACAGCATAAAAGTTTTAGTGTAACTATTGGAAATTTTGAGAGATATCACTCTAAACAAGAACAAATTTAGAACAGGATAAAGTTGCATTGCCCCTTGTTAGCAGCTTTACTTGGTAATTGAAGTTTTAAGAACACAAAAATGCTGCTACATGAGTAAAGTGCTGATTTCTGGGTACATTGGTTTAAGTATTACTTAAGTTAATTTAATTTTCATTACTAAAATTTACACCAAGGAAGGTCAAGGAGAGTCAATGAATATTAAGGCAAGAAATGAGGCAGGGCTTTTGGCTCAACAAGCCCAAGTCAAATACCTCAGTACAAATCCTAGATGATGCAGACATATCAATAGGGAAAGGACCAGCTAGAAATGTTCACAAAAGATGGATGTATGGGCAAGTATACAATACAGACAAGTAGACTGGGAAGGAGGAAGAAAATTTAACAGTTGAGGGCTAATTTGTTACATACCTATTTTGAGCTATTGAAAGGATATAGCACAGTGGGATCTATACTTCCCAACCTCTCTACTGAGGAAATCCTTTAGGTTAATAATTTCTTTCTTCATGTGTTGTTGTTATAGAGCGATATTAATTACTTTTTTCCACCTATCTTAATTTAAAAAATTTTTATACATGAACAAATAAGTTTGTTTAATGCTCTGCGGGTAGCATACCATCCAAATGTCCAAAAAAATCCTTTTTTTTACCAGTAGCAATAAATAAACCCAAAATAGAATTCCTCATGGCCGTTGGTGCAATAAGAATTCATTTTCAGCATCCTCTTTCCATTGTTCCATAATAGTAACGGAGGAAAATAAGCATAAATCGATGATTCCTCTACCACTTCCATTATTCTCTTATGATTTATTTTGCATTAATTTTTTAAAATTTGTACTCATAATTATTATGGAAATAGAAAGGAAAAATTTTTGTAATCTCTTTTCTAACAGCTGTTGCATTGAATCATTTGAGGAAGACCTCTCACCCTTAGGCCCTTTCAAGTGGCTTGGTCTCAGATCAATTCAAGAGGCTTAGGTTCTTATAATCTTTGGACCATTTTCACTCCTCATCTGTGTATACAGNTCTTTTCATACAGCTGTTGCATTGAATCATTTGAGGAAGACCTCTCACCCTTAGGCCCTTTCAAGTGGCTTGGTCTCAGATCAATTCAAGAGGCTTAGGTTCTTATAATCTTTGGACCATTTTCACTCCTCATCTGTGTATACAGAGGATCTCTTACATGTGTTTATAGAAAATCCCTAGTACGAGAGTACTTCTACAAGGAATAGAAATGCCAGAGTATCTGTGATTTTCTATTCCCATTGTATCTGCAGGCAAACCGTATGTCTGGAATTAGCATTTGTTTGATACATTTATGCATGTATATTCAGTGGTAAGGAGGAAGAAAAAGTTCCCAGATAAATGAAAACCCAATAGTTTTCTAGTGTGAACTTTCAGTCATACAACAGTCAGTCGAAAAAGAACTACGTCTCCTCAGTTTCCTTCGAATTCAAGTAAAGCAATACAAATTCCTGCAAATAACCAAAGGAAGCATATCATAAATAAATATTTATCATTCGGATTTCTATAATAACTTACTTTCTTAACTATCATTAATGATAAAAAATTGTAGACGTGTTGTTCATCTGAATATCTTTTTATTGTATTTTTACTTTTAGATAATGCACAAACATTCTAATCGGTTATCAAAATAAATAAAAATTCTTGTTTAACAAAATAATATGTACACGTATATATGTATCCTTACACAATAAATATTACCTAATAACTTAATTGCAAATAACCACTTTGTAAAATTTGTATGTAACAGGAATTTGCAGAGCAATAGCCCCTTTGATGTAGATTATTTCTTTCAGTAAAATGCGAAATATAAATCATGCTTATAATCTTGGATTTAAAACATTAAATATATATTTAACGTCATTCTAAAAGCTTTAAACTTAAATAAGAGGAGGCCTAAATTCCGAAATTGTTTATGTAAAAATTAGCCATTAAGAAAAAAAGAAATACAAGATAAAATTCATTTTCTGGATAATTGAGCTTAACAATCNAAAAAAAATTCATTTTCTGGATAATTGAGTGTAACATTTGAATTGTGCAAACTTTCAAGGGATAGGTAACCTCTGCAGTTTCTTGCGCCTCTAAGGGTTAAATAATTGTCTTAAATATTTGCATTTAACCTGCTGTGAATTATATTGATTCTACACAAATACAAAGAAACATAACATTTGACTACATTTCTTGGTGCATTTTGACAAAGGATTGTAGCATTCCCATAGATTTCCCAAAAACATTTTCTCCAAAATTTTTAACAGCATAATTAAAATACAGATGTAAAGTGGAAATAAAGCAGATCTTGATTACAGGAAACACACTTATTAAACATGGTCCAAAAACTTCGTTCAAAGAGAACTACTAAGAGTTCCAAAATTTTCTTATAAATCACTTCACATTTCTCACATACACAGAAGTTCTCATCATATTTCACATTTTAATAAATCATTGAAATTGCTACAATTAAATAGATGAGTTACTTGATTTCTTATAGACCTTGGATATATAAAATATTGTAAAGGAAGAGAAAGATACATAGGAAAAAGATATATACTTGAAAAAGCTATGTTAATTGTGAGGAAACTTCAGCCTTACCTGGCAATCTGATTTCCTTCACTTTTAAGACAAAACATGTAAATTATTTAGTTTCTCAGTATCAAGTAACTTTTCAAGATAAAATTTATACTTAAAATATTCACCATTTTATTTACCCTAACATTATTTTCCTATATATTGAATGTTTAACTCCTTCAAATGGGTACAGTCAACCTTGCATAGGCTAGATTGTTCAATGTACAACCATCCAATAAAAGGGGTTACAAAAATCAGGTTCGAAAAATGCTTCACAAATTCCAAAGATGAGACTACACGTTACCATTTCTCTAAAGCATCTTGAAAATTAATACTGGAAAAACAGAAAATTCATGGAAATCACAAGAATTTATCACAGATGTAAATTTTGGTTGATAAATCTGGTAGCTAAGAAAACAAGTTGAATATTTAAGAAACTGCTTTCATTTACAGCATACTATGATGACAAAATCAAAGAACATGTAAATATACTCAGAATAATTAGAGTAATGGGCACTTTGATATTTGTTACAAATAACACAAAATTGTAATTATAAAATGGATATGAAACATCACTGCCTTAATCATTGGTTTCTGCCAGCCTAAAACATGGAGTCTGGCTATAACTAGAATAAATGTGAATAAGATAGCTTTGTAATCGAGAATCAAAGCTGTCAAGGAGAAATATTTTGCAAAAACATTATTTCATAATCGCTGAGCTATAAAAATATGTATTTAGAATATGTTAAAACTCTCCTTTAAGTTAACATTCTTAATACTGTTGTTCTCATGAGCAAATAATGGCATAGAAACTCAAGGCAAGTGTTGAGGGTCTATAAATTAAAGAAGCCTGACAATGTAACACTGAAGTATTTTCAAATGTGCAATCACTAAAATGCAGCATTTTTGAGAAAAATTAAAAACTTCAATATTTTTGAAAAATAAATTTGCAGATACTTAAAAGGATACTTTAAGAATAAAATAGGGTAGGAAATATTAATGCATGTAGTCCTTGGCTATTGAAAAGGTTTCTCCAACCCTGCTCAAGCTACCGTCAAGTTTCAATTACACGTATAACAAACAAACCATCATGCCAATGATCATTCAGGATAATAGAAAATTTTGTATTCTTAAAATTTCATGCACAGCAGTTACGTGACGAGAATGTATAGAGAAATTTTCATTTTCAAATTCCTAGCAATTCTTAGCAATTAAGAGAGAGGGAGAGTGATTTCAGTTACCTTAGGAATAAAACTATACATAGAATCATTGGCAGATTTAAGAGATACTGGGCACAAAGAATAGATTGAGCCCCCACCAGGAATTATTAGAGTAAAAATTTGAATTTGTCATAAAATACACCAATCTCCTACATCTTAAAATATCAGTCGCTTCACTAAATAAGAATAAATAAAAAAACAGGCTTTGAATTATCATACATACAATTTCTTTAAATTGCAAATTATGATTGATAGACTTCATATATTGACGTAATATATTTTATAATCATACATGTAGACTTAAAAAATATAAAATTGTTTCTTGAATCAAAAGACAAGAACAATTTGTTGTATGATACTTTGAGTTCATAAACACGGTCTAAATGAGTCCCTCAGCTAATGCTTGTAGCAACTAATTATAAATCCGCCCCTGCACAGCATGCAAGGTTGTCAAGTTATATCAGCTTTGTATTATATATAGGAAGGATTCGGAATTTATTAAGAACAATAATTATAAATAGGAAGGATTCTGAATTTCAATACTGGCTATTTTCATTGGTTTAAGATTTGGTTTATTTTGTCATCTTTTACTATTCAAAATGGAGTGAAATAACAATTAGTATTGTGCTACCGGTTACCAAGTTGTTGATGTGACAACTTGGTAAGATGGAGGAGCATGAATGGAGTAGGCCCCTACCACTACAGAAAAGTGGAGCAAGATTTTTCAAAGGAAATCTCAACCTCAATAGCAGAGATGAGGTGAAAAGCTAGTATATCTAGTACTTCTTTCCCTTATAAATTAATGCTTTCATATTCTTTTCTGAATTGCACACAACAGAAATGGATAGATTGTCATTTTAACTCTTGGTTTTACTGAATAACATATACAATCTCATTAATTATAAATTATCAACATTGGCATAGTGACAATGTGAAAGTCCTCATGCTTGATCATGCAAGGATGGCTACTTCCACACTGCAGTGAAAACAGATTACCATACGACAGTTACAATCCACTTACAACATACCTTCTGATGGCTATTATCACTTATTGGTAGCAATATCGACCAGAAATACTTTGAAAAATTAACCTATTTCATCCAAGAAGTTCCTCTTCCAGAATTGACATTAATGATGTATTCACCTTATATGTTCACATTTTCTATTCCTTTTATGAAGTTTGATACAAAACATTCAATTTTAAGGCCCATAAAATTAGAAAGATTTCAAATATTTTTATTTCCAGAGGATTGAATGCAATCCACAGTTACTACACAGAATAAGGGTGAAAGAGTACTGAAAAGCAATTATAGATAGCACTGCAGTCTGAAGGAGCATACAAACAGATTTCAATGAATATATAGTAACTTTAACAAATTTGCCACAAAATAAAAGTTTTAAAAGGCCTTCTTTTAAAAGTCAATGAATTAGTTTAACAATCAGTGCAACATAACTCATATTGATAAATATTAGTTTAATAACTTTTCAAGTCGTACTTAATACCACCTTACAAAGCATATTACCATCATTGCAGAAGTTCTTAATAAAATCGGATATGATTTTCAGTACTCTGCACATTCAGAAAGATTTAAAACCAAACACTTTTTATCTGCAATTCAAGTGAATTTTCATTAATATACCTAAATATCTATACAGAGATATGATTATACATTCTCACCAACAACTACACTGACACAAGGACTTAATGCACTTAACTTCATACACTATACAATAGGTACACATTTACAAGCTGCTTTGTCATAATTCTTGTATAAAATAATCACTGCTGCTATAATTACTTCCTATAAAAGAAGAACATGCACGACTAGTGTGAAAAATAAATATTCAGTTCTATATCCAAAGCTGGACTTGGCCACAAATTCACCTCCAGAATTTTCTATTTGATGCTAATAAAAATAAAACTTCAAAAATGATTACACGCAAAAGAGTAACAACATAAAATAACTATTTAGCTACAAAAGCAACTAATTTCCTAATAGTAATCAAATTAAGATCTCACCCAAAGATTTTATCATAAAAATAAAATGTAACCAGCATTCCATTTTTATGTCTACACTTATACACCAATTCTATCATAACAAATACAAATTCAACAAAATAAAAAGTCATCCCATTCATATCCATTGCCTTCATACAAAACACGTCTTTCTACTGATAGAGAAATAGTTCCACACTAGGCAACAAATGTAAAATAAACATAAGAAAATATCTGAGAAATATTTTCGTATGCACATACAGAAGAGAGATATTATATACCATTAATTTTAAAAATGTGATACGTCCATTTGAGTCCTGCTCTGCTTAGAAACAATTACAGAAAATAAAATTGGTTCAGTTTCAAAAATATTTTACCACATTCAAACATCTAGGCTTTGGAAATTAAATTAAACCCAAGGCAATCTAGGAATTCTACATCACTAAAAACCCAGATTCCAACACCTGCGTCAATTCTTAACGTATAAATATATTTTATAAGAAATCTATAAGTTAACCAAAAAGGCATTGAAGTTGACATTTCATCAAAAGAGAATGATACATCCATGTAGTTGAGAGAGCATGAAAAGTAAAATCGGTTTGCAAAAATGTCTCCCAACAATCAAACTATGAAAATCTTCACAAATCTCAGACAATATCATACATTATACAACATATCATAGAGTATATCATACAGTATACATCATACTACAGTATCACATAGTATTTACAGGATATATAGATATCACCTTAATCACCAGACACTAATAAAGCAAGAATTTCATTATGGTGGATACTGTGGTGATTAAGTAACAGACACAGGAAAAGGACATAAGTCATGAACATTACAAACCATTTAATTTTATACCCTTATAATTATGATGAGAAACTGGATGCTTAATTTGAAGAAGGGTTACCAGTCTTCTGCCAATGATCTTCTTATGACTGAAAAGCAACAAAGTGAAAGATAAGCGCAAGTCAAATAGAGTTTAACTATTATTACAACAGAAAGGTAATATCTTGACAACCGCGGAAGATGTTTCTGTGAAGTCGTTTCAAGAAGAGGAGAAAAGAAGAATCAAGTACAGTATCACATGATCACTAAGATGAAAATAACTTATTTTAGAACTGGAAAGCTCAACTCTCAATATTTTAACTAATTACATGTAGCTATTCACTACCAGAAATTTGATTTTTTAAGCACAGATTATTTCTCACAATTGACAGCTGGATTGTCATGCGAGTATGAAGTGAGACAATTGCAGAAGTTTGCAAAAATATTATATCTTACTGCACTAAATTAGGAAAATGTCACTATTCTATATGAGGGCTGTATGATAAGTTCCTGTGTTTAGCGACTGATGGCACCACTGACACAAAATGTGTATGCCGTAATTTAACGCCATCTTCAGATATATGACTGTCAAAATTTCAGACGGATTTATCGAGTAGTTTTGTATTGATAGCTGTTGAAAGTAGTCAAGTTTGTGTTTGCTTGCCACCATGGAAAAAGAGCAATATTGATCAGTGATTCAATTTCTTTTTTTGGATGGGAAGACGTGTGAGGAAATCAAGGTGAAGTTGCATGCTGTTTATAAGGGCCATGCACCTTCAATGAGTACCATCAGATATTGGTTTAATGAGTTCAAGCGTGGCCGAATATCCTTTTTTGATGAAGAGCACCCAGGCTGTACAATTGAGGTAACTACAATTGAGGATATGGTTAACAAACTCCATGATATCGTGCTACCAGATCACCGTGTGAAGATCTGAGAGATTGCCGACATTGTAAACATCTCAAATGAATGCATACAAAGTATCCTTCACAAAAAATTGGGCATTAGAAGGCTATAGCTATATAGCTGTGTTTGCTCACAGTGGAGCAA
Source organism: Ladona fulva (assembly GCA_000376725.2). Lineage (NCBI taxonomy): Eukaryota > Metazoa > Arthropoda > Insecta > Odonata > Libellulidae > Ladona > Ladona fulva. The sequence goes on from KZ308370.1 coordinate 799,814, forward strand.
AAACAGAATCGCATGACAACCTTGGAGCACTGCTTGGACATGTTTAAGTGAAATCTGAAAGAGTTTCTATGGCATTTCATGACTGCTGACAAAACATGGATCCATTACTATGCTCCAGAAATGAAAGAACAGTCAAAACAGTGGATTTCACCTGGCAAACCTGCTCCAAAGAAGGCGAAAACAGTTCCATTGCCTGGAAAAGTCATGGCCACCGTTTTTTTGGGATTTGCAAGGTATCATCTTCACAGACTATTTGGAGAAGGGAAGGAAAATCATGGGGCAGTACTACGTTGATTTATTGGACCAATTCAATGCTGAATTGAGGAAAAAACGGCCCCATTTGGGGAAGAAAAAAGTGTTCTTCCATCATGACAATGCACCAGCTCGCTCATCTGCAATCGCCAGCAAAACAGGTCGAATTACTGCACAAATTGCTACCTCATCCACTCTATTCTCCAGATTTGTCCCCATGCGATTTCTTTTTGTTTGGTAACATGAAAAAATGGCTTGGGGGAAAGCGATTCAAGTCAAACAAGGAAGTCATTGCCACAACAGAGGCCTATTTTGCAGTTTGACAAAACGTACTTTTTGGATGGCTTGAAAAGATTAGAATTAGAGATGCACCGAAGTTCAGCTTTGGCCCATGTATTCGGCCAAAATCTGGCATTCGGTTTTGGCCTTGGATTCGGCCTTTGAGTGGCCGAATAACCACTTATTTTAACAGCACTACAGTAAAACGCTGTATTAATCCCATTTGTTAATTTAAAATCATCTTCATCAATAGCTAGGGCTTTAACTGTCGCATTTGTCCACACACAGCCACAGTTTACATTAGAATGATTCCCTTTTAATTTCGAAAAATTAGTTAACATGAATGGATGAATGGCTGAAAACAAACAGAACCAACTCTCTGTCCTAGTGATTACTCCAATGTATCGCTATTTGATTTCTCAGAGTTTGCACTTCTGTTTAACTAGAACCATGGCATCCTCTTCATACTATGAATTTTTTGAAAAACTAACGTTGGTAATCTGATCTCATCACGTGGAGTGAATCCAATCCAAGGGAATTCGGCATTGCCGTATCAGAACTGCACCACTGAAAGATCTAGCGTCATCAGTACACTCAGCAACAATCCAGGTTGTGCACTCAACGATGACACGAAAAGGTCTCCTTGTAGATGTAACTTAACTAAGTTGAAAATATTATTGCAAAATCTAGAAAAAACTAACAACTGGCTGAAAATTCACTAGAGCAGTACGCAACTTTTTATTGTTGCCTTTAATTCAGAATTTGCTGCTACCCAGTACCACTGCCATGGTCAAAAATTTGTATTGGCATTGCATTGTATTTGTTGGCAGTAACTAAAAATTGAATTTGGGAAATCCTTGTGAAGGAATTATTTTTCTGGACAGCTTTTACAATCAGGATCGAGTACGTATAGACAAAGTTTTCTTTAATATCCTGAGCTTGTTATAAATATCATTCTTAATTTAGAAGATGTGGTTAACGATAAATAAACAAAAAATTATATATAGCAAATAATATTTAGAACTGAATTTAATTTTAAATTTATTTAATTCCACTTAGCTCATGAGTTTCTCAAAAAAAAAGTCCAATCTGGGAATTTTTCACATCTTGTGAGGATGGATTGAAGGCAGAATATCAAATTTGCAGCTTCAAAATTTCAAGAGGAAAAACACCAAAATCCTTCACAACAACATCAATGATTAACCATCTTTGATTCAGGCATAATAAAGAGTATAAGAAATATGAAGAAAAAAGAAAGAATTCGAAAATAATGAAGCACTTAAAACAGATTGTTCTCTCACCAATCAAACTTCAAAACATCAGACATTAAAAGAATGCTTCATTAAGACAATGCCTTATAGTTCTGATTTTGTTGAGGCTAAAAAATTAAACAATACTTGCTGAAATGCTAGCAATAGATTGCCAACCATTTTCAATTGTTGAAGATGAAGGATTTTTGAGATTTGGATCCCAGGTACAAAGTTCCTTCTCGAAAACATTTGACAGAAAAATTGTTCCTGAAGTACATTCTGCTGTACTTAAAAAGATCAATGAAAAAATTCAATGTGCTACTTCTCTATCGTGTACAACAGACATCTGGACTTTTAGAAACAACTCAAGAAGTCTCACAGCACAATGGATTGATAATGAATTCAAACAAATTTCTGCTTTACTTGCTTGCCGAAAAATTTCTGGGTCTCACACAGCTATTAATAATGAATATGATTGAAGATATGATGAAAGAATGGAAAATCGATAAAGGAAATTATCAAGTGATTATCACTGACAATGGAGCAAATATGGTGGAGGCTATGAGTGATTAGGCAGGATTAGGAGGAATTACAAGCGCACACATTTCTTCACACCCTTCAATTGTGTTTTCTCCAAGCAATTTTAGCTCATCGCAGCATAATAGAGTTACTTGCTCTCTGCAGAAAGATTGTAGGACACTTCCATCATTCCTCATCATCCAAAGAGAAACTACAGGGAATAAAAAAGATTTTGAAACTGCCATGTCACGCACTTATACAAGATGTGCAAACAAGATGGAATAGCAGTTATTACATGCTAAAAAGGCTGCTGGAACAAAAGAAAGCGGTAATATTGTTTTTTGCTGATAGCAATATCAACTTAACAGGACCTACAGATGACCAATGGATGCTTGCAGAGAAAGCAGTTTGTTTACTGGAACCTGCTGAAGAAATCACAAAACTTGTGTGTCATGAGAATGCAAGTATTTCTTTAATAATACCTGCAATTAAGATCCTACTGTCATTCTATTCCAGAGAAGGTTCTGAAGTTGGTCTGCATGCAAATGGAAATTCAGAAATGATTTTCTGATATTGCAAGCCAGTTACATTGCTCCATTGCTACATTTCTACATCCGAGGTTTAAAGATAATTTTCTTATGAATGGTGATACTATGCTTCAAGTAAATTCCAAGATTGTAGAGCTAAATGAGGAGAGCTCAGTTATGAATGAGGACTTCACAGTTCTGGAAATCATTTTCTGGAAATAAGCAGATAACTCCAAGCAATACACAAGGCTTCAATATATGGGACTGCTTCAATGAAATGGCATCCTCTTCACTACTTACCAAATCCCAACTTTCAAAAGTTGAAGAGAAAATAACTATATAAATCAACCACTATTAGAGAGGAAAGACTGCCCTATAACTTGGTGGAAACATCACCACCAGCAGCTTCCTACTCAAGCAGAAATATCGAAGAAGTATTTATTTCCTCCACCAACTTCTGTTGAAAGTGAGCGTCTCTTTAGTGTTGCAAATCTGCAGTACAGTGACCGCAGGAGTAATCTGGCAGCAGAAAATGCAGAGAAACTATTGTTCCTCCACTATAATCTACAACTTCTGAAGTTTGATTATTCATGTTTTTATTATTATTCCAATAATTATTAAATTTAACATTTTCGTAAATATTTATCATTTTTCTTGTAACCTATAAATTATTTCAATGAAGATAATATTCGGCCTCTGCATCTTTTCGGCATTTGGCCAAAATGTGTATTCGGTGCATCCCTAGTTAGAATATTGCTGGACTAAATGTATTGAGTTGAAAGGAGACTATATTGAGAAATAAATTTAAAAGAAGTTTAAAAATGCATTTTCTTGCCTAACACAGGTACTTATCATACAGCCCTCGTAAGTTTGGTTAAACTAAAGTGGGTTACTTGAGTCCCTAACAATTACTCCAAGTGGAACTTCAGTCAACTATAGGTTAAACTATAGAGACTCTTCATAGGAGAGTGAATATTGCACATTGTTTAGGAATGCAGTTTGGAAAGAAAATATTAATAAGATGTATCTAGAACCTTAGCTACTCTAAATTTACTATTGTATAAGTTAATTTATGAAATATGCATACAAGGAAAGGGTTTTAGGTACTTGGCATGATAAGGCGTGCACCTAGGAAAACTCCCAAGGAGAAACGGACATAAAAAAGTCTGACGGAACCAGGACTTTAACCCAGGGAAATGTGCATGTTCAAAGCCTCAAATGAAAAGTACTCTATATAAACCAGCAACAAAGAAAGACATGTAAGTAGTTGAGATTTATAGAGGATTTTATAAGAATCATGCAGCTATGGCTCTTGGATGAATTAAAAGGTATCCAGAGATTGAGTTCCTTACCTATACAGGTGGGAATCTCCATGCAACTACCCAGACTCTTCTCTGGTCTATTTAGGTTTCTAAGATATAGAAAAAGAAAACTAAGTACTGATTTCTAATGACTGAAAATATTGTTTACCTTAAGCTATGTTCAACTTTTAAAATATGCAATAGAGAAATCCTTTAATTCTTACTCCAAATTTCCACAATAAAATAAATATTTTATCCCAAAACTCCAATGAATGAAATTAAATACAATTTATTCCAAGTAAACATAAATAAATACCAATCAAACAATTTCCTAGACAATTTTATGCAATCTTGCAGCCTTTTGAACATTTTTCGATTTCACAGCAGTCAAAATGTACTCTGAATTTATCATGCATGAGATTATAATAAATAATACATTGTCACCCAAAGCATTAATTAAAGAATAACTAAATTTGATTTGAAGTTCAAAGGGATGTGGAATATGTGGACATACATGTCAGAGAAAAACTAGACACATCAAGAAACAGAAATTGTAAGATATGAATACTTTGCTCTCTAACAAAGAAAACATGGAAGAAAAAAATAAACAACAAATTTGGGACAATAATTATTTAACATGCATTACTTGAAGTGAGACTGAGTCCTTCATTTACTAGACAGGTCTTCTACTTCCTTCTTGACCATGATTGACCCTTTGATCGACGTATCTGACCAGTCCTTGATCTCCTGCAAGATTTAAAGGATAAAACAAATTCATTAAAAAGAATACTTTTAATTGCGTACCAGCGAAAACTTTTTTATTCCAGAAATAAAATTAATGTACTAAAAACAATTGATTTACTAAGATTTTCAAAGGAAAATAGAATCTTGGATTAACTAACAGAAATGCACCCCTTCTTTTCTACTGATTGACCTCAAACAATCAGTTTTAAAACTATTAGAACTTTGATTTGTTTTTCTCCTGCTCCTTCAAATCTAGCATGGCTTATGACCTAACCATATAAATCATTAGAAAATTTCTTTCTTCATTCATGGCGTAATTTTAACTTCACTATACTTCATAAACTTTGATATTTCTTCTTTCTCCACTAATAGCTAACATCAAACAGGTCTTTTGAGGCTTATGCTTTTAATGCATTAGAAGTTTGACCACTCTTGAGAACCTATTTCACCATTGAGCCACCAAATTTTATCGTATTCTTCCTCATATAAATTCTTCGTAACATTTCTATAACTATATTCCCTTACCTTAAGAATACAAATTTGCAAATTGAAGTAAACCTTGCGTGTTTAACAGTCCTGATTAACTATCACTGATCTTATATGTCTGCTTAGGTAAAATATTTAGGCACTTATAATTTATTAAAGAATAAAGTAAGGATAATTTGTAGTCTTAAATATATCCACTATTTGAAACATTATCCTCCTAAGCAATTATCTGTGCTAAATCAAATTTGTGATTCCCAACAAGTTAAGAATACACTACTAATCATTTAGAAAGTATCAGAACATCTTTCCATTTCCTTTGGTAAGAAGGACATTAAGCAAAATACTATGAAAAGGCGTAAATAGTAACACAAGATATTCAGTAGCCTAGACATTTATACAAATAAGAGAAAGTTTATCTCAAAAAGAGGACGGAAGGTATCTTTCGTAACTAGGAGATAGTTGTCAACCTACAATGAAGTTTAGTTCCCACAGAAATGGTATTGGTAGATTTGAACATAAATCAGATATTCAAAATATTTTGGTAGATTTCAATAGATACACCGTCAATCAACTTTCAATGTACACCATCTTGTTCTAAAAAGGAAGCTGTTTAAATGTTTTTATTGGATGAATAAACTGATGTAGTCAAAACTACTACTGATAGTATACAGACAACTGTGAGTGTTCTAATGTTGATCGGCTGAACAACACTATCCATATCACTGTCAAATGATCTGTGGTAACTTAAACCATTGTAAATTGCATTGGGGTTTCAAGAACAGAAGTATGTAGCACATAAAGAAAAGACAATCCTTAGAAACAATCACAATGTAAATGCAAACATAATAAACCATATAAATGCAATATTTAATGGCAATCACTAAACAATTTATGACATTTTATTGTAACAAAAAAGTTTTCCTTACCTAGATGAAAGATAATCTTCCGAGCTTCTACCGTGACCTCTTCTCAGCCTACTAGGATTTCTACTGACAAAGAGAAAGGAACTAAATCATGTACACAAACTTAAATGCATAAATAATAAAAATCAAAGAAATATGCAACAAAAATTTAACCTCAAAAAATTTATGCATAAATCATTTTAGTGTTTTACAAAAGTGATGTCTGTCCGTCTGCTGAACATATTGAAAATTTTTTCATATGACTGATATTTTGAATCATCAATGGGTGAACCAAAACATGTGATAAAAAGAGTAAGATTTTTCAGAGCATATTTTTTACATGGGTACATATCTACTTGTTTAAGTTAGTTACCTGCTACACATAAGTCAAGCTTCTAACTAGACTGATGACCATGAGAAATTGGTGTAGAAATATGCTGTTTTACCTAAGCCTTATTGGAGATTCTGCATCTCAAATTGCTATTACTAAGGTGGATCAAAAATATCCATAATAATTAATTACATTTATGGGAAAGCAAATGCTGAAATAAAAAACAATGAACATGCTTTATCATCCTATAATAACAAACATGAGGGCTTGGCACAGTATCACAATAACAACAAATTACCATATTTTCTGGTAAATAACACGCACCTACTACATAACACGCATTTTAAAAATCTCTTCACTGTGATAATGTATAAATAACACGCATTTCAAAAATTTCTTCTGTGGCAAGTGCATTGATAATGCGCATTTCAAAATTATTATGTTGCCAAGAATGTTTTTTCACTACTGTAATATTTATGATAATTAATCTTGTGTTTCGAATGGAATTATTTGATTATGTTAACATTTACAATATGTTGGTTGAAATAAAATTGCCCTAGTACGTGAGTATAAACTCCGTGACTTATATATGATGTGGGTTGTTTAGTTGTTTCAGAGTTGAATATTCAAGATATGCAATGAAGTGAGATTTTCCGTAGTAAATCATGCACTATTATTTTTATCATTTTTCTATATTTTTTGAATAGATAACACATGGGGTAACCACCAGAAAATACTGTAGTTAATTCTAAATTATATTGAAAATATTTTACTCTTTGAAATATTTTTCAGTCGCAATGTCCCTTC
>KZ308370.1:813033-827933 GCA_000376725.2 Ladona fulva
TCGCGCAGCAGTACTCAAGGAGAGGTCGAATCAGGGAAAAGTACGCTGTTTCTTTTACCCTCCATGAGCATCCCCTTAAAATTCTGCTGGCTAAACTTTGCATCCTATTCGCTTTACCTACCACGTTTCGAATATGCTCTTTGAAGGAAAAACTACTACTGAGCGTAATACCTAAGTATTTATGATGCCTCACGAACTGCAACGGATAACCTGAAATATTATAGGGAACGCGGGTAACATTAGAGGAACGCATAAAATTCATAGCTACGCACTTCTTTACATTCAAGTCTAACTGCAAATCTCTGCACTAACCTGCAATAAGGTCCAGATCGTTCATTTTAGATCTATATTCCTGAAACTCATTCTGTGATTCCTCCTTAACCAATTTTCGAACCTCCGCATATTTCTGCCGCTCAAGCTCAAAGGTGTTTCGCTGATATCATAGAATTGATTAAGTGTTCCACCGGAGGAAAAGTTTGGGAAACTCTGTTCTACACCATAGAAGAATGGTTTTGCTTCCTTGTTTTGTTAATGCAAGGTTTGCCTAAATCAAGGGGCTCCCGCTGGCCCCCGCTCCTGATAAAACTTGTAATGCAGCTCAACAGCACCAAAAGGTGACAAAAATATTCAAGGAAAACTGTAAGTCTTACCTTCGTCAATATTAATGAAATCTTCTCTCTCTTCTTTGTCTCCAGAAAGGAGATTTTGTTCCTTTTCTACAACATGTCCTCTTTCCCCAATATGCCTTCCTATCTGCATTTTCTTGGTTCCAGTAATACTGTCACATACTGACTTCTGTGTTTCCCTAACTCCACCAGGACCAGAACGTGTAGATGAAGAAGCTTGGTACACCTGAATATATAATAAAAATATTTTAACATTTATAATATAATATATAATCCATTTATGGATGACAATTTTAATAAGAGACTAAACTTTTTATTTATTAGCTGATCCAACAACAGCCATTGTTGACAAATTACATTGGATATTATAAAAAAGCAAGGAAACAAATTATATGAGAAAATAGCCAAATGAATTCATTAAAGAAAATAACACAAAGGGCAAAATTTAATGAACTAAATGTTAGGTGCTATGGTAGACAAAAATTTGAACTTTAATGACAAAAAGTCAATGGAAGGTGCTAATAAGAACAGAGTTGAACCTGAGAGGTAAGTTCAAGAACACAGATCTATGGAAGGTAGAGTGATAAAAGTATTTAAGTTGAAGATGAGAGTTCTGTGGAAGATGAGAACAGATGCATAAAGAGATTTAGAGAGATCTGAGATGGCCACTGAAGATGGAATGCAGGAATTTTTAATCAAAGATTTTTTTGTGGATGAGGAGAGATATCAAAGAAAGAATATATTTCATGTTGGGATATATTACCTAGATTTGGATATTATAACAGAGGATAAAGGTGAAGAAACTTAGAGGATGGTTGCGGGAGGTGTTTTATAGATGCTTACCAGTGGTACAGTGCTGCTGGAGCTAGCAGGAGTGCTGCTACAGCAACTCTATAAGTGAATAATGTGATAGGTGAAAGAGAGAGGGGAATGGGAGATGAAGGCATAAGGGTGGTGGTTGGTCATGGCAAGAAAATCATAAACCCTTAAACTGATAAATATACGATTGCTGTTTATTCTCCATTTGTTTGATTATCATATTTTATAATTAGTGAGTACAAACAATATTTAATCCTGCGACATATACAGAAACAAGATAGGAAATGACAGGCTATTGTCATGCCCACCAAGCTCCAGCACCTATAAAGTAAGTACTGCACCCCTGATACTTACCACTGGACGGCCATCTGGACCGGTAGACATGGACATCATGGTGCTTGAGCTAAAGGAATGAACAGCTGGATCTCCACTCATCATACTCTGCCAAGGAAAAAAATTTATTGGAGTGAATTTGCATAGAGAAAATTTAAATCATACATAGACATAAAAACACAAGCATGAAAGTTAAACTTTTAGCACAAACCAGGTTTATTTCACACAAGATAATTAGAACAATTGAGAAAATTACATGTTTATGTTTTTAGAATCCTGTGCATCTAAGCAGAAGGGAGTCATACATCAAAACCAAGAATAAACCATATGGTCTGTCTCAGTGAAAAGTAAACCAGAAATAAAATGAGGATTCTTAAACCAAAACATACACCATTATCACTTTATTTCAGTTTCACAGTTCAAACTTATATAGGAGACTTTCGCTCCTGAAAATTAAAAGGTAAAGGATACTTAGGTTCATATGTGCTGTAATTATATTCAAACATACATTTAGTATTAGGATTATAATCATCACAACAAAAATAGGCAGCTACCTAAATATGTGAGAAATAGAAATTATTTCACTACTTTACTGCTTTAATACAAATTTTTTCTAAAAGTCAGCTGAATAGTTACATTGATAAAATTGTCACGAAAATGTCAATACCAAAATGGAAAATATCAGAAGGGTGGTAAATTTTTATAATAGAAGTGAACAACTGGTTTAAATAGATTTTAGCAGATATAGATGATTGAAATGTGCATTCTTATTGAACTTGCGCAATACTGGAATTGAAACTAATTCATAACATTTTCTATAGAGAATGACATGGGAATGAGCTCAATCCCCCATAATTGCTCTATTTCCACCTTTCCAAGGATATAAAATTGAGGACTGCAAGAAATCCAAAAAGTTTCTGTAGTATGTCTTTCCACAAATCTACATTTATGGACCTTTCCTTCAAGAATATTCCATTGTTTTCAACCAAATTTTGCATACCTAGCCTTAGCAACACAGAAAATAAAGCCTTTAGGTTTCATATACAAATAATAGAGCCAGGTTTGACCCCAGAATTTTTGGAATAGCTTTTATAAGAAATGATTGTAGTTCATTTTCATCTCTTGCAGGTTTCATTTCTTTTGCAAAATTAAATTTTAAAAAATGGTCACTTAGCCTTGGTCAATGCCTTAGCTATGTGAGGCAGGGCCTAGCTCTAATGGGCTACACCAGGCTGGCCAATAGTTTCTCTCTCACTACCCCCAAGACTTTGCTTGATTTACTGTTCCAAGCTATAGCTCATAAAAATATTTTATTAAAGGAAGAATAGAATTTACACAAAAGAAACTATTCCTTAAATTATGCAATGTATGTACATGTGTAAAAATGTGTCTTAAAAAAATTTAAGTCCATTATTGTGTTAAGAGACTTCTCAAGAATTATAAATAGAAACGGTTTAATCTCTCCTACTTAAATGTTTCTTATGCTTTACATGAAGATTTCTCTTCGTCCAGTCACTTTTCTTACATGGTAAAACATGGTAAGACATGGTAAAAATTCCAATTAAGAGATGTTGCTATCCACTTTTATGGAAAAATTTCGGGATCACAGATAAACTGCAACTATCTAGAGCAAATCCTTCACCTCAATTCACCATGCTAACACTAGCTCTGAGATAATGCATTTTCCCATCAGTTTAGACTCAGCACAGAAATTTAGATAAAAAGACACTTGAGTCTCATATTGTAAAATAATCATATTAATGAGAGGGGCAGAGAAGTGTTACGGGGCTGTTGAGTGCAGTCTTTGAGAGATTGTGTTCTGTGAGACAAATCAGAAAAGAAATCGAAGAAAGAAGAATTTTTAAACTTTTGGTCGTTAAATGGATAAGCATGGACAAATACTTGCAAACATTTTCCTTGGAATTTAGTTAGCCAAAAGAATTAAAGAAGAAAATCTAAAGAACTCAGGGACTAAATATTGGGAATAGAGTCAAAGGGAATGTGGCCTACAGTGAACCATGGCAGTGAGACCATTTAACTTGTCCTAGCTCTTCCAACAATATGAAACTGTTTTCAACCAGGTAAGCAAAATACTTCCTTTGATGACAGTAAATTTGGCCCAAAACAACAATAATAGAATTCAAATCCTTAAAATGTTAAATACCACTGACCATTCTCTGGAATGAATTATCAACAGGATGGAAAGGAAATGAGTGATCAAGTCCAGGTAAAACAAGAGATGAACCAAGCAATGACTGGGGGTCCATGCCCATCAGCCCACCGCCAAACGGGTCTGCTGCACCCCAAGGATTCCTCATCAGACCGTTCATCAAGTTCATGGCTCGCGACATTTGATTCATAGCAGCTGCTGGCATGCTGTAACATTGAAATAGGATAAAAAAATAATTATTGGCCAATTAAACCGGGTTCCATCCAATATAAAAGTCCATGATTTCAAAAATTATGAAAGATATGATTTCCAACTTTCAATACATCGCATCTTATGTTCTAAAAACATTAATCAAAATAATTAGCAATGACAGCATTTTGCTATTCAATGTATATAATAAATTCACGATAAAAACGTAAAATGTATTATTAGTGTATCATCATGCATGAACCAGTCAAATTGGGCTAGATGCATGAGATTTACATAATAAACCCTGTTATTATGGACAACCACTACCTACAGTAATACCTCTACATAACAGGTTAGATCATACTTAGGATTCTGAACGCGAGTGCATCCAAAATCATTGAACTAATTCCTTAAAGTTACACATTTCTAGCACGTAACGATACTCGTGACACTACAATTAGCGGAGACTTTTGCGTGTTTTCGAATACTAATGAAAAAAATTCCGCAATGAGTTGGAAGTAATCAGCTATATTAATGAAAAAAAATCTCACAAAAGCAAGTTTCAACATCATCCAAATACGAGAAAAATGTTCATCAGATTTAAAACAAGCCTATACACATCTTCGCCGGTACAGGGACTATATTAATTTGCTAGCAATTTCCGTTTTCCTGTGCGACTGCCACACTTTCTGAGAAACTTTGTTCATCAAGGGGAACGATTCATTCAGAAATAGAAACACCTGATATTAAGGACGTTTTTTTCATGCAATGTTAAAATGTCGTGTCAATGTCGTTATTACGCTTGAACTAGCAAGAAAAAATTTAAATTTAATAAGATCTCTCGATATGCATTTCAAATACTCCTTGGCCTGTATTTTGCCCAGCCCTGCTTGTAACGCTTTGTCAATTTTCTCGGAATTCGCGCTCATTGCTAAATGAAACTGCTTCGTCTACTTCACCAAAAAAGTTATGAACTGACGAATTCTCCAAAAAGCTTTCGTCGGTAACCTGATCTCACCTGGAGCCAATCACATCTGAATGACTTTTTCATAGCCTTGGCTATCGAACCTGAAATCTCCACTAACGAAATGAACTGCTCTACGTTGAACAATCTCTAAATCTGACACAAACCCTTCAAGTGTATCCCAAATCCCGCAGCAGTGAGAAAAAGGTCGAATTAGAGAAATATAAAATATTTATTTGTATTTCAAAATCTAGTTGATCTTTGCATCATATTCCTTTTTGCACTTGAATGTTCTTTGAAGGATTAACTACTACCTAGTGTAACTAAGTATACATAGTGACGCATGAACTCTGGAAGATGTCCTGGAATTTGATAAAGTGAATAAAGTTAAAAGACCGCGTGAAAGTCATAGCTACGTACGTCTTTCCATTCAAATTAAGCTTTGAATTTTTGCACCAACTTGATATAACGCTTAGGTCTTTCCTCTGTATTGCGATGCAAATAACTTAAAACCTAAAATCATTCAAATACACTAATAGCGTGTGGAATATACTGCAATGGTAGAATAATAGTATTTCGATAGATCATTGAATTAAGTTTGAAGTAACTACAGCTGTTGCAAAGAAAATACAAGGGACGAAATTACAATATCAAAAAGTTCTGCACATTCAGCTATTGATTATGTAGAGAAACTTACAAAAAAGGATTCCTATCAGACGGCTGCATTAAATTGAACAAATCCATCTTAAAAGTAGTCAAAGTCGTCGTAGATATACACTAATGTTCGTATCAGACAGTACTAATATGGAGGTGTTCTGTGATGGCGAACTACAGAATCTCGAACTCAGATAGGGATAGAGGGCCTTCAGTCGAATGTTTTTAAACAACTAAACATCGCTTGCGTTACGAATTCATTTCGTTGCCTTGCATCAGTACGTGTTGGTTGTCGAGACTGACAATGGGTTCCTCAGATTCAACAATGTTACGAACGTTACTGCAAGACTAGCTGTATTAACATAAATGTAATGAAGCTTCATTTTAAGGTATGATGTTCATTCCTTCGTTTCTTATTGTTATGTTTAATTTATTTAATCGTTTTACTTGTTCATCTTTGATTATATTAATAGAAAAATGTTGCGAACAAAAACATGCTATATTAGAGAATACTTTCAGAAAAAGTTAACCATTTACACCGATGACATTGGTATCATAAATTGTACCAACTTGGTACTTCTGTTTATTTGGAACTTTAAAGCGAAGATCAGCTTAAGTTTTGTCTGCTGTTGAACCTTTAGTGGCGAAGAAACCCGAGGTACAGTTTAAAATTAGATATATTTTATGATTAGTGCTTTAACTAGTTAAATTTTGCAAATTATATGTTTACGAAGTAAATGCATTTTGCTTGCCAAAACATTCAGACGCTTGACCGATTTTCTGTGAAGATTCTTTAATTCACTAAAATTGTTGTCGGCAAATACAAACTTTCTTCCCACCAAAATGGCAAATTTTGTCTTTTTTAGCGGCTTGAGAATGGGCAAAGAGGAGGAAGAAACTCTGAAGCTGAAGGATCATCATGCAAACTCCAGCTTTTGTGACAGTAAAACATCTAAGAGCAGAAAATTGGCCTCGTACGTGCTAGCTCTACGTCCATGGACGCTCAGCGCATCTCTCATGCCAACTTTACTTGGGGCTGCCCTTGCTCATAAAAGCACTGGAGAATTCAGCCCATTGATTCTTTTGGTGACAGCTTTTACTGTTTTGTCTGTTCACGGTGCTGGAAACGCCGTCAACACGTATTTTGATTATGTGAAGGTATGAATGTTTCTTTTCAGTCCTTACGAGTATAATTGTTGTTGAGTGTATTTTATTACCAAAAGTCAGAACTGTTCTTTTAATTTCATAGTAATGTGCTACTGCGGGGAAGTAGTTTTAGTTACAGTTGAATACAAAATGATACTTCAACGATTATTCACACTACATAGTAATGAATATTTTATTAGTATAACACCGAATTAAAGCATTTTTACTTATACAGCTCTCATTATTACCTTATTTTCATCCTTAGGGTGTGGATAGTAAGACTAAAGCTGATGATCGCACGTTAGTGGATGCGCTCCTTTCAGTTGAGGAAGTGGCAAATCTTGGAGCTCTACTTTATGCTGCTGGTTGCGTGGGTTTTGTTATTTTGGCAGCTCTATCACCTGCACGTATGGAGCATTTAGCTTTGGTGTATTTTGGTGGCCTCTCTTCATCCTTCCTGTATACTGGAGGAATTGGACTCAAGTACATTGCTCTTGGTGATGTGTTGGTTCTTGTGTTGTTTGGTCCTCTGTCAGTGCTTTTTGCTTTCTTAGCACAGGCAGGAACTGCTCGTTGGGCCACAATTTTTTATGCACTCCCATTAGCTCTCAATGCTGAAGCAATTCTTCATGGCAACAATACAAGAGATGCAGAATCAGACCGCCGTGCTGGAATTGTGACTTTGGCAATTTTAGCTGGGCATACAGCCTCTCATGTACTATATGCCTTTCTTCTGTTCACACCATACATCATGTTTGTTGTTCTTTCATTGCATCATTCAGCTTGGTTCCTTTTGCCTTTGATTACTTTACCTGCTGCCTTCCAGCTGGAGAAGGAGTCTCGATCAAGTGGTGGTATGCAAGCTATTCCCCGAAAGACAGCTAAACTTAACCTTTATTTTGGGCTTTTATATGTTCTCACATGTACTGTTTCTAATTCAGAAAAACTGCCATATATTCATCACTGATTTTAAAAAATATTTGAAATGTTAACTGCAGTACTCTTATCTGTTGACATATTTCAGTTTCATATATTCATTGATGTGCAAAAGATGTAATTTTTATACCCTGGATGCTAAGTGTGCCTTGCAGTTAAAATTATTCCTGTGTATGCTGGAATTAATTTGAGCGCATATTATCCTCTGATAGATGAAATTGGTTAACTATGTTGCAACATTGCTACATAATAGTTTAGGTAAGGTCTAACAAGCTGGTGATGTGTTTTGGCAATTATAAACTTCTACCTTGAGAAATTTGTCTATTGTATATTGTTTATATCGTTAGCACTGATTGTCCTTCAAAGTCCGGTTAAAATGTGTATGTATGTCAAATTGAAGTTTTTCTATAACACGCAAAGTGTTTGGGTGATGTGTTCGACAATAACACTTTTGTAACATTGATTATACTGTGCTGCTTCTTATTTCCGTAGAAGTTTTTATGGTGTTATGTTGACTGAAATAGAGAAAGCTCCTCAAGTGACTTTTTATTCAATGTCTTCCAGCAGATATATGTGCCATGAGCGCAAAATTTTTGATAGGATGGAAATTCAAAGCTGGAGTATTGTAATCAATGTTTTTAATTTTAAATAAATGATTTGGCAGCTTTTTACTAATTATAGCGGAAACTTATGTAGAGTAGGGCACTGAAAATACCTTAAGTAAATGCTAAATTGGTAACTACCCAAGAAAGAAAACTGTTGGTGGTAAATGTATTTATATGCAAGTTACAATTATTTTGAAGCCATGTATAATCCTAAGTATTTTGATGTTTCCAGCAATTTCCATTGGGTTATATCAGAAAGTGATTGTTTCTCCACTTTTATAGCTGTAAGCTAGACTAACCACTTTGGTTGGTGTTTTGTTTTGCTCCAAAGAAAAGAGTGGAACCATACCTTGGGCATTTCATGCTTGTATTTGAACAATCTGAAACCATTTCCAGACATGAAAATTTTTGGATTTTCTGGATGTTGTATGGAACTGAGTGAGTTCCTCTGAAGATTTATCATCAAATTTGGAATATGTAATTTGTGAAATATGATTCTTTTAACCCTACATTATTGTCATTTTAATGCCTAAATGAACCCCCTTGTCATACTTATTATATTGAAAAATTGGATTAGAGTATTATAATATTATTAGATTAAAACTAGATGTGTAAAGGAGGTTCTCAGTATTTGCACTGACGTACATATTCTCCAAAGTACATCATTATTTAACCACAAATCATGAAAGTTGTATTCATAACCTAGTTACCTGTATGTTCTGTGAATTACACATTTAGGGAAGTTTTTTGTGGTAGTAAATTTTATACCTTTTTTAAGTATAATTTTGTACGTATACAGAACCGTTGAAAATTATTTGGTTTATTGTGTAGGAAAATACTATGATTTTTCATGCTTCAATTCTTATGTTTTACAGCCTTATGGTTATGTATGTAAAACGTTTTATATTTATTACCATAAATGCTTAATGTCTCAAAGTTTGTACGTAATGTTTGTGTAACTGATGTGTTTTTGTATTGACAAATTTCTTTCAATTTTTGTTGTCTGTTGAAGAAAGTATGACTTTGGAGAATAATCATTTGCTGTCATCATAGTATTTCAAATCATTAAAACTGACATTCTTAATGAAATTGACACATTATTAATATGTAAAGGTTTTAGGTTTATCATTATTTTATACAAAAAGTTGACATTTACGTTGTTGAAATTATAATTTAATGTTAGTGTTACTGGGGGAAGCAATAATATGTAGTATATAACATCTGATTACAGGAGATATCTCCATAGTAAAATCAAAAATAATTATTTAAACTAATTGATTTCACCATCAACAAATATGCTGAATTAATTTATACTTATTTGGAAATTAACTATTGTGTAAAAATGTTTGCAGTGTCCTTTGGCGGTTACTTTTTGTTCATAGTACTTATCTTTGCATAATGAATGAAAAGTCATTGAAAAATACCTTGCTATATCTGCTGTAATTTTTCGTAATATACTTTTTTTAAATATCACATTTGAGTCTTAATACAGGTTCATTGTGAAGGAAAATCTTCAATAATTTATAAAATCTTAAATCTAAAGCATTGTCAAATCTTTTTCTAGGATTGTGGTATGCTTTCCTAAATGATAGAGCTTCTACCAGTATATAATGCTAACGATATCATCTGATTTAAGTATTTATAGTTTGGAATTAAATGTTAGAATAAATTATTATGCTACATGCATCCTACCTTAGAAAGAGAAGTCAGTGTATGTGTTTAAAAACAGTACCATTCCAAATCTATATGATGCACTTGGCTAAGAAATTTTAAATATTCATTTACATCATACTAAAATATTCATTTTCATCATATTGAAAATATTTGTGTTGTAGAAATTTTTAAGTATCCATTGTACGAATACAAGTATGATGTACAAAAATTAACTTATGGAAATTGGCTACAGCAAAGATTTTGATAACTTATTCTATGTTTATAATGGATGCAATTTCTTGCTTTATAATATTATTGCTTCACTGATGACTAAAATCAAACAAAGCCCATAAGCTGTGTACCGCTTCTCTTAATAGAAATCAATGTAGTATTGAAACACTATCGTAAGTAGCGGCATTAGATCACTTGTGAGAAATCGAGGTATCCACATTTAAGCAAGAGAAGGAGAAATGAACGGCATAGTCAAACATAGCATGAAATCACCAATGTAATTACTGATTAAGAAAAGGGAGGTCTGACACACAATCAGCTGTGATGACAAGGTCCAACCAAACACTTGAGAATAAGCTTACTAGCACTACACAAAAGCACTAGCAGATTATTATCCCAAAGTAAGTTGAGTGGGATCGTTGGAGATTACAATAAATGTCAAATATTCAGTCCAGGAATTAATGGCAAGTACACAGTAAAGTTGAGCTGCTTGGTAAAAGAGCAAGACATGAGTCTCAGCAGGCACTCCCTTGAAGAAGGAAACTCACACTCCCTCCAAAAGCAGGAGAGGAGAAATAGTTGGAGGGGGAACAGGGGCAAATCACCAGATGTGGTAGCAGAAGGGAAAGTACAGCATGGTGTTCCAATCGAATGCACTCCCGCCAATTTGATCACTCCAGGTAGAAGGGTATCCATCCGCAGACCACTATATAAGTAACGACTCAACCTTCTAGCGGCACGGCTAGCGGCACGGCTAGTGGGATGGCTAGTATCAACTTAGAAAAGCCAACTTTGAAAACCAAGTTTTGACAGAGCAGAAGAAAGGTTTCCCACCCTGCTTCTCTCTCTCTCCCTCTCAGCGCAGCTGGGCGGGAAATTATGAAAGTGCTGCATCGGGCTAAGATACGGCACAGCTGGTGGATAGATTTGCCTAGTGATAAATCCAGTTCTGGTATAAATCAGGTTGGAAACCTTGCAGAGGTTGTTAGTCCTCTCATACTAAGTGGATTATGTTAACTGACTTACATTCCCAAGAGGAAAAACTTTTCTGATGATCTGAACTTATTTTTCTATAGAAAAACGGCCCCTTAATCGTTACAAAATTCTTTCACTGTTCAAGATGTAGCCTAGGAAATCATTCGTTAATTACCCTACATGCCCACAAATGAGACATTTTTTTCACAACTAATTATAGCGGAAACTTATGTAGAGTAGGGCACTGAAAATACCTTAAGTAAATGCTAAATTGGTAACTACCCAAGAAAGAAAACTGTTGGTGGTAAATGTATTTATATGCAAGTTACAATTATTTTGAAGCCATGTATAATCCTAAGTATTTTGATGTTTCCAGCAATTTCCATTGGGTTATATCAGAAAGTGATTGTTTCTCCACTTTTATAGCTGTAAGCTAGACTAACCACTTTGGTTGGTGTTTTGTTTTGCTCCAAAGAAAAGAGTGGAACCATACCTTGGGCATTTCATGCTTGTATTTGAACAATCTGAAACCATTTCCAGACATGAAAATTTTTGGATTTTCTGGATGTTGTATGGAACTGAGTGAGTTCCTCTGAAGATTTATCATCAAATTTGGAATATGTAATTTGTGAAATATGATTCTTTTAACCCTACATTATTGTCATTTTAATGCCTAAATGAACCCCCTTGTCATACTTATTATATTGAAAAATTGGATNTTTCTTATTCCATAAACACAACATTTTTTTTCAAGTCATCATACTTCTTAAGACTCTTTTAATGTATTATGGCTTAACACCTGTGAACTTGGAGGCTTTCCATTAGAAAAGAATGAAGCATGACCAGGATGCTTCTTTCATGTGCACTTCATATTTTCATTTGCCACTTCTTTAATTCTTCTTTTAGCATTCTTTATTTAGGAAGTTGGTTTTCATTGAGACTACAATAGAGTCTCAATGGAATCATTTGTTCATCTTTTGCTCTTTTTCTTTACTGTTTTATTGATTATAAGAAAAATGGCAACACTTGTCTTCTTTTTTGTGATCATATTTTGACTGATTTCAGACTTTGTTTTTCTAATATTAGAGCTTAATCTATTTTTCATGTTGGTCATTGAAAATTAAAATTTTAAAATTGTCTCAAATTTAAAGGTATGAAAAATGTAGTTATGTACATAAATTGTATACCTTATAGAACATGAGATGATGCCATGTGTTTATGAGGTAGAATCTGAGGTCTGTGATAAATTTTAGATAGCTTTCCAGTGGCTATATATCATTCCCTGGCTATATAGCATTTTAATGAGAAAGAGAATGGTTGTACGAGGGTAGTTCAATAAGTAATGCAACACATATTTTTTCTCGGCCAATTTTGGTTGAAAAAACCGGAAATTTCTTGTGGAACATTTTCAAACATTCCCGCTTCGTCTCGTATAATTTCATTGACTTCTGACAGGTGACACCGCTTTACGGAGCTGTTAAAATGGCGTCTGTAACGGATGTACGTTCCAAACAAAGGGCAGTGATTGAATTTCTTTTGGTGGAAAACCAGGGCATCTCAGATATTCATAGGCGCTTGCAGAATGTCTACGGTGATCTGGCAGTGGACAAAAGCATGGTGAGTCATTGGGCAAAGCGTGTGTCATCATCGCAGTAAGGTCAAGCAGTACTGTCTGATCTCCCACGTGCTGGCCGGCCGTGCACAGCTGTGACTCCTGCAATGTCGGAGCATGCAAACACTCTCATTCGAGATGATTGACGGATCACCATCAAACAACTTAGTGCTCAACTTGACATCTCTGTTGGTAGTGCTGTTACCATTGTTCACCAGTTGGGATATTCAAAGCTTTGTTCCCGATGGGTCCCTGAATGTCTAACCTAAGACCATAAAGAGCAAAGGAGAACCATCTCAGGAAAAAGAAACTGGTAACATCTTCTCTAAAACTGACTCAAAACCACTTATTATGCAACATTCAAAATAGCTAAATTATCAATAAACGAAGTATCGTTTCACAAGTAATTTTTTTGTTGAGATTCATAGCATTCACTTGGACGGTTCCTGAGAAGATTCACCATTCGAATCTTCCCTCTTCTTCCTCTTGCATTTCTTCTCCTTCCACTGCTCTATCTCTGCTTTCAAATCTTCCACTGTTGCCATACATAATACAGAAAAAGTATATGTCAGTGCAAGAAAGTATTTGATCAGTGCTTTCAATGCATTTTTCATTTCACAGTCTTAGGAATTACCTATTCTTAGGAGGCTTTTAAATGTTTTTCACACAATTATTGAAATAACATGTAACTTGATTAAAATGATGGGAAATGGTAGGAAATTTAAAGATTAAGTTATATCAAATTTCAGTAGAATAAATTTTATTGACAACAAAGGCCCTGATTGACAGCTGAATGTATATGCTTTTAAATTTTTTTGTCACTATACCAATGAAATAACACATTTACAAATATACCATAATGAGTGCATGTACTTATACATAATTTGGAATCATAAAGTAAAGACAGCTTTAGCATATAAATAACTGAATTACTCTGAAAGCAATCCACTGAACCAGTTTTATGCACTATGAAATGAAACCATTTATTAACTAAGGCTAGTAAAATAGAATGACATGTTTTATGATAAGGCATTGGAGGATGACAGCTAATTTACTAACATAATTAGCCAATTTCAATGCCAGATAAAAACAATAACAAAATATTAATTTGAAGTTAAATCAAATAGTATTAACATATAATCAATTATGGATAAAAATTTCCAGAGTTGAGAATAATAAAAGGCAGCGATTTGTAACAATTAAGACATTTAGTCTGATTCCTAGGTTTTCCTCATTATGACACCATTCAAAGAAGACTATAAATATACCAGAAGGTCGAATGAAAGAAATAACTTAATGATCCTTAATTATATGGCAGCCACAATGGAAACTTTTAAGTTTAATAAGCTAATTAATGCATTGAAATTATACTAATACAAAGACAGGTTGACTTGTGCTTCACATCTGAGAGAATAATTTAAAATGGTAGAATTTCAATCTAAATTTTGATTGAAAAATATTTACAAAATTGTTAAGAAATGCAAGAGAGGAATACACATTTATGTTACCTGGTTCCAACATGTCTTCTGTAAGTAGCTGGCGACTGAAAGGGTCCGTACATGAATTGAGCAAATGACGAGTAATTACTGCACGGTCCATCACTTTGCCTGATGGCAGTTTGACAGGGTCATCCATCAAGGTATCCATCAGTGGATCTAAAAATAAAATGGTAAAAGTAGAAAATGTTGATATTATATTATACAATCTGTAAAAAGTCCACAAAAAAGTAGCAATGAACACAATAAGATATTCTACAAAACGGTTATGCTAAAAATTGCAAATGTGAAATAAAATGATTATGAATTCAGTGAAATTTTACATTAAAAATTGGAAAATATTGAGATGGGGATATAATATGTTAATTATTTGTACAATGATATCTTAGAATATGTATTCGTTACTTTGGGTCCTATGCCTTATTTTGATTGCTTCACACATAACTAAGCCAAAGATGAGATTATATATATAAATTTTTAAAATAAGCTAT
>KZ308370.1:833059-884359 GCA_000376725.2 Ladona fulva
TCCTGCTTAAGAAAGTCACCATGGCAGTGGATTATTAAAGCTTGCAACACTATATTATATATGTAAATGAAGGGAATTGGTAAGTACAGGTTAGTTACAAGAGTCATTTTGAATTATGAACATTTTCTTCCGAGAGATAATTCAGAGAAAAAATTATTTAAATGTTTGTTGAAGCCCTTTCAAATGACTAAATTGTTTGAATGCATCTACAATGTATGTGCAATAAACAACCCATACAGCGCATTGCATCAAATAGTAGTAAAGGATAATAATGAAAATCTTATTTCAACCGTTGAGTCTGTACAAAGGAGAAATCCAAGATACTAAATCATACATAATTAACACTCACTAAGCATATGATTTTTTATGCCAGTTTGTAACATGAAAAACAAAATGTAACTATCCCTTGATGCTATTTCACTACTTTAAATATAAATACTAATTTTTTTAAGGATGCTTACACCTTCAGCTAGAATATAACTATGCTCATTATGATCTATAAATACGGCAATAAGGAGGAAACACATTCTATAAATGAGGTTGCAAGCATACAGAGATTTTCACTATCATAAAAGTGATGTTTTTAAGGTTGTATAAATCGAAATTCACTATAAAAATACAAAAAATACAAAGCAATTACCTGAGCTGTCTTTCATCATTACTCAATTGACGCTGCCTATTTTGGATGATTTCCAGTGGTTGATTATGCCAACCTTCTGAGTCCATCATTGCCTGCTCTTCATGCACTCGCTTAAACAAAATATGAGTGAAAAATACAGTACAAATAATGCTTAAGATAATTCAGCAGAAGAATGAATAAATACCAACCTTTAGAGCTTCAATGCTTTCATCAAGTAAGAATGTAGTGTCATTCATCATCATATTGATAAAACGAACGAACTGTTTTCCATATCTATTATGCAACAGAAAAAAGTAATATAGTAAAAGGTTGATTTTTCATATAAATAATAATGCATATCTTTGTACTTAAAACTAGCCTCTGAATTGTTGATATAAATAGATGAATAATTAATATGAATACGTAACTCCACGAGAATATTAGCATTTGAGCCCATTTGGCTGGTGTAATGCAATAGCTCAACATTTAAGTTAACATATAATCTATCGAAGCGGCCGAGATGTTGTGGAAATTCATAACTAATAATAGATTTACTAACTTTATTAACTACCGGTTTCGGTGTAATACCATCGTCAGGTTCAAACAGAACTAAATCCACAAACAGCCAAGGAATACAATGTAGTCCTTGGCTAAATATTTTGTGGAAAAGTACAAATCTATTATTAGTTATTAGTATTTAAGTTAACATTTAAGCAAGGCTAAAATGTTTGAAGATGTACCAAAGAGAGAGTTTTCTTAACATATCTGCATGTCGTGTCACTAGCGTTGATCTATTGGCAGAACTTTTGGATTATTATAAATAAAAGTAAATGCAAAGTAATAATAAACTTGAGAGAACTGCCCGACAAACAAACATTAATATATTACTATCGACAGTTTGTGGGAATATGATAAAAATATACGACTTTTCCATATTGCAACTGCATGTTCGTACATTATATTTGGAGCTGAAAAAAAAACTATAAGATTTTGTCACCCGTATTGCTAGTGGCGATGGGACGCCCAGGTTGTAAATTTACTTATGAAGGTTTCAAAGCGTTGGAATTTCAGCATCGGCAGTCTTTATTGGTTTTGTGGGAATAAAAATTTAACGTGTCATGCATTGATCATAAAATAATAAGACTGGGGAGAATGGAGGCGAAACTCAAAAAATAACCCACACACATACGAACGAGGTCCCAACGGTGTGCTGACACACCCCAAGCGCATGTTGTCATGGTGCATAATTTAGGCTAAGCTGTATGTTGGGAGGTAAGCCACCGTTAAAGTAAACGTTAGCTTTCCCTTTCCATAAAAATATCATAAGCTTTAAAAACGAAAAGTTTTTCAATTTTCACGTTTCAATCCTACTTAATGTTTGAGACATCCGAATCGGTTATTAAGCATTTTCGAAGACTATCATAAACATGGTTGTAATGGTTATCTATGTATCAACATATCTCGTTGATTGTGAGTATACTCTAATATACTAGTAGAAAGAAATGTACGCTTTAAGTGCGTATAAATGGTGAAGAAGAGAGAAACATTCTGACTGAAAAGTTTATGCGGAAATTGATTGAAGGGTTACTTATGAATAATAAGATTAATGCGTTATCATTGAAAGGCGAAATCGAGACTTCTTAGTCCATTCTCAGGTCTAACCCTTTGTCATTGAATATTTATACGAAAGAGGGAGAAGCTGCAAAGAAAAATCAACTAAAATAGTAAACATTAAGAGGTTTTAAATAAAACCTGTCTGAACTTAGGTAAAAATGAAACCCTGCAGGAAAACGACAACAAGGAGAGGGGCGTGAAAAACTTGCGAAAGCTACTGACAGAAGCAATTAAAATTTAGTAAGAAGGTGGGGAAATAAGGGAAAGTAAACTGTAAGAATCAAGCCTGAAAAATAATGCACATTCATATAGAAAATAAGAGATGTTAAATTTACATAAAATAAAACTGAGTTAAACTAGCAGAAAAAATTATGAAGCAACAAGGAATGTAGAAACAATGAAATATCGAATAACAGAGAAATATTGCAATAATAGCAACGTTATTATTGCAATTGCAAACAATATAAAATAACACAAAATGAATTATTAAAATACTCCTCGGAATTCCTGCAAGAAGCTTTTCCTTTTTACGTCTTACTGTCGGGAGATTTTCTATCCCCGTCTCGTTAGTATATGGTTTGCCTTCCCAGGAAGATCTCTAATCTTCAATACCGTAGTGAAGTGTGCCATGTGCTTCTATAATCTGGTCGTTTACAATTTTCCCATCGTCTTTTGTTGGCTCATTTATGTTAAATCATTTAAATTCATTTATTTCATCATGATCCGCAATATGAGGAGATAATTCTATCCATCAACACTTATTAACGAGCCTCATCAACCACCGCTTGCCCCATCACCAACTTNACTGTTAAATAGTTCCATTAAAGTTTTCTTTGATGAACCAAAAAATCTGCAGGAATACCTTCTTTTCAATCATAATAATCATAGATGGACATCAGTTAAAAAAGTATTTGCTACATAAAATGTCATCAAAGAACAGGAGAGCTCCTTCCATCCTTCAGCAAATATTACAGTAAAAACACTTTCATGCTAGGTTCCAAAGCTATACCACTCAATTTTAAACAAATGCAACATGCTAACATTAAGATAAGCTTCATCAGCAACTTCATACATTTCCACATTTTGTTATTATTACATGGATTTCAATACGTGTTAATTGAATGCCACATATTTGAGTACCTCCATTTATAATCCTTTGATACTTGGCAGTTCTTTAGTAGTAAGCACATGCAAAATTACCTCACCCTCTGAAACACCAAGTGATTCTTACTTTACTGCAAAGAGGCCAAGTATATTCCCTCTTGCAGATATATTCCACATTTCAGCATCAAGTGTTTGCTCATTTATAGATTCCAAATATCTTATTGCTTCCTCCTGCTTAAGCCAAGAAAGAGTTACACAGAAACATGAAAGTAAATGCAGAGTAATTCCTTGGATAAGATTCATTTACCTATAAGAAATGTTTGCATAACTTTTCATAGGAAATCTAATCCCAGCCTAAATGTTTGTTTTGAAATTATGACAATTAACAAGAAAATCCCATCAATCTCATGAAAGCATATTTCATGTACAGTACTCCTGACCAATTGCAGTGATACCTTGGAATCCAAACTATAATAAATACTTTCCAGATCCCCATTCAAGTTTCAAATCAATCTTTTCCCTTTGAAATTTTAGACACTGGATTAATTTATTCCTTGGTTCAACAAACTCTGATTTTAAAATTATTTTAACAACAAATACACTGGATTTATAGGTATAATATTAACAAATAATCATATTTAAATAAATATATTTATTAAAACATTCAAAATATAAAAACAATAAAAATATAAAACCTGTATTTACATTATCCCTCAGAAACTTAAGGTGCCAATTTATTGGTACCTTTAGCATCTAAGGGTTAAAAAAGAGTGATTTTGATGCATGTGAAAGCTGGAGGAAGAGGAGAGATGATACTTTTTTCATGCCAGGCATTTGGATTCTAAGAAAGCAATCACATATTTTAAGGCTAAAAATAGCCAAATATTCAATTCAGATTCAAAGTTGTTCAAGTTCTAGGGCATTTTGAATCTACGGGAAATACTGTATCAAAAATTATTCAATCGTACTTGCTACTCAAACAAAACCAAGAATCCAAATATCTAGACAGCAAAATGGAAAACTGAAGGCATTAACTCATTATGCATCTGTATGTTTCCATTTGTTAAAACAAACCTTAAAAAAAACTGAAGTACTAAATTCATCAACATCAGCAAAATAAACAAGTAGCAAAACCTGCCTAAAAGGCCAACTTTGGGACCATATAAGACATCTGATAAATAATTATTTACAATAGAAATGTATAATCTTTAATTCCTAAATAACTCATTTGGAAAGTTAAAACATGGCCACATTTATCAGATCATTAACATCCCAAAGTGGCTAAACTGGCAGTTTCAATTTTACCCAAGGCACGAGGCTATACAACAACACAAAAGAGATGGAAATGCAAAACTCCTGCAAACATTTACAAGGAACAAGGATTTACAAAGAACAAATAACTCTTAAGCTTTAACCCTTTGCTTGCAAAGTCTTAAATTGAATTTGGCCCTTTTCTTTGTTTTGTGGAACCTGGTTTTGTTAATGGTCAAGCCACTGGCAAAAAAATAAGATTAAAAGATTCAAACAACAATTCTCACCTCATTCAGGCAGAAAATAGATCAACTACAACTAAAACACTGCTATTGTAAACAAAAGTATTCAAGTGATTGGAAACTTTTCAGAATGTCTAGGCAGTTTACGGATTAAAGAAGTAAAACATCTACAGGTACTACTTAAATAATCAACTGACCAATTAATCTACATGCAAATACCAACGCTGTACAATGAACATAGAAATTCAAAAATGCTTATGCAGATCCTGTACAAATGTATATAGGAGCTTCAAGGTTAATTTACTTATTCCAAATTTTAACGTAAAATATATTTCAAAAGATTGGCATACCAATTGATATTTTCAATAATAGTATATTTTAGCTAGTATTATATTAAATATTCCAACTTGTCACAAAAGTTCTAATCACATTCTAAACTGAAGGAAATAATGTAAAACCTACATATTAATGAAAAAGAATAAAACAAGAGGAACAATACAAAAGAAGAAAAAGAGGAAAGAGAACATTATATAAAGGAAATTTATAATTAAAGTGAACAAAAATTAAGAAATATTTCATGAACGTAAAACAATTTAAGGGAAAAAATTTAAGCAAGAAAGACATAACTAACAAAATTTATCCTGTGTACAAATTAAATGCAGGAATCAGAAATACCAACTTAAATATTAGTACCATTGTTACACAATAAAGAAACTTTCAACTTCACACAAAGTGTTTTAGTTATAAATTTCATAGCTTCCAGCAATCCTAACTCACATCTAAAGTTCGCATACTAAAAAAATACCAGCATAACATCAAAAATCATAGAAAACTGTGATATTTTACCTAGTGCAGCCAGTAACCACCTACATACATAAGTTAATGCTACGTAAAATTTCGAACTAAGAAAGGATAAACTTTCCTACCTGAAGCTCCTCTTTCCATTGTCTCAATGTTTCTCTGTTTCTATCAGCATAAGGTTGTGTCCTCCAAATACTTTCAGTTCCCTGAAGATCAACGATCTGCAATTGATTAATAATAAATTTGATGCATGAGTTGATTGTAATGCCATGTCATCAGAAAAAAGTAAAAATCATGATACATGCAGAGAAATAAAATAGTAAATGTCTAGTTCACAAAATTACTAAGGATTGGACAGGGCAGCATTAGAATAGTAAAGCTGATGATTACCAAAATTTCAGCAATTTGGTGAATGG
Organism: Ladona fulva; assembly: GCA_000376725.2. Classification (NCBI taxonomy): domain Eukaryota; kingdom Metazoa; phylum Arthropoda; class Insecta; order Odonata; family Libellulidae; genus Ladona; species Ladona fulva. The sequence goes on from KZ308370.1 coordinate 839,107, forward strand.
TAAGCTGTTATATAAGGCCCCTGGAGAGCTTAGTTGGTAGGCCTTTGGTGAATGCAATCCCCAGATTTGTGACCAAGAGATATCCATGAATTTCCAGTGTTCACCCAGCACCGTGATGCATTTGAGTGGCTACCTGAATTAAGAGGTAGCAATCTGTTCTGGTAAAGCCACCAAGTGGCAGTGGGGGAATCATTGTGCTGTATTTGTGTCCTCAACATTAATGCCATCTTGGTTTGGCCTAGGCCCTTAAGGGTAGTTGCACCATAGATTTATTTGGTGCAGTGATATTCCATCACACAGCTTCTGATGACCAGACACATTTCCTTTCCAGTCAGTAGGTAGATTGTATTACTAGTAATCACTCATCTAATTTGAGTTCTTAAGCCAAAAACCTGCTATCAGCACAGCAGGCTTCATTCACACCTCATTTATTATATCCATATGTGTAATTATGAATTATCATGCAAGTAGCTGACTGATATGAAATAATTTTTACATTTTAACATTTAGAAGGTCTAATTATTAGAAACATTCTATTCCGATTCCACAATTTCATTTTCATATTTTGCTTACTTTAAATGCCTGTATTTGACAGATTTATGAATTTTCCAGAAATAGTAGCCAAAGTTGCACCAGGAAATAAACTTTCTATTTGCCACTGGGTATTATTTCCTAAACTGAATGAATCCATCGGCTTCTCATTGAGTCAGAAAGCTGAACACCAAATAATTAAATTACTGGATTAATGAGAGACTGAACTATCGCAAATTGTGTTAGATTAAATATATTTGGCTTTGAAGAAGAAAAACTGATGTTACTGATGTGAAAATTTGTTTGATAGACTTCATTTGAGCTTTAAGTAATTATTCCAACACTGCTTATCTTGCTAAGATTATACAAGTATTTTGTAGAAGGAAAAAACGCCAGAAGTTTATCTTTCTATGGTGAAAAAAGAAGAGGTTAAGAAAGCCAATTTTTTGAAAAAATTACATACTAAGCCTGAAGTAAGGAGGATTATTAATTTTATAGGTAGAGTCATCCTGAAGAGTTAGATAGTAAATATAAAATAAATAAAATATCAAACAACAGAAAAACTGGATAATGCAATATCCGTATTCTTTCACTGTGAAAATTATAGACATAAGTTAGTGGAATTGCCCCGGGAGGAGGGAAGTCAGTGGGATCTGGACTCCTACCTTAGATCCTGATTAATGGCAGAATAAGATCCACTTCTACTAGGTAGTAAATTAGTACCTGAAATTTGTTTATTGCAATTGAAAATACTGGAATTATAATAAATTGCCTTATCTTCAAAAAGACTATCACCATCCTACCATTGATTTTACATAGACTTATATTCAAATGTACGAAGCATATGTAGGAGAAGCATGACCATGGATTCAGCAATGGCATTCATTTAATACAATTTTGAATCAAAAACAATACCTATGACATAAATATGAATCTCAGTGCAATTTCTCTTCTTTTGGAACTTGCTTGATTGTGTAAGACAATTATTCCCTATTTAACATTGTAAAAGAATTAAAGCTTGCAACAGATAAAAATTTATTCTTACTGGAATATTTCTGAATAATCTGGTTTTAAATCTGTGATACTAATGCTAAAGAAACAAAGAATTGTAATATTCAATTAGTTCCTCCTATGAATCCTATAATTTTGCACTTGTCTAATCATGACGTACAGTAAATTATTTTTTAATAAGTTCCTCCATGAATTTCTTTAAGGAGTTGCCAACATCAAATATACACACTACTGTGATATGTATAATAGATATTTTGTAACATGAATTTTTGTCATATGCTTATAATTTTTAAACATTTGATAGTGAACATTAGAATAATAATTATTTACTTTAAAATTATATATTTATTGTCCCTACTTAAACTAATAAAAATTTCAACAGAATATTGCAAACTTGGAAGAAGTAAATAGGCTTAAAAATAGATATAATGAATAAAACATTTTTTGTTTGCTGTTCTGCAATTCTACATTCACAGCAAGGCTCTGAACCACCCATACACAAATTCTGGCTACATCCCTGACATATGTATGATATAGGATAGTTCAGAAAGTTTGCACTGATATTTAAGGAAAATGATATAATAATTCCATTACACCAATGTACATAGATAGCAGCCTAAGAACTCATGAAAGGCCATTCCCTCATTGTTGTTAAGAGCAAGTTTATCCTTTCTGCAAATTTAGAAAGTAAGGGTGGGACTGAAAGGAGTTGGTTCAACTTTCAGACATACAACTCTGCATACTTAGTTACTCCCTGTTGCATCCCCTGCACTTTCGTGTAAATCCTACACTCTGCACAATTCAGCTTTTCCTCAGGGCACTAGGACTTTACTTGCCAATTAAATAAATTAAAACCCATTTTGTTTCACCTTCTACTTCTCACAGAAATGAAAATTCCATCCCTTACAAACTCACACTTTTTGCTGAAATCGTATGAATCATCACTTATAACCTTTCAACCCATAAATCAGCACAAATTTCCATCACAACCCAATTAAATAATTAAAAGGAATAACAGGTGTGAAAAATTGCGACATGACTGGGTCTTGGACCCAGGTGTCTCACTTTCCAGGCAGGTATTCTAATCACTGAACTACCATGCCACATCTCTTCCACACAGTTTGGAGGGAGACTTGGGTTCAAGTCCCAGTCTTGTTGCTATTTTTCACACCTATTATTGAATAAGTAGAGTGCCGCTGGTGGCAAAATGTAACAAAGGGTCACGCAATCCGAAAACCACCAAAAACCGGTTGCTGTTTTTGGTGGTTTTTGGATTGTGTGACCCTTTGTTACACCTATTATTCCTTGGGATTTAGCTCCACGGCTCTTCTGTTCTTAGTAATTTTCCATTCCTCAAAATAATTTAAGTTAAAAAATTACAACTCAAACTTAAATAACACACTAAATAGAGACCAAATCATGCAATCCTTCTATTATTTTTGGTAAGTGCAGCACTTACCATTCTGCGCAGATCAAAAATTGTCCTTATTGTTTTGTCACTTCTTCTAAGGATGGGACTGATTGCAAGATGAGAGCAAACGACTGTCAAAAACCAGCAATGAGAAGAAAATGTCGGATAATCGGATTTCTGGTCAGTAACTGCAAAGATTACATAAAACAACTATTAAAATTGAAATTAAAAGATGGTCAAGTCTTTTATTTAAAGTCAACATATCCATTTCTAGCAAAAAACGGACCAACTTTTCCTTTAATTTCACAGGCACAAAGAGAAATTTTGATGAAAATAGTAAATAAGTTGAACTATTAACTAAATAAGATTAAATATAAAATAATGAAATTTAAAATAATTGAAACCTACAGAGCTCCTTTGCCCAGCTTTCTGCTTCAGATATGGAGAACTTTAGTCTGGTTTCTTGGGTGATATCAACCATTTTATCTTTGTGAAATAGATAATATTTGTCAACCTTGTCGAGATTTATCTGAAATAAAATCTCATGAAAATGAAACAGGTAAGGAGAAGATTTAGGCACAATGAAAATATATTACCTTAACAGAAAGTTGCTGCAAAACACTAAACAAATTCAGCATAAACCCATCCCCAGCATAGTCCTGAGGAAATGTCTGGAGTTGAACTCTCCTTTGATTTAAATGCAATATATTTCTTACAAATGCAAGAGTCATCATCCTCGAAGACGTATTAGCTGCCATCTCATGAAAAATTTTAAACATCAGAACCTAAAAATAAAATCAACATCAAAACTTGTAATGAAAATCAGCTGTCTGTTTAAGCCGTGGCAAGGAACTATTGAGTACTAATATTTGAGTGGTAGATTATTAGCAAAAAAAGTTCTTCATGCACTTGGTGACAAGAATGAGCTCAGTCTATGGATAGAGACATTTTTGAATTGAAATTCAGCAGTGGACTGATGGAAAAAATATTTAAATCAAAAAGTGATAAAATCCTGGAAAAATCATACAAGAAATCAGTTCACTATAGATCGTTTAAAATTGTTCAGATCATATTTTTCATGAGTCCATGTTGACATTTGTTTTTCTACATCACAACTCTCTACAAGCCAACTACAAAATTCACCACTGTTGCACCAAAAATTACTCATCAAATTATTACAAATACCTATCTATTATGACAGAGAGAAGGACAATGTCATTATATACTAAAGATGCTAAATTAAAATGTTAGTTAATGGAATATTTTTAACTAAAAATATTACATCTAAAGGACATACATCAACGCCAATATTGGAAAGACAGTTTTTATGGATGAATGATTCTAGTATTAAAAAAAAAGATCCACAAGTGATTCACATGACATTTTGCTGCATTAATTTATGATTTTTACACACAGAAGAAACTGAGAATTAAAGAAAAATGTACACGTAATTGCAAGCAAACAGGATGATGAACTCATTTTCATAGAAAATGATTTTACTAAGAATGTATTGCAAACTTAAAATTAGAAAATTCCTTACCCTTGAAAACTGAAACATCGACCGTACGTTCTCAGTCTCCTTTCCAAGCTTCTCGTTAGATAGATAACAGGTAGCTACTTCACGGTTATCTTCTGGAAATACAGTACCCATGAGAAATGCTCCAAAGAATGAAGTCTCAACATACTCCTGTCCAGGGAACATTGTGATTGGATTTGGCAGAAAGAAATCCTGGATGGAGAACACAAGAAAATGCAAAATCTACTGAAAATGCACTTCAATTATTATAAATAATTTTGAATATATTTTCAAATATCCTCCACTAAATTAGGTAAGAAAACAGGAAACAGCACAACTTAAATTCTGACAAGAAAAGCAATATAGGGAACTACGCATGGATATGGGGAAGACTATTCCTGTCTTGAATAGCTATGAATTCTCCCTTAGTCTTAGCATCTCCCACTACTGTTTCAGCTTAACTTTCACAATATTGTGCAACACTTTTCCACAAGGAACTTTTATCTATTCATCTACAGCCCTTTGGAGGTCTTTATTTAATTTCCTTTTTCTTTTCGGTATCTTTCCCTTTTCCTCAAGGAATTTTAGTACTTTCCACTCTCCTATAAAGGAATCTGAGCATCATGGTTTCCTTCATCGAAGTCCTCTACCATTCTTCAATAGTTCCTTTGCCATTGAAAACTTCCAAATATCTTGTTCAATATCCGTCTCTCTCTTAAATTCTCTTGTTCCTAAAGCATTTACACTTATACTATAAAGTTCCACTTTAAGATTTTGTTTCTTGTCTTATCCCATAGGTAATCAAACATTCCACATTCAAATCATAAAATATGTCAAAGTTTTCCAGTGATGCTTTCTCTCAAGCATTTCCTACTAACAGATCTGAACTGTAGACTGTTTTCACCAGGATAATATCTTCAGAGTGTACCATAATATGTTTAAAAACTGATGTGAACTGCACTCCCTATAGAAGAGGTCATAAGAGGTTTCCCATCTTACTTCACTAAGTAACGGTAAATATCTTAAGGGAGCACTAATTAAAAAATATGCTGCATTTCTTCAGAAAATTCTTGTTGTTGGGCAATACTCTTATCATCATGTTCTCAAAAGAAAATATGTGCTAAAAACAACAACACAAAGTTACTGAGCAATCTAACCATTTAACTTCTTCTAAAAGCAATAACTAATGAATAATATAAAGGCTAGACTATCTTAACTCAACAATCTATAAAACCTCAAAGGTAAATCAAAAGTATTACATTTAAGATTACACCTGAGATGCTATACACAAAATCCTTTTTCACATTCAAATAAGAAATATTTACATCTAAACAATTACTATGAAATTACTTTATCTTCATAACATATTAATGTAAAAAATTTTTGCATTAAACTTACAAGTTTACAGATCAAGTCGCAGACAACTCGAATACCCTCAGGACCACATCGTACTTGAACAAGTTTATATAAAGCTTCGATTGGCTTGTTGTAAAAGACGTCCATAACATTATATCTCCTCATGCATTTGGCTAATTCTCTCATGACTTTGGTCATAACCTATAAAAAATGACAATTAATAAGCAACATTAAAACAAACTTTAAATTAATACCTTGATCATAATACGATAGATTTATTAAAAATATCCCCAATAGACTAACAGTACAAAATGAAATACTGTATTCTCCAACAGATTACCCACATGACATATATCACCACAAAACTCTTGGGATAAATCTCTTAAATTCTATTAGATGAAGTAGATTAAAGCAAAATATTCAACCAGTATTTCATAAATATACTAAGCCTCATCAACTAAAGTGGCTTTCATCTTATAAGGGAGTAGCTTACCAACCTGCAAGCAGAAGCAATAGATACTTCTAGCTTTATGATTAATTATCACATTTGCATCTAATAATACCTTTTTTATTTTTCACAAGGGGCAAAGTTAATTCCATTAAGGTTGCTTTAGATTAATGCTGGACTTTTAAATGCATGCTACTTTAGTTGAACTATTAACTAAATAAGATTAAATATAAAATAATGAAATTTAAAATAATTGAAACCTACAGAGCTCCTTTGCCCAGCTTTCTGCTTCAGATATGGAGAACTTTAGTCTGGTTTCTTGGGTGATATCAACCATTTTATCTTTGTGAAATAGATAATATTTGTCAACCTTGTCGAGATTTATCTGAAATAAAATCTCATGAAAATGAAACAGGTAAGGAGAAGATTTAGGCACAATGAAAATATATTACCTTAACAGAAAGTTGCTGCAAAACACTAAACAAATTCAGCATAAACCCATCCCCAGCATAGTCCTGAGGAAATGTCTGGAGTTGAACTCTCCTTTGATTTAAATGCAATATATTTCTTACAAATGCAAGAGTCATCATCCTCGAAGACGTATTAGCTGCCATCTCATGAAAAATTTTAAACATCAGAACCTAAAAATAAAATCAACATCAAAACTTGTAATGAAAATCAGCTGTCTGTTTAAGCCGTGGCAAGGAACTATTGAGTACTAATATTTGAGTGGTAGATTATTAGCAAAAAAAGTTCTTCATGCACTTGGTGACAAGAATGAGCTCAGTCTATGGATAGAGACATTTTTGAATTGAAATTCAGCAGTGGACTGATGGAAAAAATATTTAAATCAAAAAGTGATAAAATCCTGGAAAAATCATACAAGAAATCAGTTCACTATAGATCGTTTAAAATTGTACATTAGTACCTGAAATTTGTTTATTGCAATTGAAAATACTGGAATTATAATAAATTGCCTTATCTTCAAAAAGACTATCACCATCCTACCATTGATTTTACATAGACTTATATTCAAATGTACGAAGCATATGTAGGAGAAGCATGACCATGGATTCAGCAATGGCATTCATTTAATACAATTTTGAATCAAAAACAATACCTATGACATAAATATGAATCTCAGTGCAATTTCTCTTCTTTTGGAACTTGCTTGATTGTGTAAGACAATTATTCCCTATTTAACATTGTAAAAGAATTAAAGCTTGCAACAGATAAAAATTTATTCTTACTGGAATATTTCTGAATAATCTGGTTTTAAATCTGTGATACTAATGCTAAAGAAACAAAGAATTGTAATANAAATATCTTGTTCAATATCCGTCTCTCTCTTAAATTCTCTTGTTCCTAAAGCATTTACACTTATACTATAAAGTTCCACTTTAAGATTTTGTTTCTTGTCTTATCCCATAGGTAATCAAACATTCCACATTCAAATCATAAAATATGTCAAAGTTTTCCAGTGATGCTTTCTCTCAAGCATTTCCTACTAACAGATCTGAACTGTAGACTGTTTTCACCAGGATAATATCTTCAGAGTGTACCATAATATGTTTAAAAACTGATGTGAACTGCACTCCCTATAGAAGAGGTCATAAGAGGTTTCCCATCTTACTTCACTAAGTAACGGTAAATATCTTAAGGGAGCACTAATTAAAAAATATGCTGCATTTCTTCAGAAAATTCTTGTTGTTGGGCAATACTCTTATCATCATGTTCTCAAAAGAAAATATGTGCTAAAAACAACAACACAAAGTTACTGAGCAATCTAACCATTTAACTTCTTCTAAAAGCAATAACTAATGAATAATATAAAGGCTAGACTATCTTAACTCAACAATCTATAAAACCTCAAAGGTAAATCAAAAGTATTACATTTAAGATTACACCTGAGATGCTATACACAAAATCCTTTTTCACATTCAAATAAGAAATATTTACATCTAAACAATTACTATGAAATTACTTTATCTTCATAACATATTAATGTAAAAAATTTTTGCATTAAACTTACAAGTTTACAGATCAAGTCGCAGACAACTCGAATACCCTCAGGACCACATCGTACTTGAACAAGTTTATATAAAGCTTCGATTGGCTTGTTGTAAAAGACGTCCATAACATTATATCTCCTCATGCATTTGGCTAATTCTCTCATGACTTTGGTCATAACCTATAAAAAATGACAATTAATAAGCAACATTAAAACAAACTTTAAATTAATACCTTGATCATAATACGATAGATTTATTAAAAATATCCCCAATAGACTAACAGTACAAAATGAAATACTGTATTCTCCAACAGATTACCCACATGACATATATCACCACAAAACTCTTGGGATAAATCTCTTAAATTCTATTAGATGAAGTAGATTAAAGCAAAATATTCAACCAGTATTTCATAAATATACTAAGCCTCATCAACTAAAGTGGCTTTCATCTTATAAGGGAGTAGCTTACCAACCTGCAAGCAGAAGCAATAGATACTTCTAGCTTTATGATTAATTATCACATTTGCATCTAATAATACCTTTTTTATTTTTCACAAGGGGCAAAGTTAATTCCATTAAGGTTGCTTTAGATTAATGCTGGACTTTTAAATGCATGCTACTTTACTTTAAATAAGTACATGAATATCACAGGGAATTCATATTTGTGCAAAATTATTCATAAAGGTCTAGGAGAAAATATAAAGGAAAGATTTTTACATATACTAAACACAGAAATATTCTATAACCTTCCATAAAATACTTTCCTATTTAAGAAAATGAGTATGACCAAATCATGCAATCCTTCTATTATTTTTGGTAAGTGCAGCACTTACCATTCTGCGCAGATCAAAAATTGTCCTTATTGTTTTGTCACTTCTTCTAAGGATGGGACTGATTGCAAGATGAGAGCAAACGACTGTCAAAAACCAGCAATGAGAAGAAAATGTCGGATAATCGGATTTCTGGTCAGTAACTGCAAAGATTACATAAAACAACTATTAAAATTGAAATTAAAAGATGGTCAAGTCTTTTATTTAAAGTCAACATATCCATTTCTAGCAAAAAACGGACCAACTTTTCCTTTAATTTCACAGGCACAAAGAGAAATTTTGATGAAAATAGTAAATAAGTTGAACTATTAACTAAATAAGATTAAATATAAAATAATGAAATTTAAAATAATTGAAACCTACAGAGCTCCTTTGCCCAGCTTTCTGCTTCAGATATGGAGAACTTTAGTCTGGTTTCTTGGGTGATATCAACCATTTTATCTTTGTGAAATAGATAATATTTGTCAACCTTGTCGAGATTTATCTGAAATAAAATCTCATGAAAATGAAACAGGTAAGGAGAAGATTTAGGCACAATGAAAATATATTACCTTAACAGAAAGTTGCTGCAAAACACTAAACAAATTCAGCATAAACCCATCCCCAGCATAGTCCTGAGGAAATGTCTGGAGTTGAACTCTCCTTTGATTTAAATGCAATATATTTCTTACAAATGCAAGAGTCATCATCCTCGAAGACGTATTAGCTGCCATCTCATGAAAAATTTTAAACATCAGAACCTAAAAATAAAATCAACATCAAAACTTGTAATGAAAATCAGCTGTCTGTTTAAGCCGTGGCAAGGAACTATTGAGTACTAATATTTGAGTGGTAGATTATTAGCAAAAAAAGTTCTTCATGCACTTGGTGACAAGAATGAGCTCAGTCTATGGATAGAGACATTTTTGAATTGAAATTCAGCAGTGGACTGATGGAAAAAATATTTAAATCGAAAAGTGATAAAATCCTGGAAAAATCATACAAGAAATCAGTTCACTATAGATCGTTTAAAATTGTTCAGATCATATTTTTCATGAGTCCATGTTGACATTTGTTTTTCTACATCACAACTCTCTACAAGCCAACTACAAAATTCACCACTGTTGCACCAAAAATTACTCATCAAATTATTACAAATACCTATCTATTATGACAGAGAGAAGGACAATGTCATTATATACTAAAGATGCTAAATTAAAATGTTAGTTAATGGAATATTTTTAACTAAAAATATTACATCTAAAGGACATACATCAACGCCAATATTGGAAAGACAGTTTTTATGGATGAATGATTCTAGTATTAAAAAAAAAGATCCACAAGTGATTCACATGACATTTTGCTGCATTAATTTATGATTTTTACACACAGAAGAAACTGAGAATTAAAGAAAAATGTACACGTAATTGCAAGCAAACAGGATGATGAACTCATTTTCATAGAAAATGATTTTACTAAGAATGTATTGCAAACTTAAAATTAGAAAATTCCTTACCCTTGAAAACTGAAACATCGACCGTACGTTCTCAGTCTCCTTTCCAAGCTTCTCGTTAGATAGATAACAGGTAGCTACTTCACGGTTATCTTCTGGAAATACAGTACCCATGAGAAATGCTCCAAAGAATGAAGTCTCAACATACTCCTGTCCAGGGAACATTGTGATTGGATTTGGCAGAAAGAAATCCTGGATGGAGAACACAAGAAAATGCAAAATCTACTGAAAATGCACTTCAATTATTATAAATAATTTTGAATATATTTTCAAATATCCTCCACTAAATTAGGTAAGAAAACAGGAAACAGCACAACTTAAATTCTGACAAGAAAAGCAATATAGGGAACTACGCATGGATATGGGGAAGACTATTCCTGTCTTGAATAGCTATGAATTCTCCCTTAGTCTTAGCATCTCCCACTACTGTTTCAGCTTAACTTTCACAATATTGTGCAACACTTTTCCACAAGGAACTTTTATCTATTCATCTACAGCCCTTTGGAGGTCTTTATTTAATTTCCTTTTTCTTTTCGGTATCTTTCCCTTTTCCTCAAGGAATTTTAGTACTTTCCACTCTCCTATAAAGGAATCTGAGCATCATGGTTTCCTTCATCGAAGTCCTCTACCATTCTTCAATAGTTCCTTTGCCATTGAAAACTTCCAAATATCTTGTTCAATATCCGTCTCTCTCTTAAATTCTCTTGTTCCTAAAGCATTTACACTTATACTATAAAGTTCCACTTTAAGATTTTGTTTCTTGTCTTATCCCATAGGTAATCAAACATTCCACATTCAAATCATAAAATATGTCAAAGTTTTCCAGTGATGCTTTCTCTCAAGCATTTCCTACTAACAGATCTGAACTGTAGACTGTTTTCACCAGGATAATATCTTCAGAGTGTACCATAATATGTTTAAAAACTGATGTGAACTGCACTCCCTATAGAAGAGGTCATAAGAGGTTTCCCATCTTACTTCACTAAGTAACGGTAAATATCTTAAGGGAGCACTAATTAAAAAATATGCTGCATTTCTTCAGAAAATTCTTGTTGTTGGGCAATACTCTTATCATCATGTTCTCAAAAGAAAATATGTGCTAAAAACAACAACACAAAGTTACTGAGCAATCTAACCATTTAACTTCTTCTAAAAGCAATAACTAATGAATAATATAAAGGCTAGACTATCTTAACTCAACAATCTATAAAACCTCAAAGGTAAATCAAAAGTATTACATTTAAGATTACACCTGAGATGCTATACACAAAATCCTTTTTCACATTCAAATAAGAAATATTTACATCTAAACAATTACTATGAAATTACTTTATCTTCATAACATATTAATGTAAAAAATTTTTGCATTAAACTTACAAGTTTACAGATCAAGTCGCAGACAACTCGAATACCCTCAGGACCACATCGTACTTGAACAAGTTTATATAAAGCTTCGATTGGCTTGTTGTAAAAGACGTCCATAACATTATATCTCCTCATGCATTTGGCTAATTCTCTCATGACTTTGGTCATAACCTATAAAAAATGACAATTAATAAGCAACATTAAAACAAACTTTAAATTAATACCTTGATCATAATACGATAGATTTATTAAAAATATCCCCAATAGACTAACAGTACAAAATGAAATACTGTATTCTCCAACAGATTACCCACATGACATATATCACCACAAAACTCTTGGGATAAATCTCTTAAATTCTATTAGATGAAGTAGATTAAAGCAAAATATTCAACCAGTATTTCATAAATATACTAAGCCTCATCAACTAAAGTGGCTTTCATCTTATAAGGGAGTAGCTTACCAACCTGCAAGCAGAAGCAATAGATACTTCTAGCTTTATGATTAATTATCACATTTGCATCTAATAATACCTTTTTTATTTTTCACAAGGGGCAAAGTTAATTCCATTAAGGTTGCTTTAGATTAATGCTGGACTTTTAAATGCATGCTACTTTACTTTAAATAAGTACATGAATATCACAGGGAATTCATATTTGTGCAAAATTATTCATAAAGGTCTAGGAGAAAATATAAAGGAAAGATTTTTACATATACTAAACACAGAAATATTCTATAACCTTCCATAAAATACTTTCCTATTTAAGAAAATGAGTATGAAAGACAGGGGCAATGGTCAGAGATTCTTGTTTGTGAAACCAAGCTCATACTTCAATATCAATGTTGGACCACTTAATAAAACCATGTTAGAAAAAAAACATTGGACTCACCTTTACAAAAAGAGGTCTATCTCTATTCCACATCCAAGCTACAAAGTTCTGAAGAAATCTTTCTGGTAGCTCATCATGAATCATTCGGTTCATAAATATCACAAAAGCTCCTTCCATCTGATGTCTATCTATATTAGGGTCGGGAAATACTTTCAAGTTGCATGGAAGGATTCCTCGAACTTTACTATTATCACATGTTAGCATTAATCCCATAAAGTAGAAGCACAGGTTCTTGATATCATCCAGTACATCCTGTTGATAGAGATCCCGTAAAGTCTAAAGTGAAGGAAAATGAAAATGATAATTTTATATTATTCTAGTAGTTCGAAATTGATGGAAGACCTGGTACTGAAAATAATATTTTCAGATAATTATGTTTAAAACTCAAATTAAATATTTTAAATTAAAAGAATATTTTAAATTAACACNGAGGCGCAGATGCCTTGACATCAAGGCATATCTATAAGCTCAAAAAATTTATTATTTATACTGAAATTTGTGATAAATAATTTTAAAATGATCAAATAATAGGAAAGTATCCTAGGAAGTAAAAAAATAAATTTCGTGTCCGGGAAACATTTGCTGAATTACTGTAGCATTGAGTGGTTAAGGCACATTATATTATTAATAGCCAGAAAGAAATCTCACCATGCTTTTCTGCTAAACCGTGTCTGATATTTCTTTTGTAAAACATGTCCCTTAAAATTTTGCTATTTAGGAATTATGACCAATCACTCTCTTCTTTATAAATAAATTTATCTCAATCTGGTACACTTATATCTCATCCAGGTTCAGTACTGTTCAGGGGATCCACCAGTTTGTTGAAATTAGTTGGACTGCATGAGTTAGCAAGATTGCTATGCTGTTTTTATTCTATGGCTAACTGGGTTTATTATAAATTTAACTCATTTCACTTATGTTGTTAATGGTATAATTGATGTTTAATTTTAATTAATTTAATAACACGTTCACCCTAAATCATATCTTGTTTGTCAAGAAATAATGAAGATCTATCGCAATGAGCTGTATATCTGATAAAAATTGAGTAATAACTCACCATCTACTTCATTACATAAAATCCTTGACATAATTTCACTCTTGAATGAAAGTAGATTAATTATAAAGCACTAGGACAACAGATTCATAGCTCAATAGCACAACTGACATTCTAGAAATAGAGAACCAAGCTTCCTTTTCATGAAAGGTTACAATTTGCTTTCCTAATTAGTTCACTTTGTATTCTAAATGGAAAGTAAGCTTGCTTAATTTCACACAATTTTCATTTTGATATTTGATTTTTCAAAATGTGTAGGTTTTTGCAATGGCCAGGATGGCACAGGCAGGAAAATTTTCAGGATGTCTAAGATTTCACAACTCTAATTCTTTTAAAACTGTGTTCAATCTGATGTTTTGACTATCAACACGATGGCACACAATGATATTACTGACATCTTGATGGGACATTTCCCCAACAACCTTATATTGATTTTTTTATAAATGTATGGATAACTATTTTCACACATTCATAAGATAAATTTAAAACAATAATACAAGTNATAAAATTCTGAATGCATTGTTATAAATTTATACTGTAAATATTTCAGTTGCCTATAACAATCACTATCTTGGGCTACAGATGTAGTATAACCTAAATAAACAATGCAATAGATCTATGAAAAAATATATTTGAGTGTTTGAAAAATATTTTGGATATTGAAACATAAAGGCTGAGAAAATAATCACCCTCTGCTGCTGGAGATATATAGCCATCTTCTAATGCTGTATCTATGCTTATGTATCTATATAAAATATCATTCTCTGTTCATAACAATTTCTCATTTTCATACTCGGAATATTTGCTATCATTATCCACTTCTGATTCTGTCAATTAGAATAACCATTGAGTTAACATCCATAAAATACTTTTTTAACGACTCATTAGGCAACATGTGCTGCCAACTAGAACCTGGAATAGATTTCCTATATCTAAAATAAACATTTTAAGAAAAAGATTTATACAGCACAGAAGTATTAAGGACCAGTCTGATACCATATTCTTTTTGTAATACAGCCACCATTCATTTTTTATATCAAGGTATTTCAGATGGAGATAGGAATTTGATGGTTATGTGCTTGTATAATCACTTAGATATGTTGCATTGCCCACTGCATCAACATTCACTATAAAATTCAGCTATCTCTGGATTGGCTGTGGTTCTTAATAAGAAAAGCCAAGATTTTCATATATATATTTTAAATGATAGGGAGCAAACAGACTTGCAGAATGATTACCCAGCATCTCTTTATTTTAGATACAAGAGAATGAGAGATTTCTTAGCATCACTACTTCTCCAGGGACCTTCCTATTTAATTGTATCTCAAATTCCATCCTTCTAGAGGACTCTCCCAAGTATAACTGAGTTAAAACTGGCCTCCATCCTCTTCAGAATCAATTATGGCCTCAAAAAATGGCTATTCCCAGATATGAAGCATGAGACAATGGTTCCTCAATTTTTACAAGACACATTTAAAGACATCTTAAATATCAAATAAAAGCATAAAAGATACTTACATTTCAGCATCTGACTCATCTGCATTACTTTTTGAAGTCGAGGGCTGGTCCAAGTTATTTGAAGATGAGGGTGTTGATGCAGGTTTTGAAACTACAGGTCTTTCTGAAGGTTGAAGATTTCCCGCCGCATAAATTAAAAGTTCATAGAAAGCTATTCTGAGAAGCTTTTTGCTATCAATATCTTTCCCGAGGAGATGAAATGTCTTCGGTATCAGGGCTGTTACGGGTAAGAATGGTCTTGAGGGAGTTTCCTTCTCCTTTTCTACAACATATCCCACCACTTGCATTATAAGCTCACGTTCCTGTTCTTGTAGGAAAGCATCAACAACCATCTGCAAATGATTAAATATTGAAGCATTGAAGCATGAGAAAAATAACAATAAACATGCAGTTGGTATAACATTAAATTAACAAATGCAACAACAGCTGATTCATAAATAATGAGAATTAAACCATTGAATTATAACAAAGAAATAAAAATGACAGCATCAAATAAGGCTTCCAGATAGCCAAGCTGGTAATGCATTTGCATCTGGTAAAAGCAGTTCCAGATTCCATTCCCCATGGGTGCCAACACTTTAAAAGGTTTAAATCATCTCAGCTGTTGAAGCACATTCATGAATAAGTACTAGCAAGCATCAAATAAAGCATACACCCATGGATATACTTTAGTGCAACAGTTAATTTGAAATAATAACTAAAAGTAATCTGTAAAAACACAAACATCTACAAAAACACACACCTTGCATCTAGCATCAAGTTGGCCACATACTTTGGAGGATTTAACCTCCACATTATCAATGTCTCCCCCACCATTTCTCAGCTGGCATGATGAACCTGCACTACTTGAGCACCCTGAAAATTCAGACATGTCATGCCTTGAACTACAACTGCATTCACTTCGTCCTCTTTTCAATCCGCTTCGAGGCATAGCTCTCCATATTGGTACCTTCTTTGATGCTCCAGAGCGGGAGGCTATAGTAAAGATTTGATGAACAACAGATCATTCATTACTGATATAAAATAGAAAGGAAAAGGGGGACTAGGGTATTAACCCACTCAGTGTGGATGCCTTGACATCAAGGCATATCTATAAGCTCAAAAAAATGTATTGTTTATTTATTATTTATACTGAAATTTGTGATAAATAATTTTAAAATGATTAAATAATAGGAAAGTATCCTAGGAAGTAAAAAAATAAATTTCGCGTCCGGGAAACATTTGCTGAATTACTGTAGCATTGAGTGGGTTAAAACCNCTTCCCCGACCACCGGCCCTTTCCCCTCCGCTGCGGCCTCTTCTTTCACATTCTCCCTTTCTACTCTCTCTTCATCTCCGTTCTCTTTTCCCTGCTTCTTTCTCCGTCCTGGGACCTTGGGAGGAACTTCCCTCCCCACGGCGGATGAGGGGAAGGGCGTGCGTATGTGTTTGAGGGGTTGGAATGATGGCTTAGGCAGTTGTCCGACGGCGTGTGCTGAAGTGGCCGTGCGTGCGTGCGATGCGAACGTACGACGCGATCGCCTCTTCGATTGATCGATTTAAGGTGGACGGGGTTCGATTTGTTTTCAGGCTCGATTTATGGCTACTTGTTGATTCCCTCCTCTTTCGGATGCGTGGGGTATCATGGGGCTCGATTCCTTCTCTTTATCCGGGCATCATCCGGGGATAACTATATTAGCGCCTGATAAAGTTCTCAAGAGTGATCGCCATCGAAACATCGAAGATTATTGTGTATATCATGGAAAAATATTATAGCATGTTTATTTACTTAAGCGTACAATATATTTGAAATTTGCTGCAACGTTATCCAGACGAGGTTCTTTAAGGGAACGCACACGAGACCATAACAAACCTTGAACTTCACGAGGAAGCTTCATTTGAAAGGCCAGAAATTAATAAGAATAATTTTCATTATTAATACCCCGCGAAACACTTGGATGTACCTTGGGCCCTTGTACCATCCCTATGAAGATCCCTACCATTTCTATGAAGATTCTACTACTTCAATGGGGGGTATATTAAAGAACATTTCAGTGAATTCCAATATATTATTATAGAAATATATTATAGAGAGTTAGTGGTCAGTGTAGAGATTGTAGACTTCAAATGTTTCCTTATTCACAAGATCATGCATAAAATACAGTTATCACTCTTCATATTTTCCAAATATTTCTACTATCAGCTGAAAAATATGTACCTCGAGGTATAATCAATTTACAAATGTATCACTAAGAGAATTGGCTTCAAAATGGGGTTAACAGTGTTGCTATTATGGCAATTTTATTAGCAATGAATCTACCAGGCCATGGCAATTTATGTGTAACAGCAATACAGCACAAATGGCTTCCATTTTTTCTTTTAATACGACATTCATTGATTGATTTCTGCACTCACAAAAAAATGTGTGGATGCCACTTCTGTCAGGTACTTTCCTAACAAAGTTTTGAATGTGATATTAAGTTTCTCCCTCCCCATAAAGGAATAGATTTTTCTGCAACTGTCATACTGAGATACAGCGACTTCTGTAAAAGCAGTCCTGGATTTGAT
The DNA here is from genome assembly GCA_000376725.2 of Ladona fulva. Lineage (NCBI taxonomy): Eukaryota > Metazoa > Arthropoda > Insecta > Odonata > Libellulidae > Ladona > Ladona fulva. The sequence goes on from KZ308370.1 coordinate 857,090, forward strand.
TCCCAGTGGGGGCCTACATGTGAAGTTACCTAAGCTGTCGAACCACTTTTAATGATAATACTAATAATACAAAGTTTCTGCCAGCACAGCTATCTAGATCATAGGAATATGGAAGCTATTCTACCAAAAGTTTTTAGTCCAGAGAAGGGAGAGTCACCTAATGCATGCCATAATTTCCCTAGTAACAGCTCCACATATAGGTAGAACAGAATTAGAGATATGCAACTTCCTCAATCTACTTCCATTGCGTAGACGATCCACCCATAAACCTTAATATCTGGGTGTCTCACTAAGGTATGAATTTTCCATCTCTATTCATTCCTTGGGATTTTCCAAACACAGTATTTTGTGACCAATTTATCCTAAGTTCCTTTTTTTCTTCCAACTATTTCTCAATATCATTGCTACTTTTACATTCCCTTTCACCTGCTTGCTCTGATTGTAATGTCCTCTTAGACATATATTCTTGGTAAAGCATACAATAACTATTTCCTTTCATACTTAAAACTTCAGATTCTGACATTTTCTAGCCCTCCTCATTGTTCAAACATTCCTAGTCTAAGAATTGATTACTTTTGACAACAATGAATTATTTTCCCAAGATAAATCTTTTCCAAAGATTCAATCAGAAGACAATTTCACCTCTACAGTGTTTAACTTCCAAACAAGTTATTTTGATTAATACCTATTCAGTGCAAAGGAGGAATAAGGTGGTACTGTCCATTTCCTTTCCACATCATAGTACTGCAACAATAAGGTCACACTGACCATACCCTAAACTGGCTGGTCATAGAGCCACCCAGAAATACCTTATTTGGCTCTATACAAGCTAACAATGCAACTTCCAAATGTGGGGTTTTTATATTCACTTTTTAAAGAAAAAAATGAATGAGAATCACTTTTTCAAAGAAAAAATGTATTAAACTGGTTTGGTGCTCAGGTCCTTTGAATTTGAAAGCGAGCATGCAAACCACTGCCCATGGTATAGATAAAGAAAGAAAGTGCTCTTTTTAAGCTTAGGTCTGATGTTTTTCTTAAGTATTACTCCAATGAACCAGACAATCTATTGTAAGATCATATATGGCTAAAAGATGAAATAGGATTCGTAACTCGTAGTCTATGTTAATCTTCCCATCTCACATTTTTCTGGTTCTTCTGATACATAAGTAATAATCCTAAAGGAGGAGTACATTTAGGGAGTTCTAAAACTTTATCTGCACAAGGAAGGAAAAATTACAGGAAATATTACTTTGCTCTAATCAAGCCAAAGGATGAAAGAATAATTTGCATAATTATGAAGAAAACTGAACTACATCATCATGATCTGTCTTCAATTATCTCTTGGTTAGTTCAGAGACCTGAGAAGTCAACAGAGAACGCAATACCCAACTTGACCCTTTCCCTTATTCCTTGAACCAACTTCAACTGTCTCCAGTGCTTCCTCATTTTTGTTGTTAATTTTTCTAGTCTACAAAAACCCAGTTCTCAATATTTTCTGATCTTCCAGGATTCCCTTTTTGTACAGTACCATTTTCACACCAATGCAATGTACAATCCAGACTAAGGTGATTATTGATCCTTTTCTTATATTTTTTATGGATCCTTCATCTCAGATATTTAGATCTAAATCTTTTTTCATTAATCCACTTAACTGTTTTCCATTTCCTTTGCTTGTATAATTAAAAAACCTGGTGAATGAGGACAACCCATTTACAGTTCTCTACTTCACCCTGTCCATTCTGACCTTCTCCTACTATCATAGAGTTGATAGTTAAGGCTGCTAGATATTTGAATATATATTTTGTATTGACTTGCTACAGGAATTTTCCTGCAGTAGGGAATTTGCAGGAATCAAATCTAAAATTCCTAAAAACCCTATTAGCTTTAGATATAGAACTCAAGTATTTTTTTCAGTCAGTAACCTCAACATCCACAGTATCTACTATCCAGGTACTTGTATATTATTATCTAGGAGACTAAACTAATCATAAATCACATAGCCCTATTTCAACTAAGAAAACCAATATCCCTTCTCAATAATATTTCCACTTCCCTCACTACACAGATTTTAGCAGGCTATATCACACTTTCATAAATTTCCCTCAGAATAGTTTAATAATTTAATATGTAAGAGATCATCATGTGAATCACTCAACAGGCGGCGAAAGCAAAATTACAAATGATCATTCCTTATGAATTAGCCAAAAATATCTTTTCAATTCGCTCACTCTCGTTACTTAAATTCACAAATTTTCATTTTAATACAATGAAGCCACAACTTCCAAGTTTTTCAAAATATTAAGCAATAATTATTTAATTGCAAGGAAAAACAGCTTCTTGTTAACTTGATGCCAGTCTGGTAATATAATTATAAACTTCAATTTTTAAGACAAATATTGGCCTCTAAATTATGTTTCTAACATATCATACCAAAGAAGTCTCGGATATCATTTTAGTGAGATGTAATTGGAATTTATAATAGCTAAATCTTTGACGATTGAACTCCGACTCAGAAGACTCAGTCTAGGGGTTTATTTAGAAAAATGTCAGAAAGGAAGATGATTCATATACTTTAAAATAAATAAACTAAAATGAAATGACACTCATATCTTTCAAATGCATGCTTCCAACCTGTATTGTATACACTGTTACTGTACTCTACCTCTAAAACACACAGGTTAACAAAGAATTATTTATTTAACATGGGTCACATTTGTTTAATCTTGTGGATAGTATATATAGATAATTCTCTGTTAACCTGTATGTTGCTGTGAAATTCCACAAAATGAAGGTAAAAAGCATCCAGTTTGTACTCTACAGGCCAGTATGAAGTTCTGCATAATAAATATAAAACATAAACAGAAAATGCAATCAACTAGTAGATGATACTGGAAAGCTCAGTGTAAATCAGTAAAATGAACTTTAAATTAATAATTAAAAGTTAAAAATCAACACCTCACATTCTACCTTCTAAGCAGCATAAAATAACCTTAGCTGGCCAGCAGCTGCAGAATTCCAGAACAAAAACTCCTGCAATCTTTGCCAATGGTGGTATTTGAGTAATAGAGCAATAACAATTGAAATCCATCCACAAAATGAAGCTTTAAACATGTATTGAACACTCAAATACAATAAACTGTCAATGCTAGTCATTACCTAAAACTAAAAACATATAAACCAATATTATAGCAGAAGATTGTACCCCAACTAAGCCTCCACGTGTTGAGAGAATCAACTGCATAAAGAGCTTTAATTTCAAGATTTTAAAAGCACTGAAATTATACAACAGACTGAAGAAAAATGAAGCTTTGATTTACAGCAGGATGACATGAAACGGCAACTGATCATTAAAAGCAAGTACTCCTTCATGGCAAGAATCCTACTGAATCATGCTGTAACGATACAGAGTGCCAATGCTGACAGCTAGAATATTGGTACTAATACAACGGATGCCATAAGTTGATGGTCTCAAGAAACGTACGCAATACCACTTGTTAGATCTGACCCAAGACCAAGGGAGGTAACCGTGAGGATGCAGAAGTAAATTTCACTTAATTTACCTTGAGTGGTAGGTGTTTGCCCATCTCTTGAGGTTGACGGTCCACTATCTGTTGAACTAGATGCGGAAGTACTAGCGTTTTCAGATGCAGCTGCTACTTGCGTAGGAAGCTCATTTTGTGGAGACAAGGTGGCAGCTAGCCTTGCTAGCCGTCTCCTTCGGATCTAATAAGCAAAATATGATATATGACAATTAGAATTTTATCATTCACATAAAAAATTTTGAATGCCAAAGTATTAGATATTGAATAATTAACATCGCGATAAGGTAGCATATTCCGTTTAAACCCAAAAATTGGGGTTTTAAGCGGTATGTTCAGGACAACTATTAGTTAAATACATAAATAGTCAATTTTTCATTCTCTAATCTCAAAAAAATAAGGCGGCAGGAGGTTTGAATGCCAATGACAGGAATTTTAAATGTTCGATTTAAAGACCTCTAGCTAGAAGGATTAATTAATTCACGGTTAAGTTATAATTACATTCATGAACAAACAAAAAATTGAGTAATCATGTATTTATTCACAATGCAATACTTTCGATACAGCTGTAAGTAACAGATGGAGCATAACAAAATGAAATTCCCACATTTTTGTTTCAAGCAAAAACTCAAGACAAATTTCTCAGGCCATTACAATAACAGAAGTAGCAAAATAAATGAGAGGGTAAGAATTAAGTGACTGGAAACAACAGCTGACAGCCAACGTTTATGAACAAAAGGAACATAAAATTACCTCCTCAGGAGTTAAATCGCTCATTGTTACATTTCTCCTTTGTACTATTTAGATAAATATGTCGACTAATGACAAAAATTATTTTCCACCACGATTACACTGGGCGGAAACTCCAGTTCCAGAAAATTATTCTGAATCAGAAGTATACTCAGTACTACAATTTTTAGGTATCCATTTTAATCTTCAGAAATATAATATCATCCAAGAGTTCCACAGCAGTAATTGAAAGGCTCCGTACATTAAACTATAGCAATGTACACTACTATCACCCTGATTCCCTATTTCCTTTTTTAGTTCCGTAACACCAGCTCAATCCTTGCAGAACACGGCGCTAGCGTCGATCCCGTCGAGCAAACAATAGCTTTTCATATCACGAGATGGCTCTCGTTACTGATTTTACGGCTGTTGAAGTCGAAGAAGTTACAATTAGACGGATCAGGGAAAATTAAATAGACTGAAAAAAGGAATACTAATGTTTCTTTTTGATAACCTATTGTAGTATTCTGTTAATTTTTATTGTAAATTTTTGACAGGGTGCTTCTCAGAAGCTGAATATCCTCCTATCATTTGCCAGCAGAAAATCGACAGTCTACAACAAACCTAATTAATAATACAAATAAAACTTAGATCGATAGTTGATTTAAGATCTCTATTTCCTAATCACAATGTCTAACACTAATGGTTCGACTGTTGTCCCTTACAGATATTTAGGTAAGTTGAAATCTCATGAAGATCACCTACTGTTATTTCGCCGCGAAATTCAACAAGCGATTTCAAATATTCGTTAGTTTAACTGGATACGTAACGTGCCAAGCCCTATTTTTACAATTCCACTTAAGAATGTCTTTTCGCTATTAGGAGAGAAAGCCCAGTTACTCATCAATGCAGCTTTTAGTGCTAGAAAGCACGCCTATTGTCCATTCAGTAAATTCGCTGTGGGAGCTGCCGTATCTTGGTGTGATTCGGAGGGTATCGACTATGGATCCAATGTTGAAAGCTCTTCCTATGGGAATTCTATTTGTGCAGAAAGGACAGCTGCTACTAAAGGAATAACTGAAGGAAAGCGACGTCTGGAGGCAGTTGCTGTTGTAGCAGAGATGCCTGACAGAGAGGAATTCGTTAGCCCTTGCGGTATTTGTAGGCAGTTTCTCTTTGAATTTGGGGATAAAGTTGATATATTCTTAGCCAAACCATCATCTCTTCATGAAAAAGTATTAGTTACTTCTATTGACTCTTTACTTCCGTTAGGATTTCGATTGAATAAACTAAATTAACGTATCTATACTTAACATTAATTTTGGGAAGAATAATTATTACTCTCAATTATTCTTTCTCAGATATCAATATGAATCGTTTTCAAAGAATTAAGTTGCATTTTTAATGCTATTGGTTTTAATAATTGTTGACAGTTTCTAAACAGAAGTTGGTTAAAATGATTTTACTTGTAGTTTTTTCCCTGGTGGTAGAATATAATAATAATTAGGCTAGTTGAACCCTCTGAATTTGAAAAGAAATTACGGATTCAAAAGCTGTTTTTTTGTTTAAATTATGTCGGTAAAGGTAAAAAATAAAGATGTTGAAATCGCCAATTTTCTACTTTGTTCTGTGGAAAGATTGGGAAACCTTTCTTTTGAAAAAAGATTCAGTTAAAAATCTTCTCCATTGGACAATTGTTTTGAGTTTACATTTAGATCTTCTTCCAGAACTCTTGTTTTCTCTTTACATGTTTGTTTGTCTCCTGGGTTTCTTCAGAACACTGCCATAGGGGACACTTATTTAAAGCATTCATATTATTTAAGCTATTATGAAAGACTGATCAAATCATTTTAATGATCACCAATAAAAATAACTTGCTTACATATATGAAAGCTGTTTTAAGGGTAGATTGTGGGCTGTTTTGTCAAGATCAACACTAAAGATTATTTCCCCAAGGACAACAAGTTATAGTAGATGTATCGTTAAAAGTGCTTTGACAGCTTAGGTCATTTTCCACGAAATCCTGCACTGGAAAATCAAATCCAGGACTGCTTTAACTGAAGTTGAACTAGTTTCCAACTTGCCTATATGAGAGACCCCACAAGTACAATTGTCCAAGCTGACTAATTAATGAAATTGATTTGGCATTTCCTTTTCCTACAAGTCTCGTTACTTATCAGTGATGCATACAAAATTTTTGTTTCCAGTTATTTCTTGAGATGTGAAATTATCAGAAAAATTTTATGTGATAGCTTGCTGTTATACATCTGTGGTTAAGATGTAATCTCTCAATCATTTTAACCGCCAATCTATTTGTTTTTGATAGTTTTTCATCCTAATTCACCCTCATTTATAATGGAATACAAAATGTGCAAAGATTTATCATTGTTTTAACCATTACTATTGGCAAAACCTTCAATTCTTATTCCATAGAATGGAGTTTTGTTTCAAGTTGTAATCTTTAGCTGTCACAAACCCATATTAATACTTTTATACCTACTTAAAAGTCTGTAAGGTCATGACACCACATTGGTGTCACCGTACATCAACATGTTCATTAAACTAATGGTTTATGTAACAATTGCACAAGTCAAATTATACATACAGAATTTTGATGAAAAGAATGTCAAGCTAATCTAAAAATGAGGTGTATTTTTTGTTTTTCGAAATATATTATTTTAAAGGTGAGAATAACATACAAAATTACTTCAGTAAATTCCATCAGTTGATGTTCTGACACAATTTGATAAAATGTAGATTTATATATATAAATACACAAAAAAATATTTCTGTAAAAATTTGGGAGTAAAGATATTTACGAGTTAATGGGTTGTTCATTTGTGAATAATCTATATTGTGCATAGTCAAGTTTATTACTTAAACAAAGCTCTATCATTCAGAGAAAATTTCAATTACACTTTTTCAATCAAGAGGTAGAATATTTTGTATTTTTCAAAACAGTACAGTATCTGTACTATGTAAATGGTTTCTATATGTATAATAAAGGATTTACACTGTTTATGATTCACCTGGAATATTATTCTTAATAATTTTTAGTCAGATTACCTCAATTAAAAGTTGCTTGAAGTTTAACCATCCCTATTACAGTTTCCTGATTTATTAGCATTGTTTATAGCTTACCTATAATAAACTATCCCCATTCGAAGAAACAGAAATAGACTTGGTATAATATTCACAATTACTTGTATGACAATTCATTAATTATTTGTTTAATATGAAACAAAAATTAGTATCTTAAGAACAAGGTATTAACCACCTGTCAATCTTCACAGATATCTAGACTTACATGCTTAAAGTTTCTCCATACTTTACCGGGTTCTAATAATTTTTTATTCCTATGCGCTTCGTAGTGACTAAGCATTTTTCTCTACCTCTTCAGTGATTCAACTCCTAATTTATAGGTGCTAAGAGGATACTATTGAGGTGCGAGGGAAGGAAGTTAGCTATGCTAAATTGCCATCTTTCACTCATGCATAGATAATCCAAAATGAAGTTCTTCGGTTGCATTAGACATTTCTGCAGCAGAGAAGAAAGATCCAAACTGAACACTCCAAGATTTATACACCTTCAATGGGAAATAATGGAGGAATTCTTCCTTCAGAAACAAATTTTATTTGATTTTTAACTCCAAAATATAGAAAACAAAATTAAGGGTATTTAATTCAATTCATTGTATTTCCAAATTTCATCATTCCCAAAACTATGGAATTCATTACTTCAAAAATAAATAATTTTTATAATGTAACAGAACCAAATCACCACCATTTCTTGGTAGAATGTATGTTTTTAACAATCAAAAGCACATTCTTAATTCTTAGACATTTCTGCAGCAGAGAAGAAAGATCCAAACTGAACACTCCAAGATTTATACACCTTCAATGGGAAATAATGGAAGAATTCTTCCTTCAGAAACAAATTTTATTTGATTTTTAACTCCAAAATATAGAAAACAAAAATAAGGTTATTTAATTCAATTCATTGTATTTCCAAATTTCATCATTCCCAAAACTATGGAATTCATTACTTCAAAAATAAATAATTTTTATAATGTAACAGAACCAAATCACCACCATTTCTTGGTAGAATGTATGTTTTTAACAATCAAAAGCACATTCTTAATTCTTTTGTTAACAAGACATAAACACAATAGCAATGGTCTATAAGACCTGAAGTTACTGCTACTACCACAAAAGTTCAAAAGATATTGGAGCAGCCAGAGCTGAAGTGTGGACATTTAGATACAAATTTTAACTGAATAGGTCCTCTCTTCTTGATTAACTCATGCTGATCCAGATTTCACAGCATCACACTTTTATAATAATAGCAGTTTAGAATTGCCTTGATATGAAAGTACTGCAGTTTGAAACACAAAAATTTAATTCTCCGCATCTTTTGAAAGGGCACCTTTCTAGTTATGTCCATGGATCATGTTCCAACAAGTAATCATTTGACAAAGTAAATATAATTTTTCAGGGAATAAACAGAATTTCCCTTAGGGCCAAGACCTGGTTCATTGAGGAACAAAGAAAATCAAAGAAAAATGAGCATAATTTAACAAGGTAAGCAAGAACAAGGGTAAAAGGTAAATGAAAATACTGTTGTGGTCAGAGTGAGGGACAAGTGGCCCTGGTTAGCAGTACTGGTGTACCTTCTTCCTAAATCTTTGTTTGGAGCATAATGAGAGAGGAGGCAAACTCCCTGGGTGGCAAGTCTTTGTACATCACTCCTTTTCATGGAATGTAAAATGCTTTAGGGGTCTACTCTATCGTTGGAAGACAAAACTTGCTTTTAGAAAATAATGAAGAGGTAAAAAGCTTTAAGAAATCATTAACTTGTAGGAAATACAGGAAAAATCAGAAAAAAACAGCGGGAAAGAAGAGAAAAATGGCTCATTGACAAGAATTAATTACATATACAAAGAAAAATCTGATACATTCACAGAGGATGTTGCACAGGAACTCTTCTCAGGTGCTCAACTGGGTGATGGATTATTTCTATGTTTTGAAGATTTCCTTAAAAATGACAGCAGGGGTTGTTGCCGAATTGTCAAAACTATCCTACACCCTTACCAGGTTGAGCACTCAAGAAGAGTTCCTGTGTACACATGAAGTTTAAAGACATGAATAATTTCTAAGAAAGAACAAATTTTTTAAATAGGATGATACTAACTTTTTACATACTTAATTATTATGATTATTCTTGAAACCAGTCCCTCAACACTAGAAAAGTGCAAGCGCTTCCAATTAAGTGGAGCATCATCCTCAACTCGGAATATTTCATTGTTAATGAGTGCGAGATTTTCAATTTTGCATCACATCAATTCTAGAGACATCAAAATGATCTTAATTAGTACTGACTGGTTCCAAAAGAAATAGGAGGATCATGGGAGAAAGACAATAACTTTCTTTTACAAGAACTTTCTGACTTAGAGGAAGAAAGAATCTTTTCATTGTACTCAGTAGATGTGCCTGAATTCCAAATGGTTCCAAATGAAAAGGAATAATCAGGGGAGGAAGAGAATGTTTTTTCACAAAATATGTCAGACTTCGAGGAAGTTTGAGCTTCAAACTCATTAAATGCATCGAAATTCCAAAAATGTGACAGAAGCCAGAAGCTTTGAGATATATTTTCACCTATTACCCATTTTTCATTGAATAAATGAATGCAGAACCCTAAATCTGATGCTTTTTCCTCCTTTGAAAGCCTTCTCATTAAACCAGAATAAATATTGTTGTTCCTATTGAAAAATGAATCAAAAAGTCTTGAGGCTGCATTCAGGCTATTAAATAATGTGCTTATAGTCTTCATCTCTGGAAAAATAACTTTTTGCACCAGTGTTGTATTCAGGAAACTGTGAATGTAACTATTTGGTTCTGATTTTTCTATTTGCACCATGGAATGAGACTGGTTGTCTCCGGTAATGCTACAACCTGTAGTTGCTTGAAACATTGATTCCATTGAACGTATATCAGGTGTATGGTTAAGATCTCGTTCTTGCCAAATACCAAATGGAATTGCTGGTACAGGTGATTTGAGAACTTCGACTAGGATTGTGCTTGGAGATGGTAATTTAGAGACAATGATGTTTGAGCCAAGGATGCTGAGAACTGCTGCAGTATAACTGGTGAGACAGACTGCAGAAACCTGCAAATAAAAAGAAGTTACATTTGTTCAGATAGGCTTTGATTTACATTTCATTGTAATAAAATACAAATGATCCATCGATTCCCTGCTAAAATGTTAACACCTTTACTTTGATTTATGTTAATATTGACACATAATTGAGCAAGCAAAGTCAATTTGCAACTATTTACATTTGGAGAATCTTTCCATATCTCTAAGATGAAAGTATGCTTTTGAATGAGAAATTAAGGAAAAATATTTGTCTGTTTCAGGACATAAACATTGAATGATAAAACTATCCAGGATATTAACTTCACTGCAAAATAATGAATTCAGGAACCTCTCTTAAAAGAGGTTGAAGAAAGAGAGCTAAAAACTGCAAAGTGTACATATCTATCAATTAATTGTAATATCATTCAGCCACAGACAACTAGCCTGGCAGTTCCACAGGCCCTGAGATATGTATGTTATAAGAGTAACACTACCTATGTGTGGGTGTGTGTTACACCTATACCTAAGAACACAAATTCATCAGCAACACTACCACTGTAAATAAAGCATTCAAGTTAAACAATGAGTTCAATGATACTTAATATTCAGTAGCTTATTCTAATTACCAGGCAACTTGGGTTGCTTGCTGAGTACAGAATGGCAGTTTCACCAAAATAAATTTTCTTTTTTCATAGGTAGGTAATGGTAAGAGTAAATTATGGAAGATTTTATTTTTTCATAATCATAAATAAATCAAACACAAAAAGGGAAAGAGAAACACATTATAACTTTGTGTCATTTCCAACATTCTACTAAATCTTATACCTCCATTTAAGTTTCACTAAGAATTTCCCTGCAATAAAAACAGCCTATATTAAAGTAGCAATCAAAACTCCTTAATTAATACTGAAAAATTGCAGAAACTTTCCAGATAACATCCTCCGTAGAAATAAATTAATTGCAAACAAATTTAGATGTGGGTTTTAGATACCATTCTCCAAGGAAAATCATTAACTTACAGCAGTACCAAATCATTGAGTGAGATGCTGACATTTATATAACAAAGATAACACCCTCTAAGTTTGGTGTGCCAAAATAATTCTTTTGTGAGTCACAACTGGTATGCATGCTATAGCTTTACCTTCCATGGCCCCATTTCCAAATTAAAGTTAACCACATTCTTTTTCAACAAAAAATAACTACTTTACCATCATGACAAACAAAAGTTAAGTTTACTCATCCTCTCTCCCCCACAGAGAGACATCTTTTGTTCACATTGCAGAGTTCTCTAACATTCTCATTTAAAGGCAGTTACCATCCATTTGTTTCTACATTTTAACGTATTCTTTCATTATTTTCCATCTGCATTCTTTCCTCATATTCCCCAATTTTGCCTTCATCTTGTATCCTAATTCTTGGGAAAGAGTTTTCTGAATAATTATATATTTTAAGTGCTATCATATCACAATTATTATGGTAAGAAATTTGTTGTCAGGATACAGAGGGAATGTAAAGGTAATTACCTAGCATTTTATATTCTTGCAGTAATAGAAATTCTGAAATAAAGGGATAATCTGGGAAATAAAAGTAATTTTTATACAATACATCTGAAGAAGAATAAGTTAGGCATGAGAATCAGGTATTTTCCAATATGATTTTTCTTTACACAACATGAAAACAAAGGAAACTTTATAAAGAGAAAATTATGAAACAATTATCATAATATTTTCCATGTAAATCGTTATTGGAAAATCCATTCAATGCCAATTTTCTAGCAGACATTCATTATTTCATTGAATAAGTTCATCTAGCCAACCAAATTCCTGATTCACTACAGGTTCAAGGAATAAATTAATTTATAAGGAGGAATATGTATATAGTTCAATTATATAATATACCAAATCAGATAAAGTAGTAGTAGTAGTATTGTGTAGTAGTAGTAATATGTGTTACATAGGCCGTTCAGACACTGCGAGAAAGATCAGAGAAATAGATGCTAAAACGAATCGATACAAGAATTCATTTTTTCCGCGAACGATACGCGAAAGTAATAGATTAGCGAAGTAAATTCAGTAAATTCATGGTGCTTGCACCTCCTGCCACACGCCGAAAGGCGGCTTGCAGGGTACTAATGTAGATGTAGATTGTTAAAAGTGATTCGACAGCTTAGGTCATTTCGCACATGGTTTCCCACCGGGAATCAAACCTGGGACTGCTTTCACTGAAGTCGAACGTGTTGCCCACTCGGCTATCCGGGACCCCCCAAAATCAGATAAAATTCATTGTTTGATTATAATGTTACAAAAACTCCTGTATTAAATTCACTTCTGATATTGTTTGATATAGTGGAATTTGATGATATGGTTGAAAAAATTATAAATTAAGGTGATATCTTGAATATAATTAGGAGTTATTAATCAGAAACAAGACACTCACTCAAAAAGAGAAAAGGCAAATAAATTTTGGCTGGTAGACATGCTCCATGAGAGAAAGCAAGAAAGAAATTTTATCATAGAATTGATTCCATTCTTTCTTTAAATTAGAATATTGTATTGTTTGGCTGAAAAGCCTAACTAATAAATAGTCATAAATCCCTTATAAATTCCATTACAGCAGCTCTCCTATGCCATATGATGAGCAAAAATAATCACTATCTCACTCACCGTTATTAAGGCCCCTGCAATTAGTTTCAATTCTTTAGTTTGAAGAAGGTAATTTACATCCGAATATGTAAACCATCCTCTTTGATGTCCTTCTCGGAATGCAACAGCTTCCTCTAGAGCTTCTAACCTTTCCCAGAACTGAGATTCCTTCACATGCACCCTCCAATCCTGAAATGAGGAAATGGCGGTGAAAACAAAAACTCAGAAATTTGAACCAGAGTAATAAATTCCTCTACAATCAAGGTATTTCTTCTGCACTTGGACAACTGATGGATTTATATTCTTTTAACTGTTAATAAAAAACTTAATTGAAGATGACAAAGAAAATTCCAGAAGCTAAACACCAGTTGTTAAGAGCCATATTTCTTAAAGGTAGAAATTCAATGAATAACTTTGGCAATTTAGTTATTGGTTTAAAATTAATATTTTCATTCACAGTCAAATCCCAAGAACTTTTTCATTGAGAGGATACACATTATAAATAATGGTATAAAAAGCATAATTTATGGCNTTTGCAATCACAGTTTTGCTCTGATACCTTTTTTAAATGTATTTATGGATATTTTAAATAGATTTATACTGTTGCAAGTACTGTTACATGAGTGCATGAGCAGGTAAATTGGGAGGTAACATAGATAATTTTTTGGGAGGTAGGGGACTTCAAACAAGTTAGAATTGCTTGTGTGTATAAGGAGAATTTTGAAGGTTATTAGGGATAAGATGTCAGGACAGGATACCAAATTATTTAGAACTTTATACCTCTATACAATTAAGTAAACCAATATACTCTCTACATGCTTGAAAGGAAGGCTAGTCAAGTAGATTTAGTAATGTTTCATAATGACCCATTTCTCTTTCTATTTTAAATTTATATGGCATCATCCAAAGAAATTTATTTGTGCTTTTTCAAGGGAATGGATATATTTGTTGTAGAAAGGGTTCCAAATAACTGAACAGTATTCAAGTTGAAATATTACCAGGGAAGTGTACAGTAATTTATGGCAAGTGATGTTACAGAAGTCCTTGCAAACTCTCCCAATGAAGCCCAGCATCTTTTAGGCTTTGGTGGTAGTGAGATGTATATGCAAGTCAAAGATTAACTTTGAGTTGAACACATGGGACATGTAATCAATAAATTATACCTAAATTAGAAATGTTTTGAATGGACGTCTATGTATTGGGCAGGGGCAGATCTAGGAACCTGCAACAGGAAGACACAGCACTCAAAAAAGTTCCTTAGGAATTCTATTTAACTTTTATGATACTATGTCTTAATTAATGTGTGTGATAGTAGAAAAATTTCATGATCAGATTTTATTTGTCTCCTTGTCAGATCCTAGGTAAATTGCTTATTTTACAAAGTCATCAAGGGGGCAATTGCCCATTAGCACCTACCCCCCTAATGGTATTAGGTAAAACTGAAATGAAGGATTTTTAAAATAGATGATTGGATACTTAGAATAGTGTTTACACAATTGAAATATAGGACCAGATCTGCACTTAGGATCATTGGTGCAAGGTGTATCTCTGACCCATAAATTATCATATCTATTGTATATAGATGCTTCTCCAGTGAGGAGANTCCATGATGGTTTATGTTTATAATGTTTTTGAGTAGAGGCGATAATTTGTCAACCACAAGGCTCTCCAATATTTTGGCCAGACAACACTGCATAACTATTGGATGGTAGTTTTTTATATCACTCTTATCACCACTTTTAAAAATAGGAACTACATAAGGCATTTTATGAATTCTCCACTGGACGATTTCTTTTAATTAGTTATTTTATTTATGCGCACAAACACTGGCTCGTTTGAGAAATAACTGCAGCTACAACTGACACTGAAATTTAAGGCCTGGAGAGAAAATCAAAGCACTAATTCTATATATGATTCTGATGTAAGTTACATACCAGCGAAACTAGAAACAGCTTGGAAGGCGAAGTTTTCTCGAGGTACTTGGGATTACAGTCACGCAGTCGGTCCACATAAATTAATGCCAGAACTAGAGAACATGGAGATATGCAGGCTGATCTAGTAATGTCTCCAACTTCACCAACGGTCATACGTTCCAGGCCTAACATTCTTCCTCCATGGCGTAGACTAAGTTGTACGCTGTTTCCAGGAAATCGAGCTTTGGAGAATATTTCTGCGGCAAGTTCTAAAACGAATAATTCATAGGGATCAATGAGAAAGCAAAATAATTCATTGATACGCATTAAAATAATAAACCTATGGGCTACAGTAGTAATGACTTGATTAGCTTAGCATATAACTTTTACAGAAAATTTTACAAAGTAAAGCACTATTTTGAGTGACAGTTCACAATATAAAATAGAAGTTGAATGAAAAGCTCTCAATGCATACACATTAAGCAGAATTTGAATGCTTTATATCGTATAAGATGGCAAATCGAAGAAACTAATCACCATGCCACTTACCATATTCAATAATTTAACTGAATCGTAAGGAGATGAAACATACCTGTTACGGGAAGACTGAAACGCTCTGTCTTCGGTAATTTCCCATAGTATAAAGTTTTGTTTATCCTGGTTAGAAAGTCCCTATGTTTTCCAAATACCTGCAAAGAAATGAACCGTGCATTAGAATGACAGCGTATCAAAATTACGAAGTAGGGATTCAAGCCACGCGCAAACAATGTACTAAACAAGTTATCGTTACCTTAACTTTAGTCCTGGGTTCGCCGTTTCTTTTCTTCTTCAGAGATCCGGAAGATCTAATTTCTGAATTCATTTTGTTCATTAAAAGTAGCACCTTTAGGTTAAACACACAGGTATGTCGTCAAAATCATAACAGTAAATTCCCTATCGAAAGTAATGCCCCACTCCAAAACACACCAATTCCCAGCAACAGGAGATTGCAGAGAGTTTTATTGCCGGAACTTACTCATGAGATTACCACATCCGGTTCCCGGCCTGTTATCGGTAGTCATTTTTCTGTGTAAACTACGTTTGATTTCGATGTAGAGCATTGGTGCAAAGTTTTACTTCGTTATAGTCAGCAGAAATTTCTAAAGCTTGCATGTATGATTTATAAATATTCTTGAGCTAATGCTTTTATTGTTCGTAGTCTATTCTTTGCGAAAGTATGATGAGAGCCTCGTAATACATTTCATAACGAAAGAGCGATTGGTGGTTTTTATTTTGGTTATCAGCACTATTACCTAGTGCTTCTAGGATTAAAAAAGGGGAATAATAAACAAGAAAAGCAAAAGCATTATGAAAAAAGTAGCCAGGTATACTGGAAAATAGATGTAAATAATTAAATTGGTTTATGTAGCTGAATTCCAAATTCTAGTGAAATGAAATGGAAATTATAAGATGGTGTGATGATTAAGTAGACAAGCCAAGGAAGCATTAAAAAATTCCAGACAAAAGTCAAACAAACAATATCCCTGTAGAAAAAATGAAGCAATGAATAAGTAATGAATCAGCATGTTGCTAGATGCAAATTTCAGAAGCAAAGCTTCAACCTAGAGCCATATTTGAGATATCCATATGACAGTTCATTCCAAATAATTCAAAAGTTTTACTTACGATCGCTGCCAGGAATTCTCGCTCTGCTGAGTTCAATTCTTTAGGATCCATTCCAGAGGATGCAGCCCATTCATCATTAAAAACTTCATCTTCTTCTCCATCATCATGAAGGAACTTACTAGCTACCATCTGTAAATATAAAATGGTCACTTATTTTAAAAATAGGACTGAAATAAGATGGGAGGAAATAGAATGAACAAGTGACTAGAATCAAATTAAGAAATTCAACAAGATTTAGCTGTAACATTCACAAATGAGTTATGATATTGTTAACTATGAACTCAATCACAGGGCAACCGAGTTCATTTCTCAATTTGTCAGTAGAATGCCCAATTATTGGTTAGACCCTAAACCTCTTCACCATTAGCAAACAAAGCTAAAGAATGTGAATAAAACATAGCAAGATAAGTAAAATAATTTATCCTCACTTAACAAACTTAGCCAGTGTGTCAGAAGTCAAAAAAGTTCACAATAGAAGCACAACAGCCTTATATAACACTCTTCATTACATCATTTAGGAGAGACCATCATGAGCTCCATTACCTAGCATCACTCATGCCTCATCTTTCATATAATAACAGTCAAAAACAAGACTGACTAAGACAAAAGAGTAAATGTAAGATACATTTGTTTCTATCCTGAACCAAAAGACAAGAAATCTTCCATTCATTAAGATATGGAAGTAAAAATAATTAACTATTAAACTGATAAAACAATTCTCAAATTTGTAATTTATATTCTTCCTAAGATGGAGCAGATGAAATAAAGCATCCATTGAGCAGATTCATAGTTTACACTCCTGAAAAATGGAAAAGGACCATGAAGAAAATGACTGAGAAATGCTGTACTTGCACATGACACCTCTAAGGGGCATTTCATGTGATGATTAATTGCGCAACAGTACAGACAAGCGCCAGTAATTACGTTAGCAGAAGAATGTTGGAAGCTCCTCAGCAGTTGCTCACCTCCAAAGACAGTACTAGTTAATTTTCTAAGTCACACAGAGCTCAGTCTTTCTTGGCAACATTGTTAGTATGCCAGGACTGCATAGACGTGCACTATTTGCGCAACTGATGGAGTTTGAGTAAGGCCATGTAGTGGGTCTCCATTAGGCCAGGTGGTCATACCAAAGAATTGCGCAGCATATGGGGCAAGAGGTGTTTACAGTGCATTGATAAGTAGTAGTGTAGTTAAAATTGTTTAGACTGCTTAGGTCATTTTGCACATAGGCCCTCACTGGGAATCAAAAACAGGAGAGCCTTTCCATAGTTTTGTGGCATTAGGTATAACTACCATGAACACCACTGTGTAATAACTACCATGAACAGCTATACCAAATTTGACAATATGGTATTATTATATGTATTAAGCAAAATAAAACCAAATAATATCTTTGTTATAACATCTAGGGAAGTGTATTATGANAATTTAAGAAAGGCAAAGATTAAAATACACCGTAATCTCATAAAAAATACTACTGTTATCACCTATTGAGATAATATAATATGATGCAGTCTCTACATACAAGGTTTGTGCCATGCACATTCACACAGAAACTTTCAGGACATGTTCCTTGCACAAAAATAACCGACAGGTGTCCAGCCATTCAACTCAATGCACCTATGTTTATGCAAACTTTGCAACTTCGCAAAAATCATTTGAAAACTAAACTCGCTATTTTCCTCAAAATCTACTAGGGTTCTGGGATGACTGCAGTTTTCAGTTCAGATGTAAAGAGGGTTAGTGTAATAAAATTGCCCCTCTGTCTTTGGCATTTCCTTCTCGTCCGCTGAAATGAAAAACCGTGTACGCACAATGCCTTAAGTACATGGGAAGAACATTTTCTACAATTTAAAGGAAACTGTACAGAAAATATAACAAGAATAAGAGCTATTTCTCTATTAGAAATTTTCTGAGACATAAAAACCTTGATAAATGAAGATAAGAAAGGAAAATCAAAAGCAAGGGTTTCGAGCAGCAGTGTTAAAATTTACCTATAAGCAGTTGATTCTTATACGAGAATTTATAGAGAACTCGTAGAAGAATTTAGTATATGTTGGTCGGGATATGAATCCAAGACCATAATGAAAAAATCTTTGTCATTTGCATTACAAAACATGTCTAATAACAATATCTCACTTATCAGTTCTCTATTTTTCTGGGAAGTGCTCAAAATAAATTTCCTATAATCTGCACAATACATTCTTTACGGAAAAAAGTTGAGTATTCTGAAACTTCTGGGATCGAAGCTATGATTGGTGTCTTACTTTTCTTCAGGGTTTCCCACTGATACTGATACCACTTAAAAGGGCCAAGTCAAAGACACTTGCAGTTAAGGTTGAGACTACATAACCTATGTGTAGCAATACAATAGATACTGGCGTGCCTACCTAATATGTATTTGAATAAATGTAGACAAGAAAGAATGTCTTGAAGGTAAGAAGATGAAATTTAATAGTGGAAAAATAAGTTGTTTGTGAAAAAATAGGATAAATATTTTTCTAGATGGAAAATCTTGCTATATGTATGGCAAATCATGTGTGCTGCATGGATGCCTAACTTCGATTTTCAGTTGCAAATTTTGCCTAAAGAAAGGTCCACTGAGGTGAATGGCTAGACACCTGTCAGTTATTTTTGTGCAAGTAACACGTACTGAAAGTTTCTGTGTGAATATGCATGACACAAACCTGGTCTTCTTCCTTGTTAGCTGCAAAAGTAGTGCAAGGGACTTGGAGGAGGGTTCTCCACAAGGTGGTTGAATAACTGCAAACATGGTAGTTTCTCTGATCTTATCATTTTTTTGTGTTTCAGGACATTTGGACTATTCAAATAGAACATTCGTCTCTGAGACTGCTAAGAAAGGAGTTCATTTACAAAAAAACTGCTGCCTTTGTGAGTGATTATGAATGCATCACACTGATATAATAAATTGACTAGGCTATACTATAATTATTTAATAGACAAATAGATTGTATAAGAAATATAAAAAGTATGTCATGATAATGTAGCTTGATTAACTAATGAGCACTCTGAAGTTGAGATATTAACATTATGGTTATTTATTGTAATTGATGCAGATATTGTTGGTATGGTAATAATGATATTGTATGATGAGTTGCCTTTGGCAGGGTTTTGAAGGGGTTTTCCTCCAAACTAAGATTCCAGGCAGAAAAATTTTGCTTTACTCAAGGTGATTTTGACTATGATTTTGTAATTGTATCTCTATAGTACTTATTGCGTTATAAAGAACTCGCAGGAATGGAAAATCAACAGATGATCATTAGATATAGTGAAAAGTTTTAATAAAAATTTGATCTTGTGAGGCTTCATACCCTTCTTATTTGGTTTGGTTGCTGTATTAAATTTAAGTTGGTCCTCATAAATTATTATCTCATTGGCAATTGAGTAGTTATTTCTTGGCTAATTTGGTTTCACATTTAGAGGATTTCTCAAAGTTAGAAATTAAGGATTAAGGTAAATACTCTCTCCTCATGATGAAAGGAGCACATTGTTAACACACAAATCTTCCCATAAAATGAGATTAGGAACAATCCTTGCAAAGAACATATACCAGGTAAAATGTATACAGTCTTGATGATAAGTTTCACTGCTTTATAAGGAAAATAATTAGTCAACCCAGAGTTTTTAAATATTTGTTTTAACTATTTACCCTTTTACTCCCTTTACACCCTTTCAAGTTTGGCGGCCACCTTTGTATCTCAATTTTTTATGTTATAATATTTCTCGATCTTTTAAATTTTGACATAATTTTAAAGAGGAATATTTGTGCTTTTAGTATTAATAAGTATAATTTCATTTTGCATTGAACATAATTTATTGTTAGCGTTTTTGTTACACGAAATTTACGAAATCTGTTTTCACACACTCCGAACGTTTACTGCTTCATATTCTTCTTGAGAGATGATTCTGTGGGTTCTGTTTGTGCCTTTCTTCCCACGATGGAAGTGACACTGAGCCAGAGCTTTTAGTAGAATATGTAAACAACAACATAAAATCTTTCAACAGCTTGTTTCTCTTTTTCATATGTCCTTTTGAACCTCCATCATGACCNGTAGTTATAAATATGAAGTGCATATAATATTCTAAGTTGAGTTGATTATAAAGAGATATATATAAATTTAATATTATAAACTGAAATACACAACATTACAATGTAAGCACTACTCATGGTAGGAAAGAGTGAGAACAACTTCTGGCAGAATACGGGTGACCAAGGAAACCTTCTTCCACCATCCTTGACTCCTTAACCTCAGGCCTCCTCTTTCTCGACTGCCCAAAAACTTCTCCGCTGGCCGTGGCTCATGCCCTTTCACCCTTTATTCTTTCATTGTTCAATTGTCATTAGTTCCCCTCTTGGAATGGTGCCTTTACGAGCTTCAGCGTACAGGCTGAACTGTTACTATATAAATATAAATATATTTCATCATCTTCAGCCATTTTCAATCCGATGTCAGACGTAGGCTTCCTCAAGCGCTTTTCTATTCTCTCTATTCTGAGCCTCTCGTTACCATGTTACCCCTAAATACTGAATGATGTCTCTGTTCCATCGGTCCCTTGGTCTTCTTCTTGGTCTCCTCACATCTCTTTGTATCCAGTTCAGAACTTCTGATGTCCATCACTTGTCGTTTCTTCTTGCAACATGGCCTCCCCACATCCATTTCAGTGATCTTACCTTATCTATGATGCCTGTCACTCCTGTCATCTTCCTAACCCAGGTGTTCCATTTCCTGTCTCTTCTTGTGATTCCAAGCATACATCATTCCAAACTTCTTTGTGTAGTCTGAAGTCGCTGGGTTATTGCTGCGTTTAACACCCATGTTTCACTTCCATATGTCAAAACTGGTAGAATGCATTGGTTGAAGACGTTTCTCTTCAAGACAATTGACATTTTCGACTTCAGAATGTGGTTGTTCCTTCCGAAAGCACTCCATCCTAGTTTCATTCTTCCATTCACTTCATTATCCTGTTTTTTCTCTCCTGTTGTAACTAGTTGTTCAAGGTAAGTGTACTCTGAACAAACATCAATGGTTTCTCAGGCCTAGTCCATGTTTTCCTCCAAGTCTTCCATCCTTTGTTCCCATATAATAGAATATATGCTCTTCTTTGAGCGTAATCAGTTCTTCTAATTTTCATCGTACTTCACTGAGTCTGATGACGTCCCATTTTATCTTCTCTGCTTCATTGAGTAGTTCCAGGAGTCGATCTTCGCTCTTCAAGCTGCGGCAGTTGTAGGTTGCGAAGTGTAGGGGGTTATTTCTTTTCTTCATGATGGACCTCTGTAATGCCACCACCTCCTGGACATCCGAATGGGTGGTGCTTTTACGTCCGGATAAATTTCCATTACAGAAGCTCATCATGATCAATTGTAATCGTGCCTGGAGGGTATAAGACAGTGATTCACCAGGCTGTCTCACTGCCGGTTGGTGAATGAATGAATGCCACTCTCACTATTTGGCTGGAGATATCATTGAAGCCTTCTTAGCATTGGTTGAACCTGAGCTATACATCGCCTCCAACCTCCACCCCTCCATCCTGATGAGGCAATGAACTGTGGCAGTATGAGAAGGGGAATGGATTAAATTAAATTAAATGGATGTGGGCAAGCCATGTTGCAAGGAGAAACGACAACCGATGGCCATCAGCAGTTCTGAACTGGATACCAAGAGATGTGAAGAGACCAAGAAGAAGACCAAAGAACCGATGGTAAGGTATTATACCCCCTGTTTTACAGCAGTGGCTTCAACGAGANTATAATGTTTTTGAGTAGAGGCGATAATTTGTCAACCACAAGGCTCTCCAATATTTTGGCCAGACAACACTGCATAACTATTGGATGGTAGTTTTTTATATCACTCTTATCACCACTTTTAAAAATAGGAACTACATAAGGCATTTTATGAATTCTCCACTGGACGATTTCTTTTAATTAGTTATTTTATTTATGCGCACAAACACTGGCTCGTTTGAGAAATAACTGCAGCTACAACTGACACTGAAATTTAAGGCCTGGAGAGAAAATCAAAGCACTAATTCTATATATGATTCTGATGTAAGTTACATACCAGCGAAACTAGAAACAGCTTGGAAGGCGAAGTTTTCTCGAGGTACTTGGGATTACAGTCACGCAGTCGGTCCACATAAATTAATGCCAGAACTAGAGAACATGGAGATATGCAGGCTGATCTAGTAATGTCTCCAACTTCACCAACGGTCATACGTTCCAGGCCTAACATTCTTCCTCCATGGCGTAGACTAAGTTGTACGCTGTTTCCAGGAAATCGAGCTTTGGAGAATATTTCTGCGGCAAGTTCTAAAACGAATAATTCATAGGGATCAATGAGAAAGCAAAATAATTCATTGATACGCATTAAAATAATAAACCTATGGGCTACAGTAGTAATGACTTGATTAGCTTAGCATATAACTTTTACAGAAAATTTTACAAAGTAAAGCACTATTTTGAGTGACAGTTCACAATATAAAATAGAAGTTGAATGAAAAGCTCTCAATGCATACACATTAAGCAGAATTTGAATGCTTTATATCGTATAAGATGGCAAATCGAAGAAACTAATCACCATGCCACTTACCATATTCAATAATTTAACTGAATCGTAAGGAGATGAAACATACCTGTTACGGGAAGACTGAAACGCTCTGTCTTCGGTAATTTCCCATAGTATAAAGTTTTGTTTATCCTGGTTAGAAAGTCCCTATGTTTTCCAAATACCTGCAAAGAAATGAACCGTGCATTAGAATGACAGCGTATCAAAATTACGAAGTAGGGATTCAAGCCACGCGCAAACAATGTACTAAACAAGTTATCGTTACCTTAACTTTAGTCCTGGGTTCGCCGTTTCTTTTCTTCTTCAGAGATCCGGAAGATCTAATTTCTGAATTCATTTTGTTCATTAAAAGTAGCACCTTTAGGTTAAACACACAGGTATGTCGTCAAAATCATAACAGTAAATTCCCTATCGAAAGTAATGCCCCACTCCAAAACACACCAATTCCCAGCAACAGGAGATTGCAGAGAGTTTTATTGCCGGAACTTACTCATGAGATTACCACATCCGGTTCCCGGCCTGTTATCGGTAGTCATTTTTCTGTGTAAACTACGTTTGATTTCGATGTAGAGCATTGGTGCAAAGTTTTACTTCGTTATAGTCAGCAGAAATTTCTAAAGCTTGCATGTATGATTTATAAATATTCTTGAGCTAATGCTTTTATTGTTCGTAGTCTATTCTTTGCGAAAGTATGATGAGAGCCTCGTAATACATTTCATAACGAAAGAGCGATTGGTGGTTTTTATTTTGGTTATCAGCACTATTACCTAGTGCTTCTAGGATAATGAATGGCAGTAAGTACGGGAAGAGTATTTGGTTTTGTAATTAAGATCCAAGTATAGCGATACCGTCTGTATTCAATGTTTATAATTGTATGTAGTCTTTATTGTGTGAAATGTGTTAAACGAGAAAGACTAATAATAATTATTATTTATTACGGGTCTTAAAAACCCAATCACCTTGTACAAAATCAAAGTACACTTGTCAAAAAATATCATAACAATACAAATACACAATGGATCAATCACGATATAAGAAGAATGTAAAATATAAATTTTGAATACATTTCGTTAAGTATAAAAAAATAAAAACACAAGTCACATAATGGATATCAATAAACAGTATATAATAAACCATATAATTAATGATGTTAACACTTATGTAGTATAAAGTTTGCATACAAATGATATAAATAAGGATAGAAACATAAATACTCAAATGTTATGAAGAGTGCATTAACTAAGCAAAAACATTTGGTCAGGATTGGTGAAGTCTATTCTTTAGTTCAAAAATAGAGGCATTGAAGTAGTAAAAATCTACTTCATTTGCATCTCTCATAAACCTTGACAATGGTGTAAAATAACAGAAGTTTTGTTTGTGGTATGCAACCTGGAAAGGAACTATTTCTAGTAGCTCTTTAAGGAACATTGATATTAATATGTGAAAGTAATTCAGCTGAATCGATGAGATTTAATAGTAATTTCTGAAGAAAAATTACACCAAATATCCTTCTTCTATTCTGTAATGTTTCCATTTCTAAAATAGTCAGTCTGTCTTCATATCCTAGATGGGAAAACTTGAAACGATAAGCAAGGGATCTAACAAGTCTGTTGAACTTGCTCAAGAATTTGTGTATTTTCTTTATAAAATGGAGACCAGAAAAGACAGCCATATTCTAGAATTGGTCTCACAAGAGTATTGTATAAAAACTTATTGCAATTTATGTTCCTAAAATCCCTACTGAATCACCAAATAAAACGTAACATGTTCGTTGCTTTTGTTTTAATCATGATATGATGTAAGGTGAAATTTAATTTTGAATCAAAGATGATCCCCAGGTCCCTGATATGGTCAACTCTAGCTAGGAACCAATCCCTCAAGTGGTAATTAAAGGTTTTGACCTTCTGGAAAATGACATACATGAGCACTTATCTATATTAATAGGTAAGAGGTTCATTTCACTCCAAGATAGCAGCCTGTCTAGACAGGATTGTATTGAATAACACTCATCAATAGACTTGATACACAAGTATATTTTGAGGTCATCCACATAGAGCAATGATCTCAATGGGGAAATAACCTGACAAATATCATTAATAAATATATTAAATAGTATAGGTTCTGAATGAGAGCCTTGAGGTACTCCAGATGAGATACACTCTGATACACTTTGGACTTTGTAGAATTAATTTTAACATACTGCCTGCGATTTGTTAAATAACATTTTAACCAGCATAACAAACTACCATGTACACCCAGAGTCTCTAATTTCTTTATCAGCATAACATGATTCACTTTATCAAATGCCTTGCTAAAATCTAAATAAATTACATCTGTTTGTCTCCATTTTTCCATAACATCCTAAATGAAATTCTGTAGTATCAATAAATTGGTACTACTACTACTCCTACCACTACAAAATCCATGATGGTTTATGTTTATAATGTTTTTGAGTAGAGGCGATAATTTGTCAACCACAAGGCTCTCCAATATTTTGGCCAGACAACACTGCATAACTATTGGATGGTAGTTTTTTATATCACTCTTATCACCACTTTTAAAAATAGGAACTACATAAGGCATTTTAAGAACATCAGGAAAAACTCCAGCTTGCAGAGATCTATTGTACAATATCTAAAGAGGATATGCAAGAGAATCCCTACAAAATTTGAGAAGTTTAAGTGAAATCTCATCTGGGCCAGAACCTTTTTTGACATCTAATCCTCTGAGTTTATGTAGAATATCATTGACACTCACTGGTATCTTTGAAATTGAGAGAGTACTTTCATGGAATATGTCCAAGTAGTCACTTTGGTTTGTATTTGAAAACACAGCAGAGAAATGTTTTGCAAATAAATCAGCAATATTAGTATCATTTTTAGCTGTAGTATTATCTAAAAACATATATTTTAGTAGACAGATTTTTTAGTAGTATTCACAAATGACCAAAAATTTTTAATATTCAAGAACACTGAATCTTCAATCTTATGAGTAAAATTTTTGTAGCACTGTTTTGAAAGATATTTACATTCACTTCTACAATTTCTGAAAGCTTGGTAGTCACAAGCTTCTCCTGATGATTTGTACCTATTATGAAGAATGATCTTGTTTTTTAAGAGAGATTTAAGCTCAGGAGTAAACCAGTTGGGGTATTTTGATGAGTAAACTTTCATTTTGGGTGTGAAACACTTGACTATATCTAAAACAAGTTGTGAAAAGTTAAAAATGCCCCATTTACTGGAAGATTAAGCAAGACACAAGTTGTTCATTTATGCTAATAAAGTCACTTTTTATAATCATAATAAGTGTAATCCCATATGTACACTTGTATCAGTGGGAATTTCTCAATCATAAATGACTGTAATAAAAATAATTCAATTCAATTAATAAGCAATTTCTTATTTGTCATTAAAATATGTTACTTTTAAAATTCTAAGATTTTTACACCAAGATATTGTTTAAAAACATTTCATATTTACCGTATGTTCAAATAATCTATCATGAAATTTCTACATCTGTTTGTTCTTCTACACTGCAGACAGCTGATGAGGAGTGTTTCATCAAAAGAATAGAGGCAATTCTTGTATATGTTTCGATGGATTTATAAAAGTTTAATCTTTTCTAATTTATATAAAACAATTCTTAGGCTCAGGTCACTCCCTATCTCTATTCTGACCTTTTAAATCATGGTCCTATTAGATTCCATCCTCATATAACAATATCATTCTATGTACCAAAGGCATGTGGACCTGTGCCTGGGCATGAGGAAATTCTAAGTAAAAGAAAGTTATTTCTTTATTAAAATTTGCATTGTAATTTGACCACGTGGCAACTCTGTAACATTTGAAAAGAATCTTAAGTATTTCTGAATACCTAAAAGAAAAGGAAGAGATAAAATTAAATCTCCTTTCGGTTATGGACTTTAAAGCTGGTAATCTAGTATAATTACATTTTTCGTAAATGAGTATTCATCAATATTTTGCTTTCATTTGGTAAAAGGATTGTTACATTTTATTATATTTGCACACTTTAAATCTATTGATCAGTAGTCATTTGTATT
>KZ308370.1:889421-900018 GCA_000376725.2 Ladona fulva
GAAATTCTTTTACATTCTTTAAGAGAATTCTCTAAAATGGGAAACAAGGTGTTCTTAACCTTTGTTGCACATATTTATTAGTTTTATTTTTTTCCAGTTTCAATACAGTTAAATTCGATGTACCATAGTTGATCAATTCCTTTGAAGTAATTATCAAGATATCTTTTCATAATGTAGATAAAGTATTGGTGGAAATATTATCCCAACATTTAAGAAGTAAAACAAGATTTTTTGCCTCTAAACTGTAACCATTCTATTCATAAAAAAAACTTTATGTTGAATTCAGTACTAACCTCATGAATGAATCCAAAATGGATAATCCAAATGAATAATAATGAAGTCAGAGGTAGTGCATGAATCTATAATTTTTTCCAATTATATCGGTTCTGAATTCCTGAATTATTTGTATGTTTAAATTCTCTTAGCTGAGTTTTTGGCCAATTACTCCATCCAACTATCTATAAATGATGGATCAACCTTATGGTTAAAAGTCAAGCTAGTGATATCTTGGGAGTGAGCAGTCTTGGAGTATATGGCAATACTTTTAGGATGTATGTGATCCAACCTTGGATGAGATGGTCACAACTTGGCAAATTACCACAGCCAAGCCATATCCTGGGAAAAGCAGTACCAGCCTCGTAATAATGATGTTGGATACCATAGATGTGAGTTGAGTCATTGTGACCTTAGGATACAAGTGATAGGTATAGAAAGTATGGGTGGGGTAAGTAGTTGGTGTAGGAGAGGGTATATAACCCACACATAATAGGCAAAAAGCTTCCAAAAGTTTATGACTGTGAAGCTATGAAGGTTTACCTCCACTTTTTGTCCTTAAATATCCACTACAAATCAAAGATTATGTTAACAAAAATCAGAGCACATTGGTACTGAACTCTCCCTTTTACTACACCCCTATTTCTGGGCTAGTAAAAAATGGACTTATCACAAATGAAACTTAGAAGAAAACTTAACTTGAAAAGATCAGGTATATCCTTAGGCTGCAAGAACAATACTGCTATAAGGAAAAGAAGGGAAACCACCTCATTACTCTCCAAAAGAGAAGCCGGTTTTTCTTTTCAAAGAGAGGATATTGTTCCAAGAAGTCGGGCCTAGTTTTATTGATTAATTTCCTCATTTCACACAAACAATGTGTAACAAACATACTCTCTCAAGTAAAATATAGTGGAGGTGAAATAGCTTCCATTCATATTGCTGGTAGGGGAGTGCTGGAGATATCTCATTACTTGAAAGTGCTAGAAATCTTATGATTGAAATGAGGAATTTTAGATAACTTAATAATTTGAAGATGGCTGAGAAGTGTGCAGCCGAAAAGTCGGTGGAAAGCGACCCTATCACCTGGCTGATTACCTGAGAAGACTTTCACAGAGCACCCAACCGGCAATTCGGAGACCCGGGTTCGATTCCCAGTCCCGTCAGACTTTTTTGAAGTCCATTCTTCCTTGGGATTAATAATTATAGTTTATTTATGGGCAGGAACTGCCCTTTCTTGTAAAATTACATATGTTAGAGGTTAAACTATAACTCAATAATTGTATAACAAAGTACAATAAGTAGTTAACTACATACAAACATAAGTACATAAAAAACTACAAATTTAATGGTAAATATATTAAAAAATTAATAACATACAAAAAATATCCTAAAGTGCACAATATAAAAGTTGCAAACTTAAATTAATTTTTATATACAGTAAGCTTATTAGTTACCTTTTTGCAGTCATATTAGGCAGGTATTATAGATAGATTATGTTATAAAACTTTGGAGTGTTTTTTTGTTTCAAGAAGATTTAAAATAATCTAAAATGAATTTGTTTGAAACATATTTAATTGAAGTTTAGAATATAAAATTGTGGAAAGAGAGAAAGAAATTGTAAATTCACATAAAAAACGAACTGAAAGATCAGTTTCAAGAAACGAAATTTAATTCTGATTTTTATAAACCCATAAAATGCTATTTAAATTTTGTATATCTTGGCATCTTTTTAAAAATCAAAATGGCTTTTATTTGAAAACGTTAAGAAAAACCATTTAATGTTTCCTTTTAAACTTAACGTGAATTGAAATCTTTAGGAGATCAAATCTTTTTGGGAAAATATAGGATGGTAGAGCTTTTGTTTGAAAATGGTCATAATAGAGAGATGGTCTTTGTATGCCAAAGAATTACTTGTGATTCATATTAGCCAAATTAAGCAGATACAGAGGTGGTGTACTTTGGCAGGTTCTTCTGTATGCGTTAGAAAATGTAATTGCTTGTGGTATTATTTGTTAAGGTGGAAATAAGGATTTATAGATCTGTTCTCATTTCTCCCAGATGCTGTAATATGCTTAATGAAGGCAATTGAGATCTACACAGATATGGGAAGGTTCACATTAGCAGCAAAGCATCACCAGTCAATTGCAGAGTTGTATGAAGCAGGTGATTGTGGTGGTGGTGGTAGTGGAGGTGGAGGTGCAGATCTGGAAAGGGCCATCTCACACTATGAACAAGCTGCTGATTACTTTAGGGGAGAAGAAAGTAATTCATCTGCTAATAAATGTTTGCTGAAAGTTGCCCAGTACGCTGCCCAGCTTGAGAAGTATGACAAGGCAGTCCAGATTTATGAACAGGTAATTAAAATTTTGGCTCCCCTATAGCCAAGTGGGAAATGCATTCAACTGTAATGAAAGTAATTCCTGGTGGGAGCCTGTGTGCTAAATGACCTCAGCTGTCGAAACACTTTGAACAATACTACTACCAATTGAAATTTTTATCATTGATGGTTTATTGTGGTATCAGGGGGTATTTTTAGAGATCAGTATTTGCAAGTTGTAATTGTTTCAGTGTGATTAGCAGAAGAATGAATAATCAAAGTTAAGAGAGAGGTTTCTCATAATATGGGCATTATTTCTTTTATGACTTCTAATGATATGACTTTCTATGAGAAATCTCTTTTATTGTTGATTCTAAATAATCCTTGCATTAGAAAGGTTATGCCATTGATTTGTGCAGTGCCTTATAAATATGTATCAGTCTCAGTGCAATGCAGTTAACAGTTGGTGGTATTCAAAATATTGAAATAAAAAAACAACCATGTCAAAGTGGTATTGGTTGCTATTATTTCTATGTGGGCTATTATGAATAATTATTATTAATAATTTGTCTGCGACCAAAAAACTGAATGGGAATTTTCCTTTTGAGTTCTATTGAATTCTGCTTCCCTAATACAAAAAAAACTTCTTAAAAAATGCCATAATATCTGGTTTTCATGCAAGTCAAGGTACAATTTCAGCTACTGCCATTGAATGAACAATCTTGCGAGCTATTCGTGATTAGTTAATTCTTGTACATTACTGTAATAGACAACAAATTCTACAATGTTGACAAGGAGATAAAAGAAAGAAACAATGAAACTAATTCACAATCGTTCATGATGTAATTCATTTCATTTGGAGAAGTTTTGTTGACATACAGAAAATAAAATTTTAAAAGCCTCGATGTGTCCTATTCAATATCAGTATATATTTGCTGTATTTTCAGAATTAGTTCTGCTTTAAGTGTGTCAGTGCAATACATCTCTTAGTGTTCAGAATTTGATACTGGTGCAATACGTCAGTAAGAGGCTGTGTTACTTCTCTGGTTATCTTTTGTTACATTTGTGGGGAATGGACTGGTAAAACACAACAGAAGAACATAAGAGATTTTGTAAAGAGAGTATTTGCTCACTTGAAACTAAAACTTGAAAATCAAGAAAAGGCCTGGGCTCCTCATAAGATCTGCAGGAGATGCACTGAAGATCTCTGCATGTGGTATAAGGGGAGAAGAACATTTCTGTTTTGCCATCCAAGTGATTTGGTGTGAACAGAAGAACTGCAATACAGACTGCTATTTTCGTTCAGTTGATGTTCAAGGTTTTAACAAACAAAACGAGGAAGGAATAACATAACCAAGCATAGATTCAGGTATTTGTCCAGTTCTTCTCAGAAGTGGATTATATCAGATGGGATTTGGAAGAAGAAGAAGATGAAGCACAAGCCTATTCAAACTATGTTTTTGCTATGGAAGAGGGACCTAAACTGTTTTCTCAAAGCAAGTTAAACAATCTTATTAGAGACCTGGGCCTGTCAAAAGATGCCGATGAATTGTTGGGATCAAGACTCGGGAATAAAAACTTTCTATGACCCAGAATGCCTTTTTTGTGGTACAAGTATAGAGGGAGTGAATTCACATCCTTTTATTATAAAGAGAAAAATCTTAAGGAATAACAAGTGTGAAAAATAGCGACATGACTGGGACTCTAACCCAGGTCTTCACACTTATTATTCCTTGGGATTTAGCCGCACAACTTCATTGTGCAAAATTTAACACCTTTACCTCAATCCTTGAGAAAAATCTTTTTTTACTGATGTTTCTGGGCTCATGAGATAATTTGAAATTGAATATGAATCTTCTCATGAGTGCTTATTTATAGATTCTTCGAAAACAATCTTTAAAGCAGTGCTGCTGCATGATGGAAGTGGCATCGCCTCACTTTTTGTTTTGACTGACCTGTTGGACACTTAGTGCTTCTGAAGTAAAGTTACAAAGATTTGGCTGTTATTATTGACAAAATCAATGAAGATCATCATTGAATGGATTGTGGGAACTTTAAGATAGCATGTTGTTGGGTCAGGCTATATAAAGTACCCTGCTTCCTGTAAGAGCCAAAGATCTTTATTGGACAAAAACTGATTGGACACTTTAAGAAGCCCTTACTCCAGGTAAAGAAAACTTTATAAAAGCCTGGTTCCTCTTGAAAAAGTTCTGTTTCCACGCCTTCACATAAAACTGGGACTCATGAAGCAGTTCATGAAATCATTATCAAAAGATGGGGAAAGTTTCAAATGTCTGTGCAACAAATTCTCAAAATTGTTGAAGGCCATATTGAAAGAGGAAATTTTTGTAGGACTGGACATGCATTAACATTTTTCTGATTCCTTGTTTCCTAATTCTGTGAATGAAACTGAAAGAAAAGCATGGGATGCTTTTAAAGATGTGGTGCAAAAATTTTTGGAAAATAACTAAGATGCAATTTACAGAAATATTGTACAATGCATGGTAGATGCACTTAAAGCTCTGAGGCTGTAACTTGAGTCTGAAGGTCCATTTCTTATATTTGCACGTGGACTGCTTTCCTTAAAACTTAGGGATGCAAATTTGATGGCAGACTATTGTTGAATGATTTAGGGGGGGAAAGGAATTATCGGATATCAAGAGAGAACCAGAAGTGTAAAAGAAAAGAGAAAAGGTTTAACAGATCAACGGAGTGACAAATGAACATTTTTTTAATCATAAGTGTGTCAGGAATGGCAAATATAAATGTTTTTTGGGTTCATGAGACAGTGTTTATTCACAAATCAATGTATGATAATCCCTCATTTTGCAAGAAAACTGTACGTGATTCATTTCCAGATTCAGCACAACACAAAATATTTATATCAGTGAGAAAAACCTTTTGAGCTGACAAAAAATTACTTTTTGCAGACCTGTGCTACATTTTTTAGTCAAAGAAAGAAAAATGTAGTGCTTTATTAGGTGATGAAAGTGTAGAGTGAGTTGGTATTATCATTTCATTTCATCATTTCTCACATCCCTTGTCTTGTCTAGCTCAGGTGATTTTAGATATTTTTTCTTCTTACAGGAATCTACTAATAATTTTTGGTGGTAATGACGACTTCGGTTTTAGCTCTGATTTTTGTAGCCAGATGGCCTAATGGCGAACAATAATTTCCTAAACAGAAAATNCTTTCCTTCATGATGGACCTCTGTAATGCCACCACCTCCTGGACATCCGAATGGGTGGTGCTTTTACGTCCGGATAAATTTCCATTACAGAAGCTCATCATGATCAATTGTAATCGTGCCTGGAGGGTATAAGACAGTGATTCACCAGGCTGTCTCACTGCCGGTTGGTGAATGAATGAATGCCACTCTCACTATTTGGCTGGAGATATCATTGAAGCCTTCTTAGCATTGGTTGAACCTGAGCTATACATCGCCTCCAACCTCCACCCCTCCATCCTGATGAGGCAATGAACTGTGGCAGTATGAGAAGGGGAATGGATTAAATTAAATTAAATGGATGTGGGCAAGCCATGTTGCAAGGAGAAACGACAACCGATGGCCATCAGCAGTTCTGAACTGGATACCAAGAGATGTGAAGAGACCAAGAAGAAGACCAAAGAACCGATGGTAAGGTATTATACCCCCTGTTTTACAGCAGTGGCTTTTGTGATGACTTACGAATTTAAATCTAAGGTTTCAAGGGAACACCAATTTGGTAAACATCATATAAAAAAGATAATTAAGAAATAAATATACCGTCTGCCATACTCCGCCTGACATACACTGTCATACATCTACTGCAACACACCACCTGCCATACATTTTTTGGCATAGAGTCCCTGAGTTTGACACTAAAGAAATATGCAGACATCGATCCTAGATATCATGGGTTCGATCCTAGGAGGCCCCAAAAATGGTACTTTTCCCATTTAAATACATTGAGCGCACATTCAAAAAATCGTTTAGGGTATTTTCCATTAAGATAGAACGTTACAACTCCCAATATCGTTAGTAGATAAAGAGGTCTATCGTATACCATGAAAATTTTTCCACTACTGGCTACAGGTTCGATGCTAGGATGCATCAAATTTCGCCCGTAAGGGATACACAGGGTGTCTTTTTCAAAATTTTTTTCAAGGCACTTGCTAGAGAGCGAAATTGATAAAATTCAGCATATTAATGGTTCTTGTAGCTTTATTTCATATCCAAGCCTAACAACTCCTAAAATGATCATTGGTTTGATGCCGGGCCGGATTAAATATTTCTCCATAAAAAATCTACAGGAAACTCTGAGAATATTTCGAGCTACGTCCCGATGTGATTTAGCCTTGAAAACTGAGTGACTATTACGCAATTTTTTTGAGGGAAGATACCGACCATCTCGCTAAGGAATAATTGAGACATCGCTCCTAGGTATCATGGGTTTGAACCTAGATGGTCCCAAACAAGCTACATTTTGCGATTTTCTGAATTGCGTAGGTTTTTAATGATAATATTTTTATCATTTTCCGTTAAACGGAAGGCGTCACAAACCCGGCGATTTTTTCTACTGAAGACCACGAGATTTAGAATAGAGAATGAATGAGATTTCTCTTCTAGGTACTATAGGTTCGATTCTAGAAATCCCCAAAAATGGTACTTTTCGTACCATTTTCGTACCCATTACTTCGACTAATTGTCATGTTTTGTATTAAATATGCAAATTAGTTCATAATGATGAATAATTCGACTCAAATGGTTGGTGAAATATCTATGCAGCATCTGCAATTGCATTAACGTTATCAGAATAAGTTTCGATATCTCTTGGACTCCGGTGCCAAAAATAAGAACAATAAAATCTTCTATCAAAACAAAAATACGTGCGCAATTTGATAGATGGTCAGGGCCGCATACACAGCAGCAACAGCGGCTGTATGGTTGCAAAAGCGCATATGCTGCTATAATATGAGTAATGGTAAGTTCCCAGAAGACCTTCACGATGACGCCAATTAGACCTGATAAGCATGACTTCGTCTGCGGCCTACGCATTAAGAAGTTCATCAATAATCGCAGGAAGACAAAAGTTTGAGATAATAATCAAATGTGAATAGTACCAACATAACTTTTTCCGTATCTCCGATTCGTAATTTCCGTTTCGTTGATTCGGTTTATCTTTCGTAGGAAGTATCGTACCCTCTTGATAATTTTAGGGGCCTCCGAATATGTAACGCGTTCGGATTCGGCGAAAGCTGTTCCGGGTGCGATTCCCATTGGGGGCTCACGTGTGAAATTACCATAGCTGTCGAAGCAATTTCCGTCGATACAATACAGTACTTACAATACAATACAATAATTTGATGCGAAAAAAAATGAGGAAAAGTACAAAGCTCTCCAGTGACTACAATATTGCTCAAAGTACGAAGACTGCATTCCATCCTCTCGTCACATATGCATTTTAGTGACGTAGATAGATTTATGGGGTACCGTACACCTTGCTGTATTCAGCTCATGTATGTACGCGAAATTATACCAAGGGACACCTAATATGGAATAACGTTATAACAGATGTAGAAGCTGTGATTTATTTTCGAAGGGACAGATTTGAAAATACGAGTAGGCTGGGTAATTCTACTTCAAAATGAAAATCGATACCTTTCATGTAATTAAATGTATTCACTCGAAGGTGCTTCCAGCGTGAATTTCTACTGATTTTAGAATTCAGAACTTCGATGAGCATTTTTCCGGGGTTCTGCAAGCGAAAACCTTAGGCCTAGCAGACCCTATAGGCCCCCACTCACGCTCAATTTTGCCGCTCCCTTTGCTTGGACCAAGCCGCGCCATCCTATGGATGCAAGGGCTGCATCGCACCCGGGCGGCGGCATCTAAAGGGTGGGAACAGAAGTGTAGCCAACTATTGTTATAATTACAACATTATTTGTTGCTTTCTATGTGATACACATGAATTCTCTAGGAAAGATTATGACGTGAGATTAAAGATTTGCAAACATTATTTAGAGGAAAGAACTATGGATAATGCAGGACGAGAAAGGAATGTTTGTGCAGTGGATTTAATCGAAGAATTGAAATCAATGAAAGATTTTCTGGTACCAAGAATAAATCCTCTTCAGGTTTTTGTAAACATATTTACTAGAGATTTGATCGGAGTCTTCCCTAATTTGCAAATAGCTTTTTGTGTTTTATTGACACTTCTGGAGACTGTTGCTCCTAAAATAATGACACTTAAAAGCAATATGGACTATTAACTCGTAATGACCATTCATTACGGCAGGATACGGAATGAGCATAACTAATTGCTACTAATGTTTTGTGACCAATGCCAGCTGGGGAATTATGTCATAGAACAATGGTTTTTCAAAGTCTTTCAAAATAATTTTTACCTGCAAATCAGGAAATGAATGGTTTTGGTATTTAATTTTAAGGGACGGCAAATTATGTTCGCTCCCGAGCGGCAGATAAGCTGGGCGCGGCTCTGCGTTGGACCGACTCAAGGTAATAATGAGCATATGTGTGGCATAAAATGTTTCAACTCAAGTTCCATCTAAGCAGGGCATCAGCGAATTCTGCCGGCGACAGAATTTTCAAAGGTAAGACGGCAAGTAAGATCGTTTGTGTGTGGGGTCCACCGTTTTATCGTAATTTTTCACTAATTTATCGCATATGCTTTCCGATATGCAGCTACCAGACCGACTCCCGGGGAATCTTATGTGAATTCATATCACTCTATATGAGTAACCCTTATCTATGGAATATAAAAAGCAGGTGATATGGTGACTAGAACAGGAAAACTTCGAGCCTGAAGAACTGATCAAACAGCTGGAAATTAATTCATTCTTTAGCACCTAATACATTATGCAGGGGTCTAGTTAACTTTTCCTAAATCCTGAGAGAAAATAACAGCGGAGAATTTCAAATCTTTGTTGATTCCCCCATTTGCTATAAAACAGCGTTCATTAACATCGGGTGTTCTTCCACGTCTCATCAAGCTAGCATTTTTGCAATATATGGCGTTCTATTTGAAGAAGAGGTAACTAAACTTCCGAGACCAATTGTAAGTGATGAACCAATCACCAGGCTCTAACTTCAATTCTTTCCTAAAGTTAGGGCGAGAAAAATCTTTCAGTTTAAGTTTCCAATTATTCGCCCATTTCAAAGTATTTTAAGTTTAATTTCATTCATTATTATCTATGTATAATACATTATTTTATCAATACTATTTTATCAATCTCTATATTACTTGTGAGCTATTTAATGTATTTTATTGTGATAATTTCATTATTACCCACCAGTTAAATGTAACGGAACTTAATTTTAACTTAACGGAACTTAACTCTTTAAACCCTAATTTTTGTAAATATCAATAAGGATATAAGTAATTAAAAGCAAAACACATTCGCGGAGTGCTGAAAGATTAATCTAAATTTTATTAAACACTATGCAGTGAGTGTTAACGCTCTCAACGCACTAAAACCTAATTTTTTATCAAAAATCCGTTCTGCCCAAAAAGTCTGTATCTCATCTCCAATACTGATCGATATCTTGATGTTTACTCATCATTTTGATCGTGACGAAGCAATATATAACTGACCTTTAGAAGACAGGGGTGATTAGGAAATATTTTCTCATTAAGTAAGTTTATCCTTTAGATTTGTATATCGTATTTGTAAATCATGGCAGCTTAGAAAATTGCCTTCAAGGGAAATTGCGTGGACTCGAACTCTTCAATAACATCGGTAGTCAGGGGTACTCTGTTTATAATCTCATTTTTTCAAAATTTTCGTTTATAATAATCATAATTCTCTTAATTTCGAACAAAAAAATGATATTTCACGACAGAAATAAAACCTTAATACAGTTTCCTTTCTTTTAGATCTGTAGAGAGACGTACAGACGGAGAAAAAACTGCGAAAACTATTTATATAGATAGATTAACACTTTATTTGCAAAGTTAGGCTCGGTTGGGACTCTCTTCCCCTAACCTCGTATGTCGTTATTATAT
>KZ308370.1:900197-983184 GCA_000376725.2 Ladona fulva
ATACAATGAAAATTTGCACACTTTAAACATAAAAAAAAACAAATAAATTCAAAACAAAATTATTTAAAATGCACATTGAATAAAAAACGCTATATATATTTTTGAAATCAATAGATGAGAAATTAGAGTAATAGTTACGCTGTACACCTTAAAATTAAGGATATTATAAATAATTTGGGATTCATATGAAATTCGACATATTTTCATCGTCAAGATTGAAGGTGTATTTGCAAATACGTTCCTCGTCGGCTGGACAATGGGAAATTCTGAAAATAAGGAAAGAGAGAGAGATTGGTCATAGAGATCTGGTCATTACAATAGGTGGATAATTCTATTAATTAGTCACGTACGCTTACATAGTATATTATTTTAATATTTGATCTGAAAGCTAACGTGAAGGTTATGTAAATTTTAATAAGTTTTTTTCGGACATTCTTCACGCATGGTACGATAAGTTCTCGTAAAAGATGTTATTGCAGGATTTTTCTTTCTGTAGGACAAAATAAATCGCAGGACAAGACTGAGCACCTCTGTGCTTCGACTTTGCTTTCAAGCAAAACGGACGGTAAAACTGAGTGTGGTGACCCTAAGTGTGTCTCTGGAGCTATGTTGTTCTTTTATTCGCAAGATCTGAGTTCTTTAAGCAGATTGTTTTCTTGTAGTTATAAATATGAAGTGCATATAATATTCTAAGTTGAGTTGATAAGTTTTGGATTGATGTAATTAAAATGTAGTGAGTCGTACCTCATGGTAATCTATGCCGGAACTATGAAGCATAGCCTTATTGTAGTCACATTAATGAACAAACTAATAATATTAGACTTAAAACTTATTAGAATAAAAAAATCAATCAGATCAGTAATCTTTAATTGTATATGCATTGAATAGAGATAAACGAATTGGACAATTAAAGGAGACAATGAGGATATTTCCGCTTAATCATGATTTTCTTTTGGCCTACGAAAATATTTATTTATTTAGGAATTACCCATTCACTGTTGAACTCTTTCAACGCTGGGATAATATAGAATAATTTAAATTCAAAGTGCGATTATTGTGACTTGCAATAGTTACTATTAAGTAAAATTATTAATAAGTTATAGTCTAGCTAGAGGTTGAGATGTCACCGAAAAGAATCAATTCCAACATTTTAACTTTATGCGGAAAATATCCGTTTAGCTATCTTTGCATCTATAAGATTTCAGTAAATTCTCTAGAAAAAGGGGTGTGGAATTAGTACTCTTTATTCTGGAAGTATATATATTAGCGAATATAACCCCTAAATCTAAACTACGCAGCAAAATCTAGGGGTGGATCTATACGCCCGATCGACTGATTCGTGGGCGCGAAAGGTAAGGGATGTGTGCATGAAAAAAAATTTATAAGAATTACGTAATCGCGAGTTTTTCAAATCGTGATTAATACTTGTGGAATTGTATTAGGAATTCAAATGTAAACGGGAAATTATAGAAGTTCTTAATAATCAATAAGATAAGAAATTAATTTATTTTACCCGCAATTGAGAGATTCTCGATGTTAAGGAAACGACCTTTTCGGAAGACACGAATAAACAAATTCGACTGGGGAAATTTCTAAAATGTGTGTTATAGTAACACAACGTCAGCGGGCTGCTGTAGAACCTATTCCTACTTCTGGAAAACATTCCACCCTTAGTTTGCTAATGGTCTTCTTCCGACACTTCCTACGTAGAATCACCTGTTACCGATGCTATTTCGACCGTTCCACGATAGATGGCGTATCATACATAATTGGCGATGTTCCTTGAAAGTCGGTCGTCTTTCTGTAGTCCTATGAATTTCAATAAATGTTTGTTGCTCTTTATTGTCATTTCATCATTCAAATTGTTCAGAATTGACCAAGGAGATAGAGTAGACGGGGTCGATTCGTTAACTGAAAAATGTTGGTCCTAGACTCTGAGTTCAATATGTAAAGATTAAACTTGTGCGTAAGAAATGCCATTTCTTTAATTTCGATTTGAATGAGTGGACTACGAAGAGATTTGGTCCAATGATTGGTGCAAGGGCATTAATGAATATATATGTATATATAATACGATTGTGTAGCATGCGCCGATCGTTTCAAGTATTTGTTTCACTGACTTCTTACAATAATAAAAATACTTCGCCGAACACTCGGGATATTAGCTAGACCCTACATCAGTCTTTATTATGTTTCAATGGATGTAGGTTGCCTGTATTCGCCTCCCATTCACGATGATAATTCTCACGGGGTCTAATCTTGTTAATAAAGAATTACAAATTTATGCAATGATTCTATGTCCAGATGACCTCGCTAAGAACGTGTTACGTGGCCCCTCCCCTCTTCGATACCAAGGAAGCCCTCCAATTCTTTACTTCCCTGCTTTATGTTTCAGCCAGCACGTATTAGGTTTTTTCTTTCTTAGCTACACCTTTCCTCCCCTCTCCATACATTGAACGAGAATGGACTCGCCCATGCAGCGTATTGGCTCACCGTGTATTCGAGAGTGAGGGAGAAGAGGGGCTTGTTGGCTCCGTGCGAGTCTACTAAAGTTTTGGTTCGTATCCCGAGGAAGATCCCGCCACGGTGACGTCATTCGTTAGAGTAGTGTGCGAGGCAGTAATGTGCTGAGTGTGAAAAAGACGTACGATGTTGAATGTCTGTCGTGAAATTCTATCGGCGGGAGCGGTGTCGTCTCGATGAAGACGTCTGAGCAAGATGGTTAGAGAGACTCGACATCTGTGGGTCGGGAATTTGCCGGATAATATCCGCGAAGACCGGATTCGGGAGCATTTCAAACGGTATGTTGGTTCGATGGACGAGTGAAAGCTACCCACACTTCAGCAGAATGTGTATTACCTACGTTATATTGTGAATCTTCATCATCAGTAAAAGTTCTTGGCCTGTATTGGCCATAAAAATCAATTCTGACATGGTGAATTTAAATTTTTTCAATGCTAGTGGATATCGATTTTTATTCGGAAGATGTGCAAGTGGTGGCGGGAATGAATCCTCTTCACCCTGGAATATATGAGGTGTTATTTACGTTAAATGATGAAATTGGTGTAACATCGTTTTTTATCGAATATAAAGTGCTGTTGGATATATGAAGTTATAAGGTCAATAGACCAAGATAGGGTTGTAAAATACGATAAAGTAAATGTTGGTCGAGTGCATTTACCTTCGCCTGATTACGCTATTTCCTCCAAGCTTGTGTTGTGTTTTTCTAATATAAATATAGAAGGTGCATCTGTGCAGTGGTATCGAAGATCATCAAGGTTTGATGTTCATTCGTCTCTTTTCTTGAGTTGGCTCACTTAGCTTCGAAATTGCGGTTTCATCTTCATACACATCTGTCATAGGTTTGTGGTCACTTGCTTCGATATAGGTAGGTATCAGTAAAACATAAGAAAATCCCGAAGAATGGAGGTGGAAAGCTGCTAAGAGTAAGCGAGTTTGTAATTTGCTATTCATAAGAAAGTATCGACTGTTTGGAAGTGCCCTCTATCTAATATTTCCTTGCCTACAGCTTAGCATTAACTACGAAAACCGAAGTTGTATTGCCTAATAATCTTGAGGATACAATTTGTGTGGTGTTTGGGATGATGATAGCTTCCAATTAGATTCATGTCTGCTGTACTGCAAATCAGTCTTTCCCGTAGCTGTTAAGACCTCTTTTCCCGTGTTGATATTGTCAAATATTTTGGGAAGGGCGAAACAGGTAGAATGACATCAACTAATCTCACTGGTTACTTGACGCTGTGCCATTTGGTGCTCGAGCGTGTTTGTAATTTAAAAATCGTTTTCTCAGTTCTGCTGTGTTGCTTCGCAGCTCGGTTAAAGTCCTATATTTCTACTATTCTTATTACATAATGTGGTATCAATTCAAACATGGAGGGCTTTGAGGCAGTGTAGAAGTTTTGTGTTAAACATGGCTATTTCTGTGGGCGCGCTATGCATAATTTTTACTTTTTAATATTTATTTGATCTTTTATGTGAATTCTTTTGTTGCATGTTGTATACGTTTAACCTAGTACAATATGCAAGGAGTAAGCTGTGTTAAGTAGCATCTACATTAAGTTTAACAATGTTGGCTTTAGAAATATCGTTTGAAGTACTTAATCCTGCTCAATTTGTAAGTTAACTTATCTGATTTTATCTACTTCCCCTGTTTGTTCAAATGACCGTATTCCATTAGTTAAAGTTTTACCGCCAGAGGCGCCATTATTGTGCCGGTTCGTAGCGTGAATAATTTTATTTCATGGCTTTACGCATCCCATTCAATTTCATTCTCTTCACTATTACTTTTTTGAGAGTTGATCTATTTCTGTTATTTTTTACCTTATTATTAAAGACGATTCTTGGAA
Source organism: Ladona fulva (assembly GCA_000376725.2). NCBI lineage: Eukaryota > Metazoa > Arthropoda > Insecta > Odonata > Libellulidae > Ladona > Ladona fulva. The sequence goes on from KZ308370.1 coordinate 904,565, forward strand.
GGAGATTTCATGACTTCAGTAGATGCTCTGATTGAACTCGCATTGTAACGCTTCCTTATTTCCTTTTGTTCTTACACCGATTTTTTATCTTGTTCAAAGAATGTAAGGGTACCTAGTCGGCGTACTTGAGGATAATGTTCACCCTTAGCTCACATTTCCATGTTTACTGATGCTTGCTGTTTTGCATGTGCTCTATGCAGGCAACTCGAGGCTTACTAATCAATGATTTTGTTAATTTCGTTTTATTTTTTATGCTTAGCAAATGATACATCTATCGCTCTTTTCCTTTGTTATTGGTGAAACAGCATTATTACATTGCCGGGTGCTTCCGACTATCTGGGTAGGTTTCAGCTACGTTAATTTTATGCGAGACAGGTATACTCATTCAGAAACTCACATCACCAAGACGACGCTGGTTTCTCTCGAAATAATATTTCCTTGAGTCGATAATTCGTGGTTTTCTCATCTCAGCACACAGACTGTATTTTTAGTCATGACTCATGTTTTAGTGAGATCTGTTGAGAATATCGAAGCCTTTGCAATATTCTATAAATGTTTGAGTTTCATACGAAAAATCAGGAATGAAATATAACTTCAGGTGCGTATTCAAACCATGGCCTTTTTCTTCTAGATTCGGTCGATTTTGTGACATTCCATCTACCCCCTGAAAATTTCAAGGGAGCGTAAGTCCATAACCTAGTTTTCGCGTCAAAACTTACCGCTGTTTCATTAAACTTTTTGGGTTTGCATTTTGTTTTTTTTAATCATCATCACTCAAACTGCGTAAAAAGTGGTTAAAAAATGTTGTAGTTACCCAGTCTTCAGTGCATCGCAAACTTTCAGTACTATTGAATTAATCTTCTCGAGTGTAACTTGTCAAAGATTTTCGGAATTGTAATCAATATTCTAAGTAGTATTACTTTTGGGGGAGTCGATTTGTCGTATCCGTTACGTGTGTTTTTGGAAGATCGAATGCGATGTTTCGTTTGCTTTGGCGACTCAACACTTTGGGCAACGACTTCCTAACGGTTTGTTGTATAACCGCTACAGTTGCTGAAACGTTTCGATTTCAGAAGATTGGTTACCTCCAACTATGTTCATGCGTTTCTCACATGCAGTTAGTCAAATTAGATAATTTGTCTTTGATCAAGGTCTATAGTATGTTTTAGGAAATACGAAGACGGTTTTGTAAATGCCTCGTATTTTTTATCGGGTAAAGTACGGAATCGAATAGTCTTTGTGTTGATTCTTGCGTAATCGAAATTTGCAATCCTGCGAATTGTGTCCATTCAGTATATCTGAGGCTAATTAAGAATGTAGTCCATACGTTTGAGGGTCGTCGCCGTTTGACTCCATTGCTACTCCTATGACCAAAGTTTTGTTGCTTGCAAATCCAATTCCCTTGGTCTATATCTGTCCATTATAGAGGGTGTATTTACGTTTGTCCCGTGTAGAATATGTTGAAGGTCATACTCATTCCTTTTGATGAAAGGTACCCATTCATTCCCCTAAGTAAAACTTTTCTTCGTGTTGGGTTTAAAATTGCGTGGAGGGGGGGATATTTCCTGTTGTGTTATGGAACCGTACTGTTTTTACGTATGGAAGTTGCTATTATACATTTTACTCATCAGTTTTGCTGGAAGCTTTTGTAATGAATATATTTGGGGGGTCATTTGAAAATCAAGTTTCATCTTTATTAATTACTTTCATTTTTGTCTGTTTCTATTCGTAATATTCTTCGTCATTGAATCTGTTGGAGAATGGCAAGCCATTGTGCAGGAGTGCCTCTTCTTACATGCAGAACTTCTTATGAAAATTCCACATCAGTGGCCTTTCAGTTTATATTTAGTGAGAAAGGCGTTTTTTATGTTTGGTTTCCGTATTTCCCGATTTCGTTCCTGTACTTATCCCTCATAATAGTCGATGTTCTTTCCATACGGACATCGGGTCATATTTATTTTTGGTAAAGTTCGTGAGTATGATTGTTATTTATAATTAGGGGAAGCATAATTCTTCAGTGCATGCCTCTGACCCTGGTTATATCCAATGAATTGGAGCAAGGAGTTGAGCTGCAATTGGGCTGAAGGTGGATTTAAAAATAGGGTTTTGGGTTCTTTTCTAACGCAGTCAATGAAAGTGATAGCCCGCGCGATAACTCATGCAATCATACTCCAGTGGCGATTCTGCACAAACGTATCAGAATATTTCTTAAGGCACGTAAACACATCGATTGTGTATTCGCACTCGTTTTTCTCCCTCGAAGGGAATAATTCGGTCATTACCGAGTCCCAACGATTTTACATTGGCTTGGATAGGTAATATTCATTTAATTCTTAATCGGGCAGCCCTATCCCTAGGTTCCATTCGTCGCACGCTGTAATCCTCGCCTTCCATCCGTCGGCCGCTCCTACTCGGGGCGAGACGATCCAACTGGGCCCCGGGTCCGATCGATCCACTCCCCAGTTGGCGGTTTGGCGTGTTGCGACCGCGGGGGCAGGCCAATCTGCCGCATCGGGTGTGGGGTGAAGGGCAGAAGCTGCGCGAGCTGGCAACGCGGCCTATCCCTGGAATATGGGATCGATGGCTGGGCTCTGCGATGCTCAGGGAGGGGGCGAAGTGGGGGGCGGGAGTCGGGGATGAGGAGTGTGGCACCGAATTGATTCCAGAAGCGATGGCCGCTTTCCACTACTACTTATCAACCCGTGTTTCCCTTCCTCGCACTTTCCTCCCCCCGCCGCATGGCTCCCTAGTTTACGAGTTCGTGGAAGTCGATCGATGATACTATTGCGTTTACCAAAATCGATACGGAAGAAATAGGAATGGATGCGCCCAATTGTGAAGATAACCGCGTGCCGATGATTCATTTCAAGGCTCGGGTCGCCACCACGTATTGGTTTTCCCGATTTAACGTCCGCACCCCTAGGTAGGCGTGTTTCGCGATCGGGGAGAATTTTCCGCGCTTGTTCTGGTTTGCTATTGTAAGCTAGTTTTCTGGGCTGGAGCGGGCTGGGCAGGAGATGTAGAAAACTAGTTTGGAGAGGGGGGGGGGCACGTGCATCGGGCACAAAAGGTGTGGGAGGGGAAGGGCGGGGAATTGATGGGAGCTGGCTGGCTTTGCGCCTACGCTAAGTTGGCCGCCTTCCCTTCCCGCTGGCTCTTTCCTCTTACTCTACCATATTGAATGTTGGCTTCGCATGCGACCCATTCCGATCGTGCGAAGAACGTAGTCGTGTGATCCTCAAATTGAGTTTTCCGATCATTTCGGTATTGGTATTCGGTGTGGTAGTAGTCCCGCCGGTGTTTGTTCACTGGGTTCGTCCAGGGTTGAATGACGCCTTTTCCCCCTCTATCAGTCGTCACCGCTTATCCCTACGCCGAGAATGTGTTTTAGTCGAGGGAGTTCATTACGTCGCTTTATGGAAAAAAAGGAATAGGAGGTTTCTCTCTGTGGGCTTTCCCGTCCGCCTTTCTATATATCATCTCCTCGGACGATTCTCGTTCGGACGCCTCCCCGCCATTTCCCCGCTCTCTTTTCCCTCGCCTGTTTTGCCCGCCATCTTGCCTATCCTTGTGCTTGCGTGTTACTCTCAGATTCTGATGCTGCTGCGCAGTTCCTTTCTCATCGAGCCACGTTGGCATTAGTCTGTAGGCCTCTGGTTTGGGAGGGAAAGGTCACCTTTATAACCATCGTTTTCGCTTCCTGCATTGTCGAACAGTTGTTGAAAGCGTGTGTAAATTTACGTTGGATACCGAGTCTGATCTCGCCAGCGGTGTAGCTAAATCGAAATGAACTCGTCTCATTGGATTATGAAATAATTTATGCCAAGGGATATACTGCTGTTATGTGCCAACTCATGTTACTCCAAATGGAATTACCTTCATATTCATTGGATATAAGGATATAATCACTACACTCGTTGTGTTTTCTCTTTTCCGGAATTGGTTCGCAATCCTTGGATTATACGTTTTGGTGGGTGTTGTTTTCGTAAGAAAGTGCCGAGCAGCCTCTTGGTCTGTTAGGTAACCTTCACTTGCGTTAACATTTCTGCGTTGTCCTGCACTTGTAACACAGCGGTGAAATCTTTCAATTCGATTCGTTTATATTTCCAAAAAATCTGTTGTCGCTCAGCTGTTACGGTTGTCTCACGATTTCTTACGGAACACTCACTAGGTGCATAATTCGCACACCATCTACAAGTATCTGATCATTCTTTGTACCCGATATCGGGGTATTAAGACCTTATATCGGGTAAGAAATTGAAATTATTATGGTTTCACAACCACACCTATATAAATGATCTCGACATTATACTTTTGCGAAGTACAAGATCTAAACCATTTGATGCACGTATTAATCAACTTCGAAACTTAAATCTCGTGCATTCATTACTATTTCATTGTCTTCTAGAAATCTTTCTCGTCGTCTTCATGGTTGATGATAAACTTTAGATAAATGGTCGGCTAACCTTTCGTAAAATACCGTCTGCGTGGTCATGTTTGTATGGAGTCGTTTTTGTAATGCATGGTTTCCATCAAATGCCTGTTCTCATTAGGCCGTTCTTTCCTCGCGGTGTTGCCACGTTGTCACGAAAGAGCTTATTCCTCTTGGGTTATTCTCTCGAAATGGTGGTTGAGGTTTGAGCAATTGTCGGTTCGGATTCTTGAATCATTGGAACAGATTCTAGTGGACCATCCTATCTCATACTTGGAAGAGATGCTCCACAGTTATCTGTAATACTGACATATAGTAATTCGTCGATTTTTACGAAATTATCGTAATCACAGCTATTGCCACCTACACAGTTTCGTATTCGCCTCGCTTATTGTTAACCTACATTCAAATTATGCTCTTTTTTTCAACCTCAGTTCCACAGTACACACATTAAGTTCTTTCTATGCATTAGGCACACGTTTTACTATTGATTTTCATTGTTTCTGTAAGATATCGCTGTACAATTCACCATGTATGAGATTAAAACACAGTAAGAAGTACCGATCGATTGTCCTCGGGAACCTACGTTGTTTAGTAACGCATACCAGAGTTCACAAGCTTAATAATCGCGTAGGATTCGAAATCTTTAGAACTGTATGGTGCTTGTCCCCATTGTCACACTGAAAATCGACTTACTTAACCCGAAAATTTTATTTCAGTTGTAAAGTTGACCCATGTTTTAGAACACATTTTATTGTTTATGTTTTATTTATATCGGTCTGTTGCCAGAATTGTTTTGCTCGGTCAACATCGGACGATTTAGTATTATTTGAATCCCCAATTTGTTTTATTTTACGTTGACAAATACGAGAAAGAAAACAATCAGGAACTCTATCTCCGAAACCTTGAATTTTCGAAATTAAAACCTTTTCAATCCTTAAACACCAATCATGGTTCCGTTTTTGCATCGAGCTTCACAAAATTTCATAATAGTTTTTATATACTTTTTTCTGATTTCTTTGTTATTTGTTGGTCATGCCATGTCTTTGATAATTGTTTTATTCATCTACATTATGGAGTCGATCGCTCTCTGGCATATCTTATTCACAATATAAAAGTCTCATACGAGGTTTCCTCCCAGGAAGAATTTTCTGAATAGATACACACCTCTGCCTAATAATTAAAATAATTTTACGCTGAGGCCATTAGCAGGGAGGAATATCTTTGCCAATTTTCTTCTCATTTTCTCCTTCGACTCCTTAGGGTTTTAGAAAAACGTTCCCATACATTTTTAAAGATGCAACTTTCACAAGTTACGTAATCCAGAATGGTGATTTTCGTCTTGAGCCGGCCGCAACAACCGCTGAATATTCATCACCGAGAATAAAATCGCCTTCGGCAAGATGAGCCGGAATTTATTGCTATCCTTCATTCCGAAGTTTCAAAACGATTTGAATATTTCCTCAGAGAATATATTTCTTTTACGCCTCCATATTTTCTTCTTAGTTAATGGATGAATTTCCTTGTGTAAGTTAACTCCACGGAGCAATTTTTACTTTCATCGGCTTTTAATCGTTGTTGGGACAAATTCTTCGTATCTGCGGTTGTTAGTTTTTGTTGCTCCCGAAATATAGAATTGTTTGTCGTTAACTTCAGCGATGCCTGATTACGGGAAGATTTTCTTACGTGAGGGTATTTCGCTGCAAGAATGTAAAGCCACTGGTTAGGGAAGTGTGCTCTTCTGAAGATACGGGAGAGAAAAGGCAGTGACAAGTGGCAGGTAGGTTGTAGAAAGCTTGGTCGCTGGCCAAGTCAAGAGCCCTTCGTTTTCTCTATTCCGCGGTAGTTCCGTTACAGCCCGCTGAGTCATCCCCATGCTGCGCTGTGTTGCCATACTTTGGTCTCAATCCCACTGTAACCAGTTATTTGCCTTATTGGTTATGATCGTATGTTTCATCAACTATTGTCGAGCTCAGGAATTCGGTTAGTTACTCTTTTTAGAGGATACAATTACGAAATTACTATAGGTTTATTTCGAAAATTACACAGGTTATTTGAACTCTTATCGACTTTTATTCCTTTCGTAGTGTAATTTTGATCTCCGAAATTGTACAGGGCTCAAGTAGCGTCTGCATCAGTATTTGTTTAATTAGTAAGTCATTTTCCAAGGTTTACGGGTTGTCTAGATACACTTGGAATATGTTACCTTCGTATTGAGCCAATATGGTCATTGGTAGAGTAAATTACCTGATAATATTCATGGTTAGCTCGTAGGAGATAGTGCTCTAAATTTTTCAGCATTGTGGTCGTTTTAAACAATTTCTCATATTGATAATGTTTATCAGGAGCTGTTTCAATAGTCTATGTATCATGGTCAGAAGATTTATTAAATATTAGCTAACGGCGAAAGGACCGAATCAGTTAATCGGGAGATGTATTAAGCTTCCCTAAATGTTTTACCTTAAGTCGCTGTTAGTTACTGATGGATTTACTCTTATTGTATGGCTTGCGGCTTAGTTTCCGTAAGTTGTAAAGCTTCTCTATGCGGGTGATAATCGACTTAATTTGGCTATTAATGTATCTTTCTACAACATCCTTACAACCATGTGTAATGCTTATTTTCATTAAGTCGCGCGAAACTGTTGCATATTTAGTTTTTCCTTCGTTGGTGCAACCAATGGTATCCTTCGGGTCAGACTAAATCCATGGGTACCTTATTTATCTATCCATTCGCAGGTTTAAATAGTTAATTTGATTCCACGGAAATTATTCTAACTTCACGCTGCTTCTTAGCCATAAAGCAACCATTGTGCACTTCGATAATGTTACTCTCACACGCTCGAAATTTTTTTCTCAGAAAATCAGTTTGGTTCACAGTCATTCAATTTTTGTCAACGTTCAACTGCAGATTCTCAAGATTCTCGTTATGCGTAGGACGAGGCGTTTTAGGAAATATGCTGTGGCAAGAACCAGTATTGCTATATCCCAATAGCAGCTGTTATAAAGTTGGAAACTGGTAATCTTGATTTTCGAAAGAGTAGACTTCGGAATTCTCGTAGAATTTCGAGTGACATCGAAAATGATAGCATATCTCACATTATGTTATCGAATATTGCCACTCATGCAGTTTGAATAGATATCGCCTGATTTATTAAATTACTGTTATCCTTCAGCGCCGAATTTCCTTCCTTTGCGATTTAAAAGTTAAAATATTTTATTGTAAGCGTAGAATTTGGCAGTGTAACATATTTTGCGGTTTTTTAGGTATCTAAACTGAGGATAGAATTGGAAAATGAACTGTTTTAGCGCTAAATTAACCGATAAATACAAATTTAAATGTTAATCATTCGTCTTGCTGCAATCATATGGCCCGCAAATTGTTAGACTCGTTGCTGCTAACAAACAATATTTGTGCTCGTCGTGGACTTTTTGTGTATATTCAATAGCGTCACAAGGATAAACGGAGTAATTATTAGTGTTTCGTAAGGTGTGTAGGTATAGGGACAATCTCAATACTCAATTTCCTCATTGTTTCTTCGGAATTAATCATTGACTGAAAGAAATAGTAAATGTTTGATTCTTGTTGTTGTTTTTACTCCGCGTGTTTCTCATAATATCCTATGGTTTTTAGTTTCCTCCAGACAGTATATTTCAGCGAAATCTCTCCTCTGCTCGAGTCGCTTCGAAGAATGAGAAGCATCGATCGCGCGTGTAGATTTCCAGGCCGATTCCTCTTTCATTCGGATGACGCAATATTTAACGGCGGATTTCGACTTGCTATTCTTTGCAGCACGCGGAAATAGCTTAGTGATCATTCAGTAGTTATTAAAGTTCTTCTCAGTGCCATTCGACGCGGCCATATTTACCTCTTACTCGTGACCGGGTATTCGATATACATAGCTATATGTACACACCCATACATATATACCAGCAACTGAAATTACTGCCCTTTCCGTATTTTGATACACGAGCGTGGTGTTATTCTTCGTCGACAAGGCGCTTCCGATCACGGAAACGTAAGAAATGGTCAAAGTAATATTTCATCCGTACTTCCTGGTCGTGTTTTCAGAACGCCGCTGGAACGTTCTTCGCTCGCTTTCGCGCTGACGAAAGATAAGGTTTTTGTTTTCGCTTCTGTCACGCGGGCAGAATTTTCGTTCGTCGCACGATTGACCCTTATCGTCCTTTAGCCACCGGTAATGTTTGTGTATTTAACTGGAGAAATTGAGCGAGTTGCATGTTCGCAGCCTTCGCCGTGCTTCTTTCACCATATTAGTAAGGAGATTGCGCCATTGGCTGTGCGCTTAACCAATCGTATGTGTGAACTCTTTTATCTTTTTTTTCCGCAACCGTTGTCTGGGGTCGAAAAGAGAGCCTCCGCGCGAGGTATTTGTATTTACTTATAATCACGAATTACCATTTGGACGGATTCTCTGTTTGCTTCGCAGCCCCGTTTAGCCGTAGGTAGAGATCGGAGTTAGTGACGTCAGCGGGGTCACCATGGAAACGCCGGTCGGTTTCGGAGCTCTCGTTCGGTTTGAATGCGGAGGGAAGTCGGTCTGGAAAGCGAGGGGGTGTTCTGGCACGAGTTGTCATGGGACTGCGAGCGAGGCTACGCACCGTTCGCTTTCGTTCTCCACGCCGCTTTACTCTCCAGTTTCTGCCCCGTCTCTAGTGCTCTCTTCGGCTCTCCACTCAATGTTATGAGTTGCTTTCGGTATTGATTGAAAGATGTTCTCCTAACTCATTAGAGCCTCAAAATTTGATGATTCACCCCCTCGCTGTGGCAATGAGTTCTGCAATGCACTCTCAAACACGAGAGTAATATCCTCGTTCGCATTTAGACCGCTAGAAACGTCCAGTCTCCATTAAAATACCCTCTACCCGCTGCATATACGAGTTCATACTTACCCCGAAATACATTTTGGTTATGCAGGGGCGGAGGGGCGAAATACCGAGTCGTTTCGTAATCGCGTACTTGTGCAGTTGATTAATGGCGCTCTCGTATTCGACCGATACGCGAAGGCCAGAAACGATAGCTCCGCTCTTATTTTCATGCGTCGCCTCGACTTTTCGTGATGTAACTCACGGTTAATCTCGAGATCTCCTAATCGCGGCGTATTTTATCGCCTCTCGGTAAAGCGCAATTCCATGCACACGGTCAAAGCGGGTGCTGGAAGAGCTCACCACGGGGGCGATGTGGCAACGCCGCGCGTGTTCCGGGAGAGACTGGTTTGGGGGGAGGGCTGAGAATTTGAGGGGCAGGAAGGACGGCGGAGGATTGCGGCGCGGAGGGGCAAGCTGGTATGCGGGGTAGGAGTTGCGTGGAAGTGTTAGTGGAATGGGTAGCGGAGGGGAGGCGGGGTGTAGTTAAAATGGCTGGATGATGGTGGACTGGCGGAAGAATGGCAACCTCTCCTACCTTCTCGATCGAAGGCTCTCCGCTTCGCTCGTTCATCTTCCGTCGCTTTTGCCCGTACGTCTTCCACTACTGTTTTCGGCCGCATTGGTTCGGTGTAGTTGCGCGTGCCATCTTATTTTCAGCGTTGCCTACTCGGATTATTGGTGACACCTGTGAAGGTGGACGTACCGTGCCGTGGGTGGTAGTAAGAGAACAAAAGGGCAGATATAGCCGAACCTTTGAGAGTTGACCCTTGATTTCTGCGTAGCTGTTCCTAAAATCTGTTCGATGTAAATCTGAGATGCTAGTGGAATGGAATAAAGTCGTTTGTGACACGAAGCTGATAGTTGGCGTAATTTATTCCTTTTGGTGAAATATGGAATAATCTCGCCCTGGTCTTAGTTATTTGCTTTTCTGCTGTATTTGCCGTTTTATTGATTTCTTATGCAGTTAGATTGGGGGGTTTCAATTTACATTTACATTAGTACCCCGCAAGCCGCCGTGTGGCGTTCTACCTGGAGGGCTTTAGGTTATCCATAACCACTGAATTCAGCCATGGTTTTAGAGGAATATAGAAAGAGAAATCACACTTTCAACCATGTTATGAAAAAAATAGAGGGATATAAAAAACTTTTATAGGAATCGTTTGGAAAACCAACTCGTCAGCAAGTATACGTTCTTCGTCTCCTGCACCACTCTCGTTCTTTTTTGGCCATTTTATCTGATTTAATCTAAATCAATAATGAATATAGACCTGAAAGTCAATTAGTTGCTGTAATTTCTTAGCTCCCAAAGGACTACCGACTTTCCTAAGTAATATTATTCCTATTCCGACTTAATTTTTAAAGTATTGTTAATATATGGCGTTACAAATATCGTCTACGGAATATATATGTTATGTGAGAGTAAGGTAACACATTCAAATGTTAATATAGGACATGTAAATGTAGTATTCTGCCGAAATTTGTCGATTTTCTTCATTTGGAGGCTTATGGCCTTGTAGAAAACTAACTAGAAAGACATCACGGAAGAACTAAGTTTACTCGCTACTTTATGGATTCGATTTTCATCAATAATTTCCATTATAGTCGGTTTAAGGCGATTTTTTTGTTTGCCAGGTGATGTAATATTGCGTACTCTAATAGAAGCTAGACATATTTGCACATAAGTTACCTGATTCAACTTCGTACACTAAATTGATGTCACTCGTATTTCTTATTATATTTGTGATTTGTGATTATTAATTGTCAAAAGTTAAATAAACTAATGGGATAATATAGAATGAAAAGTATATCAAGTGCACGATGGAAAATTCAGAATGTTATGAAATCAATAAGATATCAGTAATGAAACTAATCAACCACACGAACTTTATACAGAAATATGTTTCTATCCTCTCTCCAAGTCCAGGCACATCTAATTACAAATGCACTCTTTTGTAGCGTTTTGGAAGCATTGCGGAGTCTCTCGATCTATTTTTCTCGAAAGAATTTAAAGGGGTCTTAATTTTAATCTGAAAGTCCATAGGATTTAAAGAAATCAGTAATTAAAGGGCGATTCTACGAAAACATCAATTTAAATACCAAGCTATTGATATCGTTGATTTGATATCCGATAGTTAGAGTTTCCACGGTCGAAAGAAATCATTCTTTTAGCTGGCGATTATAAGTAATGCTCAGATTACGGTAGATAGCTATTGTCACCCTTGACGTATTGTGAAAACCGATGCTATACCGACACATTCGGAAAACACGGTATTATTATCTACATCATTGTGGGAATGTTTTCAGTCCTCATCGGAATCGTTCTTGGTATCAGTTTTAAATACACATTTCATCATGTGATGATTTATCTTCAAAACGAAAGGACGCTTGTAAATTGAACCCTTATACGATAGGGAAATGCGGAGATAGAAAATATCAAATCATCGAGTTTTATCCTACTAACACCTGTGCGTACGTCTGCCATTGGATAGTGGTTATTGGAGCTTTGTTTTCGATCTTTAACTTTAAATGAGTACGTAATTGAAGAGCCCGAAACCGTTTTCCCTCACCCTTTCGAAGACAATTGAGTTTTGTGCGCGGATAAGTCGCGTAGCATTGATTAATTTTAGTTTCAATAATCTCCTTGCAGGAAGATACTGCAAAGTTCTGCAAATTGATTTGAATAATGCTAAATACAGGCCAATCGTTGTTTAAATGCAGCCTAGCGATCTTCCGAGTACAGATATGCTTGTATTGTTGTTGATTTATACGCAGAAACATTAATCGATATTTCCCTTCCTGGTCGCGAAGGTCTCCTTTCCATCGGATAAATACGCGCCGAAGGCAGGAATATTTTGGAAAGTTGATCTTAATTATTATTACCCACGATTGCATTACTATTAAAATGAGATTATCTTGTTTTTGAACAACAATCGTCCAGAATACGCTATACTCCGAGTCTCAGTATAACGCAATGTTTTACATGCTGAATAATGTAAATTATAGATTACTACGTGTATGTCTGCAAACAATTTGCTGCAGTAAGGTAAATTAATAAACATAGAAAAATGAATTGGTGTTTATTGAAAATAAGTTGAACAGATTTTTAATTCTACGGTTTGTCCATAGCAGAGCTTCGGAATTTGTATACTGCGTAGAAGGAAGGCGACAAATTCTTCAAAATTTCGCTTTATATTCGCGCTTTATTTGCTGGAAATTTGATCATTTGATGGAACGCCCTAATGATAATACTTGTATTCAATACCTTTTCATTAATCCAGACAAACTTTTCACTTTTTGAGTGCATATAGCCATGTGTTATGTACAGTGGTGCGAGAGCATAGAAATAAAAACAGCTTCCGAATATTTTACTACTAGATTGCGTATATACTAATCAATATTTGGTGTATTTTAGTATCTGGCAAGAGTGTATAGATTTCTCGAACTTTTCAGTCGTAGGTATGCTCAGAATTAAACAGTTATTTACGAACGAGTGGTTAAGTGAACTGCAAAGTTAACGCGTGCCTGGGAGGGCAAAGGTTGAGAAGCATTGGTCTACAGTATCACGATCCCTTTTCGTAATGTGTAAAGAATGTCGCTCAGAGATGGACTCGAGATGCTTATCACGAAGCTTTCAGATGTTCCAAATAGCCCTTCTCCCTCATGGAAATATACCCATGGAAAATGTGGGCCTAGCTTTTGTAACTACATTTTTTTATGCTCTCTGGCGCGTGGTTTCCGAGCAGCTGCCATTTTTCTTTTCATGGGTGGGCAACGTACGACCCATGTTTCGCAAGCGACCCTTAGCCGCTGCCGTCTGCGTCTGCTACATTCGTGTCTTTGTTCCCATTCAAAGTATACCTAAGCTAGATAATACCATTTTGATTGTTAGGAGGGGGCCGGAACCTTTGCATTCCGTATAGTAAAGAGTTAAATCAGTTTCCTCAACTCGAATATTCTCTTAGTTGAGCCGGAGTGAGTGTTGTATGGCGTCTGAGTCATCCCATACTCTGGTCATGATGTTCCTGCGATTTATACTGTATACTTCAATTCTGCTTTCAACCCAGTGCGTTTCTTTCTGGATCCTTGACCTCAGTTTTTACTGCAGATTAACCGCACGATTACGTAGATGGTATTAATTTTGAAAATGTTGCTAGATGTACCCTGAAATATGGCTAAAATGTCCCCGAAGTCCGAGAAAATTTCTTAAAAAGTATAAAAAACTAAATAGCTTAAATTTACTTGCGTAAATGGAGTATCAGTTCAGAAATTACAAAATTTTAATTTATCGCGTGACTGTTGTCTTTTATGAACTAAAAGTAATGCTATTTTAATTTAAAATAAGTCAAACATTTTGTCAATAGTAGGTGTAGAGAACGTTCAGTCATTGAGCATGACATATAGAGTACGAAATGTCGCTAAAACAGGAGAGGTCACTATAAGAGGGAAAAGCCACATTTCATGACAAAATCGCTTTGTTGGCAACTATGTTCAGTTATCAATGGCAGGATAACGATGAAATTCGCTGCCTGGTTGGTTACGCTGTAGTAGTTAATGTTTTACTGCTGTCCAAGTATCGGAAAGAATAGTGAAGTGATGAAAGATATTGAATTTCTTCCACGGCATTTGAAACCTGTCTTATTAAATTTAATGTTTTCTTAGAAGCCCAGCATCTTTTATCATCATGCTGGAGTATCTTTATAAAAGTATATATTTGAATGATAATATTAATAGTTGTTAACAATAATTAGCGGAGTAATAATATGATCCCGTTTCCCATTCGCTATCCGTTATCTTTCGGTTGTCATTGAAATTTGACTGAAATTGTTTGAAAATGTAATAAACAAACTTTGGCGTTACTTACTGAAGCGTTAGTTATAAACGTTGTTGGATGATTTTATGAGGGTAATATTTTCTGTAGTATGAAAAAAGGCGCTAATAACGAAAAAGAATGCGAATGGCGCTCCCGATAGCCAAGTGGGCAACGCGTTCGACTTCAGTGAAAGCTGTCCCGGGTTCGATTCCCGGTGGGGGCCTACGTGAGAAATGACCTAAGCTGTCGAAGCACTTTCAACAGTACTACTACTAAGAATGCGAATGTATCTTTAGTGTACTGTATTAGAAAGTCTTCACTATCCATTGAATATGTTGGAAAGTTATCGAAAGTTAATGTTAGCTTTCAGTAGCGTTATCATGTTTATAGATTATTCACTATTAATAGGTTATCTCGAAGTTTTTTTTACTTTTTCGCTTTATATACTGTTCAAACGCGTTACGTAGTGGTAGTAATGTTAAAAGGTCATTACACACGTAGGCTCCCACCGGGAATCGAACCCGGGACCGCTTTCACCGCGTTGCTCACTTGGCTCTCCGGAGGTCCAACGCGTTACGTTTAACGGTAACGTTCTAATATCGAGTTGCCATTTTCTGTGAAATAGAATTTATGCCTATGTTTTAACGTAATCATCATTATTAGCTATAATTTGGCTAAGTGTTTTTAATCAAGCTTAACTTTTAATCGCGTAATAAGTTGGCATTTGTGTGTCTGGAGCAGGAGTCTTTTGTCTCGTATGGGCGTTATTATTCTTATTGTCGAAGAAACTACAGTATAGTTCACGAGAAGTTTCAGGTCGTAACTGTAAAAGGGGTCACAATGGTTGCTTATCCTGCCTTCGCTTCTTATGTATGGTATCATAATCACCTTTTTCTGTAAGAATAGTTTCCAGTGAATGTTCTCACCCAAGGAATGGAGACACGATATCGAGCGTTCCCCGCTCGGATGATATACGGATTTCCCCGCCATTCCCCGATGCAAATCAAGATTCAGAGTTCAAAGTATGAAGAAGGCCGGGTGAAATTGCTTCCTACTCGGTCATCGTCGCAGTTATTTTAAAATCAATTGCTCTGAAAGTTAGATAACCTCTTCGATCAAAACTAAAAGTATTCGATAAAACTTAGAATTTCTTGGCAGATTTATGAACTGCAAAGGCGCATTTATGCACCATTAATTGTTTTGTGCGGTCATTCTAAAAACCAGCTTTATATATTTTTTCCGTCTCATTGTATTTCTTGATTCATTTAACGAACTTCCCCTTACCATATCTCCGAAAATAGGTTATTGTTTTGGTTTCTCTTCGTATGAAGTTCTTATTATATTTCCTATAAAATAAATAGCATTGAATTACTTTTTATGTCGCTAATATAGTGTGGCCCTAAAAGGATGAAATCATATTACCAACAATAGTAACAGGAGTTACATATAGATGTTGGATACCAAAAACAGTAAAGGGTAGTTGAATACAATTTTAATGCAGATTCCTGAGAACGGTGCTTAGGAAATACTATTGATTCATCTGTTATGTATCGTTTTCAGCTATTTAAATCAATATCGCCATTAATAAATTTGTTTCTTTTATAATTTTCGGTGATGCGTTCCTCATTTATAGTGAAAAAGAAAGCTATGGGTGCATAGGATCGCGTATATCTTCAGAAAAGGTCTTTTCATTGTAGTTGTGTGATGGATGATCCAGAATGTGAGATATATGTGAAGTGAGCCGATGAACTTTCTTCTATCTTATAGAATGTGTTTTTTAGGTCTCGCTCGTGTGTTAAAGGCCAACGCTCGGGTATCATTTCTTAAATTCTCCCGTTTTTTAGCCGGCTATGCGTTATTGTATCTAATCTGGATCCTCCTAGTTACAGTTTTGCGTTCAATCAATATTGTTCGATGTAGCGGCTGGCTTGGCGGAAAAAAATCATCCTTGCCTACTCTTCGTCAGGATTTATTCAGTTAATTAATTTATGATCGAAAATACTATCGTCCGCAGTGGTGGTGTGGTTAAGATGCTAGCGCTCCAATCCCAAGGTCCCGGGTTCGAGTCTCGGCTGGGTGGATTTTTTCTATTAGGGAACGGTCGTGTTTGTACGTTTATTTTAATTCTTTACGTCTCTTCTGTAATTGTCTAATGGCTGGATGTTTGTTAGGGGATCGGAAAATAAATAATGACTGAATGTTTGAGGATAGTGGAACTTTCGTGGTTTGCGGGACAACTGCAGCTTGTGGGGTACCAATATTCCAACTTAGAGCTTGTTCTTGAACGTAATTAAGCACGGAAATTCCCTGACAGTGAAGTTGCGATTCTATATGTAAGAATGATATGATAGAATAGCAGTCATCGTGTATTCAGCGGTATTTTAATTCTAGACGAAATCCGTACGGTATCTTTTACATTAATAACTAAAAGAAAAGGCAAAAGCCCAAAAAAATCTCATTATTTCTTTCGCTGATTACCAGTGGAGAATTAATGAACAGATTTAAGAACATATAAAGCTAGGAATGCGCAGTTCTCATCGTCGCCTTTTTTCTTCGTCCAATTTTCTGTAATTCAGAATGTGGTACCCCTGTTAAGCATTGAGCTCGAGGCAGAATCCCTGCTTGCCCGGCATGAATGCGCTGCAGAGGGGATCCTCTATAGAAATTTTTACCGTTCCATTTTTTATATTCGTATCGTATTATGTAACTTTTCAACAATAACTGAAAACTGAAAAGGAATCGTACATAATTTTCATCGCCGTAATCCCCCGACAAGCCAAAGCTTGGCTACGTCCACAAGTATAGTGCGTGAAGCAACAATTTTAGCAACAGAAGATGAAGAAAATCGTGAGTTCTCAATATGATGGTTGTAGTTCATGTGATGTCGTTTTACTTCACTAGAAATGATTGCAAAATCTGAAAAGTGTTGCTTATCCCTCTATCTCTCTCCCTTTCTTAATGTTTCGTGCATATATTTCCAAAGCTTTCTAGCTGAATTTGAGAAGATTTTCCCCCGCAAATCTGAACTTTTTGTGTCTTTGTTCTGTTTCATCTTCCTACTCTAAATGTTAAATTAGTTACTTATGTATTGACATTTGAGGCTATGTGGAAGAGAGACCAACTTGGCCTAACCTCTCCTTAATAAAGAATTGATTTTACATATACAGTAGTACCTCATAAGCCGCCGTATGGCGAATGGTAAGGTTCTGCATGTTTATATGCAAAGGAATTTAAGTGGATGCTACGTTTTTAAAACGGACTAAGGACATAAAATCCTCTGCAAATCCTCAACTATGCAGTAATGTTGAAGACCAGGATAGTTATCATATTAAGTTATTAATAATGTAAAAATCGAAAGATGAAAAATGTGTTAGGCAAAGGTTGAAGAATTAGGATGCGTTCTACCTTGTTGGTTTTCTTCTTAGTTCTTAATTCATTCATCCTTTAACTTTTTATGATTTATCGCTGCGATATTGATTGATCTGACTGATTGAACGTCGTATTCGAAATACCAGTTTTAATATATAATAGGATTTTGTATTATGTATTGTCAAATTAAATTTAGGGAAAAGTCAATGATATAGGGATAGTTTTACCGTTTCTAGTTCTTTCTTTTCTTATTATTATTATTACTTTACAGTTCCACACCCCTCCTTCGTGTGGTACAAAAGATCTCTTTGGTTTCCACAAATTACATTACAGTTTGGTTACACGATGTTTAAGCTTAGGAGCTTATCTATAGGACTATATTTGTTGCAACTGACTTGTTTTTATCCCATGCAACCTAGTAGCTATTGCCTTCCTGAATGTTTCATAGAAATGTTCCAAGTTAGATAGCTGAAGTGGAGATGTTATTTTTTTGGTTGGAGCTTAACTCCTGAGGCGCTATAGTATTCTCTCATTCTGTATGATTTCTATTAAGGAAGGATCCTAAATGAGTTATTAAGATTAAAATTAGTTTAAAATCGTATTGTTAGCTGATTGCGATAAATTTACATGAATTAACGTGCGTAAGAGTGTTGACAACCCCGGTTTAAATTAACAACCAATTGCACGAAACGCTGTCTTCTTCTGAATCAGAAAACAACAGTTTAGATTCGTTAAAGATAGATCAATATCTTTTTTATCGGTATGATTCCTATCGATTGAGCGGGTGGAATTTGAGCTGAAAATTCCTTATTTCTCTCGTGGTTTACAGAAATGATGCATTTAACGTTCTTGATATAAATCTTCTCTAGCGAGATTCGGTAGAATTCCATTATAAATGAAATAATAAATGTAACTTTTACTTATTTATTATATTTGTGGAAAAGTAAAAGTTATATTTATTATTCCGCCCTTACTATTGTTTATTCATTACGAATGGGTTTTATCCAAGGGGTAACGCGCATAGGTTTCTTGGCGTAAGTTTATTTCATAAAATAACGAAAGACGTAGCAGGATTATTTACACGGAAAGGGAAAATTAAGGAACATTTTCGAAAGGGAAGTCAATAAACACAATATTTTAAGGTCACGTAAAAAAAGTGGAATGTTGATTTATCCAGATTCGTCTACCTGCTCAGAGTAAAAATTTCCAGTGGGTGGTTCAGGGACAGGCAAGAGGGGCTCCGTAACGTCTGGGATCAGTTAATGTATTCGGAGATTTAATATCAGGGCTTACCTGGGTTAAAGCACGAAACTCACTTATGTTCGTTAGAAATTTTTTGATAAGGTTATCATCTACATTAAATGCGCTAAAGGAAAAACGTTTTTGGGATTGGATCCTGAAATCGTGAGTTTTTGTCCCCTTCGCTTATTTCTCGTATATTGGTTTGTCACCGTTTGTGGATGTGTAGCGTCCTTAGAAATTACTTTTTTGCTTGATTTCTCCTCTACAATAGTTGTTCTCTTAATACAGTCGTGCCTGGATAAGCGAGACTTAAAGGGGTCGGTCGTTTCTTGTTAGTGGAGGGATTTTGCTTATCCAGTTTCTCATGGAAAGGGGTTCAGGTGCGGATTCAACAGTAGAGGCTCCTAATAATCCAGGTCTAGCAACTGCGTCTCTGAGAGAGGTACAAAAAACAGGGAAGCAGGACGAGGAATGCTCGGGGTATCCAGAAACAATAAATTATTATGTAATTATAAAAAACCTTACACCTTACACTTACTCAGAGAAATTCGCCATTCTTAGTCGTTTCTCTGTTTTGTTTTTGTACTTATTTTTCGAGCTCATAAATCTTAACGAAAATTGGTTAATCAATATCCTTCAAACATTCATAAAACCTGTGGGCCGCTTTCAAAGCTTCTTGACTCTTGAGAAATGGCTTTTCTTTTGTATATAAACTCCCGTTTTCCTGATCTTTTTGTCTTCGTTGCCATTTTAGCTCGTGGAATAGATCATACGATACGCTCTTAAAATGTTCATGTTCTCCGACAGCTGACACATCGTCGTCAACCCGTTTTACGTCTTTCATAATTGGCATTTACTTATTTGGTGAGACACAATTTGGCCCATTCCACTTTGTCAACATGATTTTGCTTTGGCTCAAAATCATGGTTTCCTACTCCGGTCCATAACCTAGCTTTCTTGAAGTGATTTTTGACACTAATGTCACTTACTGTATGCCGTTCCTGCAAATTACGTGGAAAAAACCATGTTTATCAAAGGGTAAAGTTCTCAAAGCATGTCAAAATATGTTCGACCACTTCTATTAGATAATAATATCTAAACAAGTGGAAGATACCATGATCCAATGGTTGTAATTTACTGGCGGTATGAACTGGCGAGAGAAGGAGGCTTTCGTCGCGGCTATTCCTAGCGGTGCGAAGAGTTATCAATAAAATGTATGATTTTCTTCTTATGCTTTGCATTTTTCTATCACCTTTTTCCAGCCATCCCTTAATTACTCCCTTCGATATAAGGTGTTACCCTTGTAGTCAATCGGTAGTCTTTACACGCTCGAAAGTAAATTATTTTTACTGTAAATTAAACTCATCCTTTCTATTTCGCTAGGGGTCGTCCATGAATTGTGTAGAAACATCTGTTTTAGCCTATTTTAATTCCCCGTCATCTGGTACTGTGGATTCTCCCACCCCAGGCTGAAACGTAGTTTTTTATTTTTTGTTCATAAATTATGTATATCACTGAATAGCTGTATAAGATAGTCTAATCATTGATATATTGTACAACTTTTTGTCTTTTCTATTATTATCGGGAAGTGTCACCAGATTCCTCCCGCAGCTCGCTGAATCACATTGGGATTTGGATATTTGGGATAGCTTACATTCATTTTTAATAGGATAAAAGCTATGACTTATTTTTAAATATCTCAGTGCACGTGAAAACTACATGTTGTTTGGAGTTCAGCCTCCTGCCGCGTAGCTTTTCGCCAACCCTTTCCATCATCGACCCCGTAGTTGGATGGATGGCCCTCTACCTCTAAGCTGCTGAAAATTAACCCAGTTCAAAAATTTAATGACTTAGACCGAAGTAATTAAATAATACAGTTCTGACGTGAAATACATTGTAGTCAGCTTATCTATGAAATATCTAGGACGTTTTGATGTCTATATCTCCAGCAGACTGAGCTAAAATCTCTAACCAGCAGTTGCTAGCTGTAAAGTTCTGTAGTTCCTGTTTTGTGGAGTCTTTAGCCTTCTGTTAACACAATGGCCCAACTATGGGATTTTTTATCGTGGGTTTGTTTCATCCATTCCACGAGGCACTTTTTGACGTCAGAAAATTCCAGGCTCGGTTCCTCGTATAATTTCTGTTTCTCGAAGCAGTGTGACGATATGGAATCTTGTCTTTCATGATCTTATGAAAGGCGAACGCCGGTAGTCCAAACTCGCTCAATACTCACTTCGCGACTTTCCACTCTCGAATGCACAATTTTAATTTTATCACTCTGAGAGAACTCCTTAAATTTTCGGTTTGACGTCCCGTGGAAACAACGAATCTCAACCGGATGTGAAAACCGACTCTCTCTTATAGAGGTTTCTCCTTTCTTATGGAGGTATTTTGGGGTAAAAATTACGGCACCTGGCGACTAGTCTTCATAAGTTTTCTCTCGTATTCTGTTCTCACTTACCATGCCCGACTAAATCCGTTTTATTCTGCGCGAAAATGTGATTCGTTTCTGTGACGATATTGATCACTGGGCCCCGTTCTTTAGTTTCGCGGCAAGCGTTTTGGTGGCGCTCGAGTCTGTGATATTATATTTTGGGTGAACGTAGATTAAGGATCTTTTTTCGATGCATTCCATCATTTGAGGCATTCCCTCATTTTTCCTTACAATAATCTTTCTTATGCCCTGAGTAAGATTTAATTTTTCTCTCATTTTAGAATGACTGTATGAATGTGTGTTTGCATCAGAAGTCACCATCGGGTGGACTCTTGAAGAAAATCGGGACTTTGTACTCACTGTAAGATCACAGATTAAGCGTTCGTCACGATTGTTAGAAGGATGGCCGCAAATACGTTGGTAAAATACCGTTGTGATCGGAAGGAATAGTGATTTAATTCTGGCACATACTTGGCGCTACCCCTCAAAGGGATGTTGCGCTATGACTTATATAATCTGAAAGTGTATTTCTAATGTAGTTGAATCATGTACCACTGATTGACAAATTTACGCTGAATGGCTGGGGAATTCTTCATTTGATGTATTTCAATTGTGTAGGCTAAACATATTACAAGGGATAATCAAGTACTTAGTCAACTTTGTCTAGAAAACACCAATGCATTGATTACATAATGCAGCTAACCATTCTTAAATGTTAAGCTTTCTTTCTGGCATTAGTTATCTCTTCGACGAGTATATTAAACTATTGTCCTCTAAATAATGTATAATGGCGAAGTGATGACTACTGTAATAAGTTTATTTGGCCAGTAAGCAGAAAAGGCGAAATATTTTCACGAATACACTCATCTAATTTTCTTATATATGATATTTTCTGTTTGAACAAGAATTCCGTAATCTGGCATGTAAAATTTTCAATTCAATTTACCCTATAGCACTGAAATGAGAAAAAGATTGAAAATATATTTCTTAGTACAAAGTACTTTATTTTACCCTTTTCCCTAGTGAGGAATAATATTTTAGTCGTCCTTTACATACTGATCCACCACTACTACATAGGTTATGCGAATAACTTTGTCGTAAGATATTAAACAGGTAGAAGAAGGTATCATTATTGTTGCAATGATTCCGGATGAGGTTTAGCAGTGAATAAAGTGAATAAAATATTTCGGATCCGAATAAAAAAGGTTGACCTTTTGACTTTCGAAAACCTTTGATGAACCACCTTCCTTATAATATCCCTCTTAATTTTAATTTCAATTCTGAAAGTAAATTTATGTCATCCTATCACGAAGACGTTCGTGTAAATTGAACGTTACAGAAAAATGTTCTTAAACCGAGCATTAAAAACATGAGCAGTGGTGAAGATTTGGTTAAAATGAAACTAGGTTCGCTCTTTCTGATACTAAGGAAACTAAGGATTTTTCGCCTAATTTTAAAAGTCTTATCTAATATCTTGAACTACATTTTAACGTAGTAATGAAAGACGTCCTGTGAACTGCGAAGTTTAGATTTTGTTTCATTATGTTCCAATTGCACGAGAATACTATTATACTTCTGGATAGGTTCATCACCTTGTATGTTAAGGGGGAAAGAAAGGTTAACCGGAAACGGGAGTTGGAATATCAATCTCTAAAATTTTTTGCCCCCTTTTCAAAATAAATCCTTGGCCGCGCTACTATTCGGATGTTTTGGTAGCTAATTTTAGTCTCTGAATAGTTGGTTTTGAAGGAGTAAGATAACTGGGGAACTTTCGTTGGTGCGCTTCTTCTGACCTAGAGTCTCAAAGACGTGACGGCGGCATTTAAACGAACCTTTTCTGCATCAATTTTTCGCTAAGCACTTACACGAATCTATTTTCCCTCAATGGTGTTGAGATATTTTCCCTGATCAACGTCCTTTCTGGTACTTTTCGATAAGTAATTGGCAGCCCGGGTTTATTTGCCACTTCATCAAAAATAATTAACTATATTGCAGAATTTGTAATGCTTTTAGTTCTATTTACGGAATCGCCTCCATGATTTTCAAAGTTAATGTTGAATTTATGAATTATATTTCGAGCTATGACGTATTCCAGTGTATGAAAGTATCTGTTTTTTATTGCATATCATTAATTTTTCAAGATTAGGTCCTCTAGCTCATTACCACGAAAGCTTTCGTTAGTGAGTTATTGTAGTTGACTTACGAGCAGGTTAATTTAGCTGTTCACGAAGTTTTCATCGCTTTGGATTCTTTTTTCTCAAAAAAAGGGAATATTTTATGTCACCTGAGATGTGAGGTTTGTTCATGCTTTTTTTACTTAAAATTTCAAAAAATTCCATTTATTTCCATAATTTAGATAAAATAAATTTTAGATTTCAATAAATGACGGTTTACAGGGTATTTATGTAGATTTAGAAATGGAATATCGCAATTATATGTGTATTTATTAGAAGTGGAGATGTTTTGAGAGTTAGTACGTTAAACTGCCAACTAATTTTGAACAAGCGGATTTTTAAACAAGAAATCCCGTGTTTTCTTTTCGTTATGGAATATACCCATTTGAAAACCTTGAGAAGAAGTCGAATATCTTCAATTAAGACCATGTGAGAGCTTTTTCAGGGTTTTTTGTAGTCAATCCAGGATATGTAGGGAGCATACTTTGTGCTATTGTACTCGTGTTTAAATTTCTCATGTCCATGAATCCTGAAAAACTTGTTAGGTGAAGATATATAGAAAAATATAATAATGACACGTCTTTATTAAATATGTGAAGTCGCGGAATATTTTCTTGTTCTAATATGTATCTATGAATTTCGTCTGTTAAACTTTCGAGGTGAGAAGCGGGTTTGTCGAAGGTAATCGTTTATGGCTTAACAAAATAATCCGTATTCGTACAGTATTACCAGTTATGACGATGGGGTAAAAATTATTAGTTTTATCGGGACCAAATTTTCCCATATTCGTATAGATATACACTTCTACGAGGCACATCTGTTGATTTATCTACTCTAGGGGTACTGTTACTTTTTGCGTGTAATTTCCGCTTCATAGGAATGCAAGTTAGACACGGCATTCGCGTACTTCATTACGTCGGTTATTTCTGTATGCGTCCTGTTAAAGAATGTGTGCACACTTTCCTCTAGTTTTCTTAACCCATGTTTCTAATTTGGTTGGTGAAAAATCACTTCACCGGTTTGTTAGAACTTTGGGAGCGATTGCCAAGACAGCCGTAATAGCAGATGGCGGTCTAAAAATATCATCAAAAGTGTGGATTTGGTGAGATGGGAGTTGTCTTAAGTATTTACGGGGTCGCAATCAAGCTGTCGAATCTCAGGAGGAACATACTAATGCTGTCACGAGGAAGTGGCATTATCCATCGGTAGTGTTTCTACGTGTGTAGGATTTGTCTATTGTTTCCTCATATCCTGGTTGAGTTCCGGGAAGCATAGCTACATATTTCATACATAATATATTGTCTGCATTCTCTAAGATTTCTTCGTAGGTATTGCATTTGTCAGCCTAACGTTCGAAGTGAAATCCTCTTTTGTCTTATGATCGTGTAACTATAACCACAACAGTGAAAATTGGGATTTCTGTTTGTGGTGTAATGGCTAATTTAAATCTTCCATCTTTAGTTGTCTTGACGTAACATTCTGTTTTGAATTGAATGTTTGAATTCTGTTGGCCAGTCGGCATGGGAATGGAAGATTGCTGAACTTTGCCTCGTTGGATACATTTTCAAAATGTTTGTTATAATCTGTTCGCCACGTATTTTCTGAACTCTTGCGTTAACAGACGCGTAAACTGAACTGATCTGAAGTATAAAAATGATTATTCATGACAGAAAATTTTGTCCATTTCTTTTTTGCTCGAAACATGTAATCCTTGAAGTGAATACTATTGTTGATACCTCACCTTACTGAAACTCGAAAGGTGAGTTTTCATTCGTATTTCTGTTTTTGAACTTGCCGATCGAATGACATATTCATAAATTATACAGTCGAAAGAAAATCGTTCTCATGCAGCTGTACTTGGGGCGCTTGTGTACTGTTTTCTTAAGTAGAAGTTTATCATGCCGCTTTTCTGCTTCTTATTCTGCTTATATTAGCAGTGGCTATTGAACTGGATTTGTCGGTCTATGGCGTCATTTTTTTATCATATAAGTACCATTTGTTTAATGAAATGACGGACAATGGGGTTCATAGGTGGTTAGGTATCGATGTCATTTCGATTTTCTCGATGGCTCTCTCTCTCTATGGATGTGTCGTGGGTGATTTGCTCTTCGTGACCGAAATGGTGCACAATAGAGAATTCACGCTCTGCCTGAATAATAAGAATGGTAAATTGAACTGATTAACGTTGGGGTAGGCTCTCATGAGTTTTCTGTGTAAAAAATAAATCAACGTAAAGGACCCTGATAAAAAAATGAGCTTAGAAATTTTTAGTGTAAGAAGAAATTTCTGTTGGGGATTAAGTAACGAACCCCATATGTGTGAAGGTTTCACTCTTAGCCGCGCTAGTTGCAAGATGGGTTCCTCGTCGTATTGGCGACGTTGAAGCGTATGTTTCGACGTTTTTGTCAAGTACTATGTTAGAGGCTAATCCTTGCTGCTTAGTCTTGCCCGTTTTAAGTAATCGTCACAATTAAGATGTGTCACAGCTGCCTTTTTTACTGTTGTAGGATAAATTGCCAATAGAAATGCGATTACCAAGTGATAACTATACATACATAACATTTACTCTGTTCTAATCGGGTTTAATACACCAATAGCCTTGTCTCTGATCATGTGCTTCCTGTCCTTGCATAATTTATTCGTTACCGCCTCATCCGTGCACCTCTCCGTATGTACATTCCTTTACATTCCCGGTCGGGAATACATACTACATACGTCAAAAACCCAAATAGAATCTGGAAAGATGATTACTGCGCTACAAAGTGATAACTGTCAAGAGAAATTGTCTTTCACAAGGCATAAGGTTAAGGTAAGTATGAGGTAAGATGTTTTCTCAACAGCATTTTGTAATTATAGATTGTCACCAATTTCATTTCTTATCACCAGGAGTCGTAAGAAGGAATCACTTGGCTTAATTGGCCCGCCACCATCTTAACTTGCACTTGCCGATAATTCTGGGTCAGGGATCGCTTTACTTCCTATGTACAATGCCCTAACCCTCAACTAATGGGTTTTTAGCAATAAAGTTTTTCTGCGACTTTCCTCGTATTCGTCCCAATGTTCATCCGATCAATTAACAAATTTGATTGGCTAGATTGATTTAATGTTGCTTTAGAGTATTAAGCAATGAACACGTATAGTAGTTATGTCTTATTGAGGAAAACTACACTGCGAGTTCATTCCTAAATTCTCACTCTTTGTTGAAAATATATTCCGATGTTGCTCTGAGCAGGACCTAACAGAGATAATTTTGGGCATCACCAGTGAAGACCTATGCTCTTACTCTACTCAGATTTTACCGTATTGATAGTGTAACCTCATTCTTAACTGCTCAAGATATTAATGAAAAATAGAATCGATTTTCTTCTCATGTGTCGATATTCAATAAATAATTCAGTTTTGGAAGAATTATTGACAAGGGAGGTGCTTTTAAAGGGTGTAGTAACTGTTTAATCGTAATTGTGTACTTAGGGAACCCCTAAATCTAGCCGTGGCCATCATTGGAAAAGTAATTGAAAGGAAAGGGTTGCCGTAATTGGAGGCTAAGCCAGAAAATGAGCCGATTCCACTAACTGTAGGAGTGTCCTACACACACACTTTCCGCAAATCAAAAATTCACGCATGGAATTTTCGTTTCTTGCAGGTATGGCCGAGTGCAAAGTGTTAAATTGCTGCCGCGGGGCCACCCGTCGGGGCAGCACCATTCGTCGTCCCACCACGGCAGCAGCCACCACCATCACGGCGGAAAGGGTGGCACGGACGAGGACTCGGGTGCGGGGGGCGGCGGGGGTGGTTTGTGTGCGACAGTGGCTTTCATGGACATCAAGTCGGCCGCTAAGGCCCACGATGCGGAACATACACTCGAAGATCGAGCTTTGACAACCGAATATTACGAGCCTCCTGCCCCACCCTCGCACCTTCCCCCTACCGCTATTCACGTCCACGAAAGGGCGGAGGACGTATTGAGGGCCGGAGGACCTTCTGGTGGGAGTGGTGTGGGTGTGGGGAGTGTAGTGGGGGCCGGTGGCCCCGTAGTCGGTGGAAGTGTTGGACCTGTAGGTGGCGGCGGAGTTGTTGGACCCGTGGGGAGCTCATCTTCATCGGGACTGTATGCCCCAAGATCTCCGAGGTTCCCGCACGGGTAAGTTATCTAAATTTCTAGGCCAGCTTTCCTTGGATTTGGCCTGGTCGCCAATGGAATTAGTGCCCACGACAACCTAGTGTTGCCGGTCACAGAGTTCTGGTAGTGTTGGTGTATCTATGTCACGAATAAAGAGATGGTTCTAATTTATTTATGGAAGTTATCCAAAATTGTCGGAAAATATTTCTTTTCTGTGTGCACAGGATTGTTAGTTATAGTGGTAATCCCGCTGTATTGTTTCCAATTAAGCAAAATTCAATGTCATGTTATGCTATAAAATTGAGAGTAAAGTAAAATTTGGTGTGATATCAAAAGTTTGTGCGGATATGCGCACACAGTGTTTCGATGGGGGATATTGATCCATATTGTGTTTTGTTATGGTGAAATGAAATGGTACGAAAGCGATGCGAAAAGATGTCACGTGATTTTCAAAGCTTGTATTCCTTTTCAGTCGAAAGTGCATCCTTAAAATATTTGGATGCACAAATATGCATTGGTATCTGGTGTGTTCTGTTCCAGTGTTTTTATACCTGTCACTTATGTTGGCGCCTTGGATGGCCAACTGTGATTGTATATCTTTCATGTTTATTGATAACAGCTGTGCTTCAAGATTGTCAAGAACAAGAAGATGGCTTTACCTAGCATGGATCTGGATACGGGGAGGTAGTGAAGAAAATTTTATCAAACGTAGATTATCGATTTTTTATCACGAGAGGATCTGAGTTAAAATTCGGGCTGCTATGAAAATTCTTTTTGATTAGTGACTTAAATCATTACTTTCCAGTTCTGTCACTTTACCTAGTAAATTATCATGACTTCACACTTGTGAAAATCAGTCGATCCAAATTTGATAAAAATTCGGGAGTACCTCTCGTTTAAAGGCTTTAGCGCCTCGATGTTTCAATCGATTAATCTTTCAATATTTCATCTCCGCGGTCCTACGTGAGTGGGTCAGCCTTCAATCGTGCTTCCTGCGAAATACTAAATGCAAGTTCCCAGGATGCAGTGTTGGATTAAGTGTGGACTTGTGACGACCACTACAACGTCGAAGTATAGGTCCCGTACAGCTGCCACCAAAGGGAGTATATAATTTAGAAAACGCGCATGAGTGTTGTCGCGCTTTGTGGTGACCGGGAATACAGTGATGGATTACAGTGTTGGATTACAGTGGCTGGAATACGTGGTGTTCTTGTACGAGTGTGTTTCCTCGACCACGCCCACTCTAGCGAAGTGGTTTCCAGCTGTGTTTGTCGCGCTAAAACGCTCCCACTGGAGCAGCGAAAAATGGTTTGCATTAAAACGGTGTTACCTGTGTGCTGCTCTGTGCAATATATACATACGTGTGTGATGTGTCCCAGCGAGAAGGGATTTCCGAGGGAGAGGAGTTGGAGGAGGGAATTAGGAATGAGAGAAAGAAAGGGGTATGTAATGGGATGAGATGTGCTCCGTCGGAGCAGCCAAGTGGATGGATGGGGAGTAAGTTCGAGCCCACGCATCAACACCGCTGCCTTTCTCTCCTCTACTCCTCTCCGTTAAGGGCGGCTCAAAAAGGTTTGGTTACGGGATTCCATTGCTGCCAAATATTTGACGGAAGGAGGGAGGGTTGTAAAAAACGTTTTTCGTAGTCGGTGTAGAAACTAATCTCAGGGAGTTTTTTCGGTCTTCGTCGATGGCGGGTTTTACGCCGTCTCGAAAGCTGAAAGGCGTCACTCAAGCTATTGAAGTTAGGAGGGGTATTTTTAGGGTTTGAGAGTGATATTAACTTATGTATGTATCGATTAGGCGAGAATCGTCGAAGTCAGTTCCGATTTTGCGGAAATTGTACGCAACGTGTACGCGTATTCCATTATTTTCATAACCGAGTTATTTCAAATACTAAATCGAATCTAGATTTCTACGTTCTATGTAGCCTTTTGCGTTTTAAGTAAGGAGACTACAATTTACAGATAAGGTTGTCACATCCTTTAGTACTCTTCAAATTCTACGGCATTTTAAGTTACGCCGTCGATATTGATCAGTGTTAGCTCGGTCGATCATCTCTCACACACACGATATAGCCCTGAGGAGGTGAACATTTTGATTGGTCAAAACCGGATCACAAGTTCTAGAGTCCTGATGTTTTGACCTTCGAAAGTTCAGGATATTCAAACCATGCTGGAGGTGTTTAAAATTTACCACCGCGCACCCTTAAGATTTTCACGTACTGCACACTGGCAGCGAAACCGGCCATTTACAACTGAATGCTGAAAAGATAAACGTTACTTCTTAAAGATCATCCACTACTACATTTGTTGCCTCATTGTTAAGTTACCTCTCGGAAACTTTAGGAATAAATCTATTATTCGAATTACTGTGTTATTTATTCCTAACGTGTAGTTAATGAAATAATGAATATCGGCTATTGCGTTTTTAATAATTTTCGTGTGAGGAACACAATTATTTATAAGGGTGAACGTTATGGAGCAACAAGATATAGATACACTTAATGAAACTAATTAAATACTGCTCTACAAACATAGAGGATGTTATTTATTTATTATATTTTCCTATAAAACAGATTCGCCTCTTGACGTTGTAAATATATGTAAAATACTAAATACATAACAAAGTAATTGCAAATAGTGAGGGGAATTAGGAGTTTTACGTGGTATGAGTCAACCCCTTACGAATAAATGACCCTTTGGTTAATGAGAAAGGATCAACAGAAGATGGAAGGGAATTATTAAGGAGTGGAGTTGAGAAAATGGGAGTTTAAAAATTGAAATTGCGGGAATGGGATAGTGAAGGAAAGAGTAGATTAGTAAACAGGAAAGTTAAATAGAAGAGGAGACGCGGGTTTATAATTAGGTGAAATTGGCGCTAGCTGAGGTCCTCATCTACACGGGGCCATCTATAAGTCATTACTCATAAATTCTTTATAACAAATTTTTCTGTTTTGTTTGCTTCAAGAAAGAATTGTATTATGTTTAGTTACTCTACATAACATATTTATAGAAAATATTAATTGTTTATGCAAACATAATGTAAAAAGTTTATACTACTAAGTCTATAATGTAAAATCTGTTGTAATTTATCGAGATACCTTGTGTTGTATTTCAAAACTCGTTTGTTTGAAGCGACTGAGATTTCTGTATGATGCATATTTGCGTATTTTATTAAAAATATCGAATGTTTAATCGTAATTCCTATGGGGCCTCGATCTGATAGCTCAAATCCGTCCTTTGGGAAGAGTTAGGGGTGTGCAGTCGGGAAGGGAATTTAGAACTACACCTAATACATAATTCTTATTTAGTTCCATAGGCTGAAAGAGGATCCAAAAAGAGAAGATATAGTAGTGATTTTATGTCTAGTGGAAAAGTATTGCTCGGAATTTTACTGTTCGAGGAGAAAAGCTTGTATATATAATATAATATATATTGTAGTTTACCATATAATTGTAGTTTATAGCTATTTTGGGAAAAATTTTTATCCATCTAAATTTAGATTAGGGCACAAATCCCCACTCGTTGTTGTTGTGAGAAACTAAATTCTGCTATTATTATTTGATATCACTAAAACCGTCTCATGTATGCCCCTGCAGACGAGCGGAGTTACGAAACTTATAACTCCATTTCGTATACTACTTCCATGGAAGATTACGAATGATAGTATTAATAACATCGAAAATGCCGAGTTTTAAGCTCGTAAATTTGTAAATATTGGACTGATATCAATGATCTGTAGTAAAATAACACTTTTAATATTCCTCGTTTCATTTTGTTTCGATTTTATAAATCATCCTGGAAGAGATACCAACATTATGAAAGCATTAATTTTTATGCATCGAATTCATTCTTAAATTCCCACTTTTTAATTCCGTAGAGCAGCATTTTCCAAACCACATGCCTCGAAAGAATAGTGAGCCGCGACAAGTCATTAAGTGCGCCGCGAAAAATCGAAAATTCATGTATCACCTATCAATCGAAGTGCTGCCTCAAAATGAGACGTTCTGAAACACAAGGAATCTCTTTTTGTAAGGATTGTGGTACCAATGAACTCTGAACACAGAACTTTTACTTACTTTATTATAATGAATACCTTCCCTACAAAATAACCTTGGTTTTCCAACGAAATTTCAGTGTTTGGGTAGGGCACTGTTCGTGGAAAAGTTGGGAAACAGCTTTAGCAAAGAGCGACGGATAGTTTCTCAATTTCTCCATATTAATATTTTGTCTTTTCAGTTTTTATTACAATGTTATATAATAATTATTAGTATTATAAATTATGTAATTAACAACTGTTCAATTACGTTAAACTGTTGCAGTGCTCTATCCATCCTTTTGGTATTACGGTAGTAAATCTTAATCAATACTTAGGTGACCCTGTTTTGTATCAGTTTTATCCTCACTGTGCTGAAATGTAAATGCAGTTTAAATGACTACTTCAGAAGGGAACTTCCTTCCATTCATTGTTGGCCTTCAAACACTTTTCTTTTTTACAATATACCTCAAGCCTTTGTAGCAGACATTCAATCAGTAACATATATCTCCTGTCGAATAAATATTCATGCTTTTAATAAAATCCTGCGTGAACCATATAGCAATCGTAAATAACACACCCACTGGCAATATTATACGTATAGAGATGTTATTTTACAGTTTTCTCTATGACTTGTGGGAAATTTTCTTTCTAAGCCAAGATGTTTCACCCGGAATTAGCCAAATAAAGGAAACTCGTCATCGACTGTTGAAGAGCCCAAATTTCAGTTCTTAAGTCGGTAAGCGTAAGATTTTGATCTAAAAAAATCAGTCATGCATTTATAATTGCTAGTATGGACTCCTCTAGCGTCACTGATTCTCCTTGGGCCGTTTCACCGTGTCTTCGTGGTAGACGGGAAAATAAAGGAGTCTATTTCAGTGAAAGCGTCTATCTTGTTGGATAACATGGAAGCATGACGAAAATATACCTCAGCTTTTGTGTTTATGTATGTGCTAGGGTATAAGGAGTGGATTACATTTCGTTGGCTTTGCCATCTTTTTGGAAACGCTCATTTTTTCCAAGCTGTTGGTTCCCCGCCAATTTATTGATTTCAGACGAAGAATTTTTAGCGTAATTAAGTTCGTCGCATATTCCTCTGTTATTGGTGCATCCTGTGTTTCTCTACCCTTCCCTCCTGATATACCGTATTTGGTGGTAAATAACCTGTTTCCGCGCAATTTCAATTCCTTGTTACTTCCCGCTTAAGTAATTTTTGGCTGCTATTGGATTGTATTATAAACAAAAAAAGAATGATATGAAAAATAAACAAGAATGATAAATGGTTAAAAAATAATAAATATCATTAGTAGTAAATAATGTTATGGTGACGATTCTAAATATAACCCGTGTATAAAAATGCTATAATTTCAGAATTTTTGATTTTAATTATCTTATTTTGTGTTTTTGTTTGACGTAAATCGTAATTTATCTGTAAATACTGAAGATGCCGAAGAAGTTAA
This sequence comes from Ladona fulva, assembly GCA_000376725.2. NCBI lineage: Eukaryota > Metazoa > Arthropoda > Insecta > Odonata > Libellulidae > Ladona > Ladona fulva. The sequence continues at coordinate 937,531 of KZ308370.1, forward strand.
AGTGGGAATACCTGTTTTACTTAATATATCGCCGGCGTGATTTTCAATGCAACTTGTGCATTTTATTATCATTGTATATCGGGCGCGTCATCTTCCAAAAGTTGCGGTTATATCAATTTTATGGTGCGTCCACGATAGTAATTGTAAATTTAACCGGATCGGGAATTTTTTTCATTTGACCCCTTCACTTGCCGCTGTTTCTGGCGGAACTATGTTGATGAGAAACGCTGGTGTACCATTTTCAATTTTTAGGAAGGAAAGGTCTAGTTTTTCACAGTTAAAAGCTCTCGCGTTTAAATCCAATTTTTGTGAATCATCCGGATAGGAATCTTCTGTAATATCTTAGTCATGTTTTTAAAATTATTTTCAGCATTTCATCTTTTTGAAGCATTGATGACAATAATTATGATTTGTGTTGATTCAAAAACATACCCTAGTACGTAGAAAACAAGCCAAAACTGGATTCCAATAACACGAGTTGAAGTGGTTCCTTTAAGATTCCCTCTAGGATTGTAATTCATTCCCAACCTTTCAGTAAGGATTATTAGTTTGCAATTTCTGCCAGTTTCACTGTACCGAAATTCTCTTCACGAGACCACACAATAAATTCGAAAGACTTGCCCATTAACAATCTGTCAAGAGATTCTCCTTTTTAACACTCCTTTCGATCAATGTTCAAAATGTTTCTCTTCAATCTGTTTATCATTCACCGTTGAAAGCAATGAGAATTAATTAAGGACATAATTATGTAGGGTATGGTAGTATTCAGGGATATGTCGGATACTTGGCTCACGAATTCGAATGTTTCGGGTAATTGCTGAATTACTTACGCGCAGGAAATTTAGAAATGACTAAAGTGAAATATTTACTCCAATTCTTGCTTACTATCAGAAAGAGTTGATAGTTTTTTTTTGGTACCAGTATTTAAGGATTTGGCAACTCTTCAAAGTTGGTTGACCAATGTGATTCCATTAAGAACTATTCTCATATACCAAGGTATCTCTGTATATACTTAAGGAAACAGCACCTCTGTAAGGCATTTCATTTACATTTACTATTGATGATGCAAAGCTCTTGCGATAGAACGCACTATTTAAATACCAATACGATTTGTCAAGAAGGGCTGTAGCGCCGGTGTGCTTCAGGATCGTCAGGTCTTAAATTTCGTGTTTATATTCATTACACGCGCTACACTTAAAAAGGTGTTTAATTTTTCAACCGTTTTGAGAAAAAATTCAAAATTTCATACCAGTCAAACGGCAGTTTTTTACGAGTTCGAACTAGCATACTAATATCTTAGCGTGCCGCGAAGTTGGAATCGAAATGGAAATTTGTCCTGTTAATATTGGTCCTCGAAGGAACACTTGCGAAAGTTTGAGAAGCAAGCAGCTGTTCTTAGCAGTATTTTAGCTAATTATCTGTCCAACGCTTGCGAGACTTCCAAAACTTTGGAGGATTGTTTGTAGTCACTGGTAGTTTATTATTCGTAATTCCAAGTCAGTAACAATTTTTCGCCGTGTCTCTTCGAAGATTGTCCAATCAATAAAATGTCCGTAAAATTTAGCGAAAGTCGAGTTATTTTCGGAAAATCCATACGAGAAATCACGCAAGCAACGTTCGGCCTAGTTTTCAGAAATGCAGAATTGTCCGTTTTACTTCGCCATTCTGTTAAGTTCCTCGAAATGCTTTGTAAAATTCAATCATCTCAGTCGTCTATAGGTCTAAGCTAGCGCGTTCTATCGCAAGAGCCTTGCATCATATATTAGTTATAGAGCCGCGCTATATATCCGTTGGGAGCCATGGATTTAACGAGTGAAAAGAAAACTGTTTTTAGTCCAGCGTTCTTTTTCCGATGCCTGTTGCGTCATCACTTAGTTCGTTCCGTGTTAGATAAAGGCTCCAGCGCTTCCCAAAGCAATTTTCAGTTCAGAAACCGAACGCATCGGGAGCCATGTTGCCAATTGCACCTCCCCCTGCCAGTGGACACGGCGTATACACTCGTTTTTAAGTGGTCTTTGGCGATGAAATACCGTCATTTTTGGCCTTGTAGCGTGCCATCGACGTAGAATTTATAGCCAAGACCGTTTGCTTTGGCCGTAGTCGTTGCCTTCTGTTTTTACTCAGCCTTTCCGATCGTTGCAACGTTTCGTGAAAGTACACGTACTTGGTGATAGCGGAGAATATCAGCGAAGTGCGGAATTGGAAACGAGAGGTCGTTATTTTGAAACGTCCGTTTGTGGCATCCTAGAAGTCGAGAATGAAGACGTAACGCTCGCCCGGCGTTGCCAGTTGTGAACATGGTCGCTCGGTTCTCATGCGGTTTTCTCAAGCGTAGCCAGTCAATATATACCTTCCATTTTATATCCTTATACTCTTGCGCAGAAAACACATCGGAAAGCGAGTTCTCAAGCATAGTTCATCACATGGAGCAAAGTTATCTTTCGATGCTGCCACCTTATCGCGGTAATACGAAATTCAGCTGTAATTTATCGAAATGACCGTTTTCCACCGCGCGGGAGCGCCAGGTTGGGTTATTTTTAAGACTACCGTACGAGTTGCGACGTGTAAGAAATGGTTTGTTGTCACGTTTAGTTTATCTCCCCGCGCTGCAATAGCCGTGAAATCATTCCCAGCGCATTCAGCCGGGAATTTCACCTCATACGGGCAGTCTGCATACAAGTTTCTACACGGCACGAATCAGGAACGTAGCAACGCAGGCTTTCGTTCTCTATTTTAGGAGTGCGAAAACGTCCGAAAGTTCACAGTTCAAGCTGGAAACACGTAAGAGCGGCATCGTTGCACGGAAAGCGGTTAAACCGAATTTAGCTTCCTCGGACGGGATGATGGTTAATTGGCAACGCCGCCAGACCGAGCGTTCTTCACCCGGACATTAAAAGACGGCAACAAAGAAATTCTGTTTGCTTGGCGCAGACATGGCGACCTCGTGTGCCCGGCAAACATCGATCCGGATTATCTATCTGCGGGATTGCATAATCCCTTTGGAGTCTTATTATTTATGAATTTAGCCTTTCGCAACGGCGTGGAGTTTCATCGCTAGCAGGTGCACGGGCCTTTCTCCTCGAGATACTCCATGCCGCCGCCCCTTTTCCCGTGGGACTCCTTACCCAGCATTTTCCATTCCCGCGCGTCACTCCAGCTCCGATACTGGCTTAGGGACATGGCAAACGCGCGCTTTCCGCTCCAATGGGGAGGGCCTCTTCCTCCAAACACAGGCCTCCCTTCACCCTCTTGGCCTACCTCCCGTTCCCCACCTTCTCTCTCCCCCCACCGCCCCCCTACTCTGCTCGTTTTCCGTGTTTGGCCTCGCCTGTCTCTGTCTTTCGCCGTGGGAATGGGTGAGGCTCTACTCTCCCTCCATGGCCGCGTTTATTCTCTATTCAAGCCACTGATATTTCCTCTTCTTTTCTCGTTTGCATTGCGATTTATCTCAATGTGTTAATAGTTATAAACGGTGGGTTCTAGTTATTAGGTATTGCGAGCCAGTCGCTGTTGTATCGTTGGGATTCAACGTAGATTTCAATCATGGCTATTTAGCCATTTAATTCTACAAGAGTACGCACTGTTTTTAGCGTAGGGCTTACTCGCGTGCAGTCTTTGATAATATAATTAGCAGATTCATTACATTTAATGCACAGTGTCCTTAACTCTACCCTGTGATCATGCTCGGAATTTTCCCGTGGTTTTCGTTAACCTATTTACTTCAATTGTGTTTATGACCCAGCTTCGCCCCGTTCTCAATCGTTTCGTCAATCTATTAATGCCTACGTAGGCTACATTTTCTCTCATCCAGTTTAACAAACCTCGCAAATTAATGATGAAAAAGAACTCCGGCCGCCTGCCACGGCTTACGCAGTACTGATTGTAGCCTCGCTCAGGGGTGCTTCGCAAGATAGTTGCGGTGAGGACCACTTCCGCGAGAAGAGAATCAGCGTAATCGATGAGTTCTACCAAATTCTGCAGGAGACGAAGCGGTGTCGGATTTTTCCTACTACTTAACGCCGTTTCATCAGCTTCGTCCATAGTTTTTGCGTTTGATTTCATTGCGAAGCGCAGGACATGGAAGCCTCGGAGGCCGTTCGTCCAAGTGAACTTTCATGTAGGTTGAATCACCCGTTCGGCGCATTTCGCTGCGATTTCTTGCGCAACTTATTTTCACAGCTCCGGCTGCCATTTCGATTTTGTTTTTGTATGTGCTACAACGGTTTTGCCAGTGTTTCTATTTAAGGGAATTGTTTCCCGATATTGCTGGATGTTTGTCCTCGGCGAGATAAGAACCCGCGACCACTGAGTCGATTGAAATGTGTTCCTACCTTTACCGCTGTTGAGGTCGATAGCTTACACTGACTAATCAACAGTGCACTGTTTAACATTATTGGTTGCGGAACGTATTAGTGATAATGCGTTAGTAATCAATTGTATTGTCGTATTGTTTTCCATATTGCTATCGTGTTTAACGGTTATATTGTTTTTGTGCAATTACGGTTACATTAATTTCGAATGAGAGGTTTCACCTCCTTCACATTGCTTTTAAGTGATCTTCACAAATCCATTATATTGCATTGACAACTGTCTATTATTATCTAGAGGTTACTTACACGAATTCTAAAACTCTGCATTGTTTAGGTTATTTTAATTAGGTGCATAAAGTTTTCAGGAAGCTATTTAAGTATGACAGAGCATTGTAGAAAGTTTTATTTGCTTTTTATACTGTTAGATGGATTATTTCAAATGATCATTCACTTAAAATGGATATGGCTTGTTCGAATAATCCTCGACGGGAGATAAAGGACGATTTAATCGATTTCAAAATGTATTACCTAAAAGCACTGAGTCTTACTACATTAGGGATTATTACTCTATTTCCCTGTATTTTTCATCCGTAAAAACTGTGTGAAGGTTATAATGGCAAAACACTTGTTATAGTCTCTCTCTCTTATCATCAACTCTTCCATCTCAATCGATAAGATTAAGTTGGATATTTTTACGTGGCGCAAAGGTTGAACTGATGGGAAGAGAGTATTACAGTACGTAGTTTTAAATTTCACGGCGATTAACGGCAATATAATTCATAAATTTCGACAATATAGTTCATAATTCGGTAAATTTTAAGGCTCAGTGTACTTCGAGAGCTTACATGCAATTCATATTTGGATTTAGGTGCTGTAATTTGCGCTGTTAATTTGCATTCGAATTTTATACACCGCTAAAACACGCTACTTGCGAAAACTGCAGATTGTGAGGTGCCTTCGAGCAAAAACTTCGTCACGGTTAATGAAATAAAAACTCTCCATCTGCACCAACAACGATATCCCGTTAAGAGAAATCAGAGTTATCTTTTATGAAATGTTAAATCCATTCCAGTTTCTCGCAAGGTAAATTAACTAAGCCGGTAAATAAAGATTCTAGTAGTTCTAGTTTGAAAAAAGAGTAAGATTCTCTCTATCGTGAATTTAGCCCTGGTTTGATTTTTCGGGAATTTGTTATCAACGGGGTCATTAGGAGCTCAATAATCGGGTTTCAAAGCGAAGACTTTCTTTCCTTGGACACAACCTTACGTCTCTTAACCCTTTCCTCCTGCTTTGGCGTGCTGGGGATTTCGATAGGAAATCGATCATCATGCGACGGCGTTGTGACTCAGTTGTACGACGAAGTGAAAGCTCGCAGGATATTAATTCATTTATGTTGTATAAAGTATTGGTGGATAGGGCGTATTGATCGCGTCAAGTGGGAGACACGTTGGTCAACACTAGGCTTCGGCGATGCAGTATTTTTTCGACACACTCAGTGACACCGATTTTTCATTTCGGTATTCCTTAGCAATTCCAGTTTCATTCCTTAGCGCAAGATTATTCGCTTTCTTTTTCTCAGTTTCCTTTTATGCTCGGATTTCTTTCGCAATCCGTCGCTGGATTAATGAGATCGGTTCGGCGTTTTCGCAGGTTGCAGGCTTTCCATATATGGAACTGTTGAGCGATTTCGGACAGGTTTTGCATTTAATGAGCAAACGACAGTGCCCAGCGATTCCTTTTCGTTGCAGTTCGATGGATTCAAGGATGTTTCGCGTTGTAGTTTCATTCGTGCTGCATCGACGTTCAATTCAGGATCGATAATTATAGGAAATGTGTTATTTTTTCTATTTTCAGCATTTTCCATAAATTCCGTAACGTTTACTTGTTCAAACTGATCGCTTGTCTTGATATTATATGGCCGTTTTGTGGGATATTTTACCTGCTCATATCTTCTTATGTTGTCTGAATAGAATTTAATATCTTAATAGATAGATTTACCTCAGGCGTTGCAACAATGGCGTAAAAATAAAAATTCAGAATGTTCACGTGAAGAGAGGAAAAATCCGTGAGTGTTCTGGAACCATTTTCTAACTAAATTTACGTGGTTTGATATTAGAGGTACCGAGGTCAAATTTTCTTATTTTGCTTCAAGTAATTACTAACGTACTATTTGCTATAGAAGAGATTAGATCTTAGAATTAACTTAGGAGTAGTATTAGCGCATTATTGTAAATAAAAATGTTGATTATCACGTTGCAGAATGCAGTATATACTAGAAACTTTCTTTGAATCTCAAAGCGCACCTATTTATTATTTTTAGAGCTATCAAAATTCGAGCGTGCCTTCAATTCGCGGTAAAAATGAATTTTCATAAAGCAGATATTTCAAAAAGAATTTGTGACGTGTTGGAACACGTCAAATAACATAGTCAAAAACCACGTCAAACGGCGTGTATTATAATCGCGTTATTATTTTTCCTCTTGCTTTGCAAAACTCATCTGCGTCATACATTCGGGTTTTTTTATTCGTAAATATACGGTATATCTACAGATTATATATCTAAATGTCTTATAATTATTATTTTTTCGAGTCCTTTATCGGAATATCACTCTATCTTATCGCTTATAAGTAAAGCATTATTTTAGGCGAAATTCCTAGTTGTAAAAATCAAAATCTTTTTCATGTATCCATTTGATAAGAAGTCTTATCTAATTTTCACCTTCAGTTCAGATAATTCTTTTTATAAATGTATTGATTTCTGAATTCTTTAAAACTAATTACATCTGTAATAATTCAGCCAAAATTACAACGCAAAATTGTTTACCCAAATTCTCAGAAAGTCTATTTTTATCAGTGCAGCTTTAAAAGTAATTTAACATTGTTAATGTAACTTCTGTCCTGAGATTCTTTTAATATTTGTTAGATTCGTAGCACCTTGCAGTTATTTTCTGACATTTTATAATCTAGAAATTAATACTGAGGTCTTAGATAATACGCAAATATTTAATTAGACAAAGTGAGTGCGAGTTTAGATTAGGGGAAGCGCTAATACTATAGTCCATTTTCCCGTAATTTTTATGCACCAGTGAACTCCTCCAAAAATGATGGAATTTAACTTATTTAAAAATGTGAAAATATATTTTGATGCATCTATTCCTTCTGAATAATCAAAGAATTATTTTTCTTTTATAAATATTCATTTTGATAGAATCTGAAAGTAATAATAAGAACGGAATGCCTAAAAAAATATGACATTTTTTAACACTATTTGAGCTCTCACTTTTTGAACTCACACTGAGAAAACTTCTTTGTACTCATTGGACTCATTTTTGATAAAAATTCTCCTATAAATTTTCCATATTCTATCCCTACTATGATTAATATCTTGATGTTTTCCTGATCTCCCTGTGTGCGAAGTAACAAGTTATTACAGTCCTTCATAAAATTGGGATGCTCCAACGTGGTCGTTTGCCCATAGATTTTATCGATTTTGTATGTACTGGAATAAAAAAGGATTGCCTTCTCTTATAAAAGACGATCGTCTCACCATTAATTCTATATTTGTCCTCAATTCCATGTATTCTTACGGAAAAATGCGCGAACTCGGATTCAACAATCGACTTTGTCGTTCGCGTTGTTTGCATCCACGAAGTTTCATAAAATTTTTATTCATTTTATCCGATTCCGCCCAATTTTGAATCAATCATGTAACACGACCTAAATATGAATATTTATTCAATTATCCTTTTTTATGTACTTCTACGTAGATTTTCTAGGTCTGTTATTCATAATTTAATTTTGCAAATGAATTAAAGCCTGCAAATGTAAAACATCCTTGCATACATTTCTTACGGGAGTAAAATCAGATCGTCTAGAGTCGAGCCAAGGATGTCTTTGGTAATAAATATGGATATGTAATATTCCATTGGCCCTCTAATGGATCTCTGAGTTTCATCTCCCTATCTCATCGGTAAGTGCGTGAAATTAATTTTCAAGAATTGTTTCAATGCATTTCCTATGACGAGTTACTGACCTCGGATGTATGTAGTATGTGCTTAACTAAAACTCACTTAAATTCCACCCAGTTATGTTAACTTGGCGGTCCATAGGTCTGAAATATCCATTCCATCATGGAAAAAGTTTTCATTGTCTTCAAGCAAGACCAATTGTTTCCGCCTAACTATAATTGCGTAGGATTTAGTACACCATGTCAACTAAAAGTAAGAAATTCATCTCGAAAAATCGTGTATACACCCATTGTAACACATATTACAATTTAGAGGGATTAATGGGGTTTTTATTTCAGAAATAACATCATCTGCTACTGAAATTCCTTAAAAAGATCGTGATATGATTCTAATAAATTATTATTGAGAATCGATATATATCCGTGACTATTTAGATAGTACAATTCATCGCTTTAGAGACGCAACTCTTTTCTTACGGTTAATTTTTTTTATCTGAAACTGATTCAATTAACTCACTTGGGGTCGATTGTAATATTTACCTTTATTTTCTATATACCTAATTGCTGTTTGATTTTTTTTGCGATAAAATTTTTCTGAGAACTTTTTATGGGAATGCAAAGAAATAATTTATCGTAGTCTAACCAACTAGGAAAATCTGCGATACACATCGGAAATATCTGCAAATTATTTCCGTGGTTAGAAATGTGTGGCCCATTCGGGTTTTCAATGCGGGCTTGTCTTCCTGAAACAGGTGCATGCATCCAAATGTTGTTTCCGAGTCTCGTGTATTACATCTACTGAAGATAAATGGAAAATGTTCTGGTTGACCTAGAAATTCAATAGGTATTATTCCGAATAATACACAATTTCTCTCGTGAAATAAAATTTTTAAGAAATTCTCGTAAGAAAATGAGATAAGATTCAATGTTAAGGGAATTTTATATTGACTCCCATTCCTGTTTTTGAATTTTTTTTCTTCGAATCGAAGTTGCGAAAAAATCTCTACAATTTCATTTTCGTAAAATAAAGAGATATTTATAAATCTCTGTCTGGAACCCACGCCTTTGTTGTAAATCGATCCGGAAGTGAATTTAAGCTTTTGCTGATGTGGTTTCTTTTTCTTAAATATTTTACTGTTAGATAGTATTGCCCCTCAGAATCTTGAAGAGTTCCATAAGAGAGTATATTCAACGCAATTAAGGGGTATGGCCGCCATATGGTTAATAGCTCGCAAGGGGGACAAACCCTCCTACAATTCCTCAATTAGTTGTGGGTATACAGGGGGCGTTTTCCCTTTGTGTTTGATCCACGTATTTCAGCTTTCTCTCTTCTTCCGGCGTTGCCACTTTTGATAGCTTTAGAAGTAAATAGTAACTTCAGATAAACTAAACAATATAAAGTATTCCTAGTCAAGGATTCAGGGTGCGTTGTCCTTTTGTTTCTGACTCGTGTATTTATGACTCCGACGTTGCCACATTTGCTAACTTTGGGGGTAAATACTGACTGGGCAAACTAAAGAATAAAAAGTGTCCCGATTCAGGGCCGGATTCAAACAATGAGCAAGTAGGTTGACCGACTGAAGGTGCAGTAGCAAATGGGGTGTCGGAAAGCAGTATGAGTGATAAAAATCCAAAATATGTATTGTTCATATTGTATACTAATGGCAGTATGGTAAATTAAGCGCTAATTAGTGAAATCTCACCAATGCTGCGTTAGAGATCAATGGAATAACCTATAGCTCAGGATTTTTGCGTCTAATTGGTGATACAGTAACTAACAGCAGTCTATATAATGGTACTGGTAAAATTCACATAATAACTACACTAGTTTCGGCATTGGTGGTGTAAGGGTAAGCGTGTCAGCTTTGCATGGTTAGTACATGGTTGTTTGTGCTCGTGACTAGAGAAAGTTTTATCAAAAAGTTGTTTTTCAAGACGAAAATTCGCTTTATGAAATCATCATCATCATTATTATAAATTCCTCTTTCGTGACAATCATCGACGCCACGATGGTTGAAATGAATTTCTCTAAACTCGTTACGGGAAGTCGTGACATCGTGGAAGGTCATTATAATGGAAATAAAACCTCTCGTACACTTCCACGTCAGATTTAATTTTGCGACATGTTTCGCTAGCGAGCTAATATCATCAGGCAAATGATGATCAAAAGCTCTCAGACACTCTTTGCACCTTGACCCTTACCCTAACTTTCCCCCTCCTTTTACCCCCATTTTTACTAGTGTATATAATCTTGAATTGAAATATAATTATTGCCTGATGATGCTATCTTGCTAGCGGAAAAGGTCACCAAATTAAATCTGCTATGGAGTTGTACGAGAGGTTTTATTTTCATTATTAATGGACTCCAAGGTAAAAAATAAAGAGATATTATTGCCTCAGGTCAGCTGTGCAAGTGAAGTTAATTTTCATTGCTATCGTCTAATTGTGGTATGAACCATAGTTAGGTTTTTTGTCACATTTAAAAATACTGTGAATTTTCTCATATATTAGTGCTGCGCTTGGGATTTGGGGAACCTGTAATTGTTCAATATCTTAATGCTTTAAGTCCGTGATCAGTTCTATTATCTAACTCCAGTTTCCGATTGATGAAGTTTAGCTGGCTCTAGGGCTTGAAACTTCTGCTGCTTGTGGAATTTCGCCTTTGACGTCATCGTCTCGTTTGGTGACGTCTCGAAAGCGAAATGGCTTCCTTCAAATGAAGGTTGATCTTATAGAGGCTCACTCTGGGCACATATCGACACCATCCACCTCCTGAAGTGATCAGGAGGAACATTTTTCCTCATACTTCTTCTAGGTGGTAAATCCGCTCACTTTTTCTCGCTGAAGATGGTCGTGCATACTTTCGAAACCTTTTCCGCGTATCATAAATTCAAGTCACGAGTAGAGTTGAGCGCGTGTTCGGAGATTACATGTAGTTTCTTTCAGAAATTTAGGCGACTTTTCGAGGTTTATGTTTTTAGGGCCAATCTGTCAAATCCGTCGCTGGCGTTGTGTTGAATGTGTGACTATTTTTACTCTGCGGTTATTAGTTTAATTGGAATTTTCTGTTATGTAATCTGCTACAGTAAGTCCTCCTTAAAAACTAATAATGGACCAGACAGATGTATTCTGAAGGTTTAAAAATCGCCAACGGTAATAGAAAAAACTTAGTAATTTTAATAGATTTAATAGTTTTGTCAACGTGTTGACATCATCAGGTCCTTTCACCTTCACCACCAGTGACGAAACTAGTCAATAAAAGTCTGCTGTGGAAATTGTTAAGTATTCTTTCTTTTAAGATATGTCGTGAGTTTTACGAAGTAACGCTTGGATAAATCAATTTTGTTACTGCCTTTATTCAATGCAATCTGCCCACATTGGGATTGAGGGTCTTATACGCAACGAATGATCTGTTAACTTGCGGATACGCTATATGTGAGGCGCGAAAATATTATTAGGATATCGATTCCTCTACCTTTTCAATAAGCAGCTGATTATTATTATTGGAAATGCTGTATTGTAAAGTGTAGGAATTCCTAATTTGAGGTATCGTACGTAACTTTTTTTCGTGTCTGAAGGAGCTCCCTTCAGAAAAGTGGAAGCCCTCTGCGAAAAACATATTTTGATTCTTCATTCGCTATTTAATTTGCTTGATGGTGCTTAGCTGTGTGCTTAAGTAACAAATCTAGGGAATCGTTGATTCGTCGACGATATAAATAGTACAGAGCTTCCTTACTGGTGTGCAATAAGCAATTTATCAGTGTGCTGCGAAAAAATTCATATGCTACCGTATAATTACCGTATACTTATGATTTTATGTTAGAAAAGCGGTAAATTTTATTGATCTCTATTGCTGAATCATAATAAAATTCATTCTAACTCTCGTTAGGGCTTTTTTCTTTGCTGATTATGATTTGGATGATAACTGTAAAGTTTATTGCTTAATTTGCCGATAAGTTTGAAGCATTACGTGAAAGTAAAAAATGGTTGGGAAGCTTTGGACTACGAAATCGAAGACCTTTAGATGTGTAGAAGCTAAATAAAACATGACAAGGAAATACTGAATCATTTCTACAGTGAATAATATTCCATTATTTTAGATGACGATTTTCTTTGTGTATTTATTTATTCATAACGTCATTGTATGTATACCAGTTGAATATATAAGTAAATGTTCCAAAAAATGGTCACGTAGTATTCGTATATAATCGTTTATTTCAATGTTTAATCGTTAGTAAGAATTTCATCATTGCCGAGACTAGCTAGCTAGCGTATATCGTAAGAGCAGCAGTTCAAATACCTCGGATTTCTCAATATCATATCGTCCGATCTACGGATAACAGTGATCATCACGCGCATTGCGACTTTTTGCCTCGAAAAAACTCTTTGAACAGTCGAGGCATGCGGTGACTTAGCGGCATGTATATTACTGTAACCGTTATTGGAGTAATGCTCATGGGAAACCCGCGAATAACCTCTTCCCCAGTTGAACATCAAATATTGCGCCAGAATTCCAACCCCGACTCAGCCGTTTCCAAAATCTTGCCTCAGTTTCTTCTCGTTAGCTAGCCTCCCCGCGTTTCTTTCGCTCTTCTCCCTCCCCATCGCCTTCTTTTCCTTTCCCTCCAAATGCTCATTCTTGCGTGCGCATGTCATACTGCCGAGTCCTTTGTATACGTCACGCCAACCTGCCCGCCCGTCTCCCCGTGGGAGACCTCGGGCACAAAAATTCGTGCATCCGAGATTGGGTCGAATACTACGACGCTTTTTATACTATGGAAGCGCTGTACACACTCGAATAAATGGTAGTTAACTAAGAATTCCTGGAAAATGTTGTACAGTGTTCAGCCCGGAGGCCGGTTTTAACCGCACATCCTCTATGCAGATATGCAAGACTTTCTTTGGAAAAGTCGTTTTCTTATCTCACGAAAACAAAATTTATGTAACTCATATCACGGTTGAGCTGAAAAATACGATATACTCCACTCCCTAAAGAAACAAACTCTTGCAGAGATATAGATGTGTAGATATTAATACATTGAAATGTAATTCAAATATGATTATTATTATTGTTGAAATTCTTGCAGATAGGCCACAAGCAAACTCGCCTCTCTATCTTAACAAATTTATACGCGTAGATATTTCTTGATTGTCAAAAACCCAATCATCACTGAAAATTTTTTATGATGCAGAATTTCTTGGTGTGGCGAATCTCTTAATAACTCCCCGTTAAAACCGGCGCAGTATTTCATTAATACAGTGGTTGTTATGAAATGCCGGACGTATCAATTACTTTCCGCAATTACATTTGGATTGATCATAATTTTTATGCATTATTCGAGTAATAAACAATTCCTTTATGAATAGCAGTTAAATTGCAAATGACATTGTTTTAAGATATACATTTGGAAAATGTTATCATCTGTAAATTGTGAAATTAAATGAGATTGTGCGTGTGATTGAAAGGAGTTTTTATTAATAATTGATTAACTAATAGTCCGTTCCGTGTTTCTTTCAATGCTCGAAGTCATTACAACTTAAATTAGCATTGAATGAGGAATGTTTTTGCTCGCTCGTGAAGGAAGGGCTTCACGCATACATTTAATCTATTATTTAGAAGGTAGTACTTTATTTTAAATTTGTCCTTGCTAATTTTGGTTTATTCGTTTTCCTTTAATTTACCGGGGTAATTTACTAGCATTGTGAGATTTAATCGATTGTTTAAAAGTTATGGAATATTCTTATTCTTGTAGATATTTGCCGTAATTAGACACTAGCTCCGCTAGCGATAATGGGTTATACAAAATAATTTATCTACAACCTATGAACTAATGACGTAGTTAGTAACAACGAGTAATTAAATATTAAGAATGAGACCAGCTACTTCCCTAGTAGTTATATCTAATAAAAAGACCTAAGTACACGTAATAAAAGACCTCTTGAAAGCTATTTAGCAAGCGAAATATTGATTTAATGTCTGTACACAAATATATTTATACAAATTTATCTTTACACCTATAATTTTCGTAGCCCTCGTGTTTTTCGTGAGCTCATCTAATGAGGGCATATGTTCAAGTAGCCGAAATTGGGTATTGCCAGTGGCAGTTTCAGGGGAAATTTAGAAACCTTGATTTCAAGGGGTCAGTAAAAAATGAGACACTCGTTTGTAGGGATTCCACGTAAAATATTTAATGAATTCTCAAGAATTTCACGGAAATACGGTCACTGGGTGGAATAATGCTTTAATAAATCATCCATTATCAAGGTCGCAATGAATTTGTCTCTAGACACAAGCTTTATCCTCTACTTTCATAGGAGTCTATATTGAATTTCAAGCGTTACGTTTCGTAAAACGTTGTTACGATAAATCAGTTAGAGTTACTCAATTGCTTCAGGACGCAGGATGGGATTCTCTAGAAGATAAAAGATGTAAACAAAGGATAAATTTACTAAATAAGTTCAGAGATGGTATATTCGTGGATATAGCCGATATTATGCGTCATCCCTGTTAAATAGGCCGGTCTGAGAGAAAAATCAGGGAGATAGATGCTAGAACGAATTGATTCTAAAGTTTGTTTTTTCCTCGAACGATACGCCAAAGAAATCGATTAGGGAAGTAAATTCATAGTGCATGCACCCTCTGCCACATGCCGAAAGGCGGATTGCAGGGTACATAAATAGAGGAATATGTAATGAAGGTGGAATCAAAGTGAGGCATGATATCTAGGAACTGACCTGCTAGGAATTGCTTACCGCAGGTGACAAATTTAAACCATCGTTGAATTGTAAAAATAAAATAATTTCATTGACCTCTCAGCCATCTTGCATTTTAAGAAAGCGATATTAATCCGTATATAATGGTACCTCGACTTACGAACTTAATTCGTTCCAGTTCGAAGTTTGTAACTTTGAAAATCTTGTGCTTCGTACCAGTTTTCCATTATATTTTTTCGGTGTTATCTTTTCGTATCTAGAGGTCAAAATGGAGTAAGAGAAAGTTCGTTGCCCTTAATTTGTTCCAGTTCGAAATTTAGAGCTCGAAAATATTGTGCTTCGAAGCCCTGTTTTCCATTGTATCTTTTCGGTTTCATCGGTTCGTATCCAGAGGTCGAAATGGAGTAAGAAAAAGTTCATTAATCGAGCAGTTCGTACGTTGAAGTACCTTTTTATATTACATAACTAGCTGTAAATCAATCCTGTCCGCCCTATTTACAGAATTGTATCCCATGCAATGGTACTTAAGAATACTAGTTTCCTTAAAGTAGGACAATGAGCTCTAATTTCTGAATATTAAAAAATGTGGCAGTAAATTAATAGTTATTTTAGCTAAGGTAATAATATTTAAATAAATGCTCTTTATTTTAAAAAGTAAAAAACTGTAGGCGTTTTTAACTAATGAAAACACTATTAAATTATTTCTTTTCTTCCTAAAATTCATCACATTCGTTCTTATTATCTTTCTGCAGAAATAGTTGAGAATTTTTTATAAGTACAGTATACATGACGCCGTACTACATAATCCTACATTTTGTATCGTAGGCTCAATATTTGTAAATGCACATCACTCTCAACCGCTGAAAAGTGTGTAACGATTAAATAGAAAGTAGAAATATCTAACAACTCAATTTGGCGTGTCGTATATAAACCATTTAAAATGCATTTTTTATCTAATAGTTTTCTTTGGGCAAATAAAGTTATCGCTAAAATTTACGATTATTGCGACAAATGCTGATCGTTTACTCACTGGAATAACGGTCAAAAAGGAAGTTTTTTTAGCGAATATCTTATTGGAAAAAACTATTGCCCAGTCCCTCATCCTAATGAAAATAAATTGCTCAGTAAACATTTTCAACATTATTTATCTAGTTCTGTACTATTCCATCCCGTTCAAACGCTTTCTTCATATTCGAGAACCACTCATTCCTATTTGCAATAAAATTTGCCGGCCTTGGTGGCGTAGTGGTTAGCGTGATAGCCTAGCAACGCCGAGGTCACGGGTTCAAATCCTCGTTAGGACATGGTTGTTAGTGATCGTGACTTGTAAATAGGTTAATTGTAAGAGTGGTCTTTTGAGACTAAAAATCCGTCTAATTTACTAGTCATCATTATTATTTGATTCCTTTCAAAAAGTAAGTACTTGGATATTAACTTGCGTCTAAGTTTTCTGTAGTGATACAATTTACTATGGGTTCCGTAGAAGCTTATGAAAACTTCTAGAAGGCTCATCTGACTTTCTAAGACACGCCAAGTTGAATTGTTAGTAAATTGCCGTAAGATATTTACTTAAATTAGTTATTAAATGAAAGTACATTTTAAAGGTCTCCGTTTGGAATGCAACGGGTTTCTGTAAATAATTTATCTCCTGGAACAAATTAAAGGAATTAAAAATGAGACTGAAGTATATTAATAAACTAGTTTATTTAATAGACACTATAATCGGGCATGAATTAATCATACCTCACTAATACAAAGACCCCCTGTACATTCGTCCATTAAAATACGGTATTTGACGATGGAATAAAATCTTTTATGAATGTCTTCCATGCGTAAATGCATTACAACATCGAATCAGTGATTAAACCTATACATTTTAAATAATTTGATGTTGATGCATTCTTCATATCCCGATTAATCATATAATAAGCTAAACATTGTTTGATTAACTTAGGCTTTTAAGCATTTGTTTTCCAGTTTTTGGATGTAGTTTGTATTATATATATCTAATTCTATATGGCCCTCTTCTAGTGTAACAATAAAATAATTATCGATAACAATAAATGCCTATAATATAAAGAAAAAATATAAGACATTAGAATGAATGATGTTGCAGAGTCTAGAATTTAAATTAAAAGAACCTAAAAATGAGACAGTGAAATAAATCAGTATTTTTTATTTAATAGAGACTGAATAATTTGTTGTTTTATTTAGAATTTAAATCTCGGGGAAAATTTTGAGGAAATTATCCTTTATAATAATTCATTGAACAATAATGACAATTAATTATTATAGTGGTGCCTAAATCTAAACTACTCAGTTAAATATTGGAAGCATATTTGTCGTGAGGAATGCAGTAAGGCAATAATCTTAAAAGTACTTCTTAACTAGTTTTTAGTTTGTGCTTCTCGTCATTTTTATATATATGGCTAGCCACAAGAAGGCCTCGATTCACTTTCAAATGGGTTCATCTCTACCTTTATCTCCAGTCTAATGTTTTCCCGCTATTATTTTCATGAGTTCTTTTCTTCCGCGGAAAAGTACACAAATTTGAACCGTGATTGTAGTCATGCGTAAATTTTGAATAACAATCTCTTCCGTTTATCTCCTTGCATATCGCTCGTCAATAAATAATTGCCAGTGGCGTAAACGGTGAAATTTAATTAAAGGCTACGGCTGAAAGAATAATTCGCCGCTGTTAACTTTCCTATCATAAGTGACGAAAACAAAAAATGGTCGTCTCCTAACACTTTCCAACTCACTTAACGTCATCCTTTCAAAAGGTTCCGTAACACTTGTCGCTACTCACTATCCTACACTATTGTTTTGTAAATGGCTTGTTTCGCATTATTTATATCCTCCGTATAATTTGGTGACCTTTCGAAAGTCCTCCCGTAAAATCATATGCAGATCCGAATAATTTTTACGAAAAGCATGTACACTAAACTTCTACACCTCCTCTAAGGGCTCAGAATAGAATTACCCCTTCTCGTTATCCCCCATAAAAAATAACGGTGAAACTCGGCCCCAGCGAAAATTTCCGTTATTTTCTAGATTTCTCTGTTTTATTCTTTAGAGTTCCCAAGGAAATCCCAACAAGAAATTCAGCAGTTATCGCAGCAGAATTCAACCGTTAAAGTTTAGTGATTAAAAAATTCTAGTCTCCATTGATGTAGGCGCTAAATTTCGACTAGATGTTCAGTTTGCGGTGATTGAACTTGCTTTATCCAAGTTTCAGGAGAAAGGATTTTTTGTCCAGATCTTTAGATAACGTTGACCAAGTTGGTAGATTAATCATTGAGGTTTATGAACAGCTACAGAAGGCGTGTTAGTGATTTCGATTTAGGAGCTTAGTACATTTTAGGAATGCCAGAGACTAGTCGGTGCATTTGCCAGTAAACTTCATTTGCTGCTGTATAGAGGTGTACGAAAAATTTTCTCTGTAGCTGTATCCGGAATATCGAAATTATGATTTCGTGTACGTAACGTATACGTGTTAGCACGTGTAGATGCAATCAGTCGATGAGAAATACTATGTTGAAAGTTCATAGTTCTCTAGGTATGCTGAGGAAGACTCTCGCAGACTAGTCAAGACTGTCTAAACAATTTTCAACTAATTTCTCTTAGTGAGAAAACAGGAAAGCAAGTAAGCGTGGAAAGCAATTCCATTTAGTTAACTCGAAGAGACTGGATGTGGAAATTTTACAATTTTTGAAGTGTACTTGGATACAAAATCGCCGTTTTGGATTAAAGCTGTGGCTTCAGTTTCTCCAAGAATATGCAATTGTTTGAAGAGTATGTTATGTATCAACAATGGCACCTGGAATCCAATTTCCATCCTGTGGCTAGGTTGTCAATCTATTTGTGATGATATGGAACCTAGTGATGCTGTTTGTGAAAAATCTTGGTTTTGTTACTTCCCTATGTGGGATGCCATAAAGGAGTAACAGTAGGATATGATGGTTTGCATACAGTGGATATTTGAGCCTTATCGTGTGTTGAAGTAGTGGATAAATTGTGAAGCACTGTGTGAGTGAAGATGCAGGTATGTAACAACTGTATCATTTACTATCCTATGGTTAAGACATCATGTAAATTCAAAATATTTTCAGTATTCACATTGTTTCTCTGAAAAGGCATTGTTAACTGCAAAATATTGCATTTTAAGTAATTATTTATCTGTTTCCCAAATTTCTTTACCAATTGTAATTTAACTTAATGCATACACTGAAATATAAAGGTTTTCTGAGTCGATTGTTTTCTATTAAATTTTATTTGACGCGCGAGACTTCACAATTCGTGATCGGTGGTTATTTATCAAGGAATAGCCTTCATAATTTTGTAGTTCAGTAAAAAATTTCTTGTCAATCCCCCATTGCAAGCTGCCCCCTCCCTACGAAGTTCATAGGATTCAATTGGGGAAAATCTGCTGCATATTAAACTTTGAGAAAATCTGATATACTTTTCTGCACCATCAATGAATTCTTATCCATATTTCATGGAATGAGTTGATAAGTAGATATTTAATTTTCATCATATTCATGAGGGTCTCTGTTTTGTTTTAGCTTTTAGTAATCGGTGCGTTTCCATTGAATTCTAGTCCGAAGAGCAGATCCAAGCTTTAGCCTTTTGTGGCCAAGTTGTGCTTGGAGAAAATAATTTTGCAACTGAATTCGTGAAATATCTGTGATTATTAAGAAAAATCGAAAGAGGATAGTTGCAATACAGGAATACAGGTAAATTATACATTAATTCAGAGTAGCATTTGATACAAAAATGGATTATATATCATTCTGGTAAACAGCGAAATACTATTAATCTAATATTTATTACAATATTAAATGGGGTTTAACGAGATAAGTTCTTTACTCTTTTTGAGAGTGAAAATGAACATTTTGACGAAACGAACGGACTGCTGTAAGAAGCGAGGGTACTGTAATCAAAATATTTAATGACGGATTTCATGACAGTGATCGACTTCATTTCATTGTTGTGCTTCATAGATATAAAATTCCCACTGCAATTCTAATTCCGCGATAGTTAATTAAAGAGAGTAAATTTTTACTTGAGTTTGTTACCTTGCAAAAATAATGGTATATTCAGTTAGGAAAATTATCGATTTCTCTTATATTCAATACCTAGTAAAATATAAACTTCTTTTAATATGCATGTAAAAACATCGTTCCGTACTTGGGAGCAGCAATCAAAGCCCTATTTTATGTTACATAAACTAATTTATTTCATATTCGCAACCATTACGTTCCCGATGATTCAATAAATGTTGCAATTCGCCATCAAGCATATTTTGCTTCCATCGCACTCATTTGCTTCGTTATGATGTTCATTTTTGCTGTTTTATTGTGTTTGCTTGTCAGGATCAACAGGACCTATTCTCATTCCTAATTTGTATGGGAATTTGTGCGTGGTATGAAATACAACGAGGTAATTCGTAACTCTCCAAATGTGCAATTAAGATAAATTCTTTATTATTCAAACGTTGAAATTTTACGCAATTCCTAATTCTTGTGTTCTTGAGCGTTAAATTCCAGGAATTTTAAGCACTAGTAATTTCAATAATATTGTCTGAAAAACAAAGCATCCAAATCAACTATATAATTAAGAGAACTTCTTATTTGGATATGTAGATTAACCAGTAGTGCCCATATTAGTTGGTAGAATGTTAAATAAAACCGTTTGAGTGTAACATATTTTATGTACTACTTTTAGGTATTTTTGAAGTACCCTGTCGGTAATAATCAACTAGGAATTACCATGTATCAACAAAAGATATGCCCATCACTGTTCCGATCGATAATTACTGAGACATGACTAACCTTGCTAATGAAATTTTTGGCTAAGCATTTTTTGGTCTTGCTGAGCTCGACAAGCGTGTACGAAATGGGCTAACGAATATGGTGGTACCTCGTTTACGATCTTATTTAAATAATAATCGCGATTCGTATGCCGAAACACGGCTTCCCATTGTATCTCGAGGTGAATTAATTCATTCACAATAAAGTAATTTCAGCCTAAATATATGCAGGGAAAGATATTAACTTAATGGAAGACGAGGTAAGGAATAGTTTTGTTTGCAGTTTACACGTTCATCTTGTAAACATTCAGCTTCTGGTTATTTTTTCTATTCTATTCTAAAAAATGTAAAAAACAAAATTTTTTGACAAAATCAGAAATTGCGTTTGATATTTAATATGTCGAAAGCATTGAAATGCGGACAAGATATATGCTGAATGTTTATACCTTCAAAAAGCACCATGTTTAGCACGAGAAATATTGTATGTGGAATTCCTATTTGTTCGCCGTGGCCGTATCTTGAACATTCCTGTCGAAGTGAAAATATGGGTTGAAAAGAATACGTGTCTCGGAAATTATTTATGTAAAGCAGTTCGTAAGTCGAGGTATCTCTGCAGTTGGCCAAATGCTTGCGCTTACACGTACACATGAAAGGAAAAATTTCCCAAGCGAATTGGTGTCGGTAATGAGTGGTTGAAGGTGGAAAGGTTCTATTCTTATGGCATTTTTTACGTTCTTTCTACGACTTACGATAATGGGAAAGATAATTTCACGACGGTATTTGCGAAGCGAATCGTCTTGGTTAGCCAAAGCATATTCGCGCTTAATCAAGGAAGCGGCAAACAATGAGTTATAAAACCCTCCTGCCTCATCAAGAAACATCTCGATCTTCGGCGAAAGGGCTGGTGAAGTCGTGAAGCAATCATTCTTCGTGACCAATCCTAAGATATAAATAATTAGCTTTATCGCTCGATTTCTCGGGAACAGCTGTTGTGACAAAAGCAAGGTTGGGAAGATTTAACAATTGGTACGTAGGTTTAATTGAAGCAGCTACGCTTCGGTTTTGCTGGCGTTGTCGCACACGTTTAGATTTGCCGTATGGAAGGAAGCAGGTGTATGTTTGTGCCGGAAACGTGGAGCGAAGGTATGGTAGGTAAAATTTTAACGCGACCTGAAGGTAGGTACGGTTTTCTACGGTTTTAGGCTTTTTTTTGAGTTTCTTCCTTCCATTGTTGGGTCTCGTCTTCCCCTCTATCGATTCTTTACCCTCCCCGTCATGGCCGTCGTTCCAGGGCTCTGGCGTCAGGTCGCTGAAACTCCCACCCGACTTCCCGAAAATTAAATTTACTTGATGGATTTCTTAAGCTAAATATCTTAGTACTTTGCAGTTTTATGCCAGGTAGCGCTACGTGTGTAATGCCATTAACAAATCTGTTGATAATTTCTTCGAAATAAAAGAAAAGCACAAAAAGGTCAATTTTCGTTGCATCAGATCTGTAAAGGGAGCCGGGAAATTTTATCTAACTCCGTACAGAATCCATTCCGACTCAACAACCACGCTTTCATCTTCTTGATTGCCTCCCCACTGCTTTCACGGAGTCATTTCGGTGCTTTTCAAGAAGATTTAAGAGACTCCGGCGTTAGGTTACTTGACCAAAGATGCGGAGGGATGGTTCTGTGATGGGTTGCCAGATTTTACTGCCTTGCGTACGGGACAAACGATGTTATAGCTGATGAATGAATCGTTTTCTTTTAGAAATGCCGGACTAGGATAAATAATTTTGTAAAAGTTTCTCTAGATTTATCTAATAGGTCTTCACTAAGTAAAATTCCACAGGAGTATCTACATCTACATCAATACCCTACAAGGCGCTTTTCGGCGTGTGGCAGGGGGTGTTAACACCGGATGCTCGCGCTATTTCCTTATTTTGTTATTATCGCGTATCGTTCGCGGAAAGAAAGAGTCCCTAAAACGACTTGTCCTAGCATCTAGTATATTTATTATCACGACCGCTTTCGAACAGAGTTAGTTCATCATCAGGTGAACTAACTCTGTTCGAAACCGGTCGTGAAAATAAATATACTCCTGTGGAATTTTACGTAGTGAATTTTATTTTCCCAGTGGTGGAGTTACAATTACTTAAGGCTTCTTCTATAGATTATATACTAATAGGTATTGTGGAGTTATTCAACAGTAGTGAAATGCAGTGGATTTTTTTAGATAGTTTAACAAACAATATTATACAAAATGAAATTCACGGAGGAGTCCGTCACTTTGTGGAATTTCGTCGTAACGGGGATTTGTTGAGTTAAACAGTTTAAAACAACTGAAGGATTTATAACTTTTACCAATCCGCAATACGAAGTCTTCGTCCGATTTCACAAATTCGTAGTGCGAAAACGGTTTATGGCATTTGAATGAAACACCTACCATATGAAAAAGGAGGTTCTCAAGTGTTGTTGTGTTGCTGGTAGAGGCCTCTATTATGCGCGTGAGGCTACAGTCCCGTCAGTGTTATCCAAGATGTAGACCCCAAAACAGCGTTTTTGCCTTCCATGAGTGCAAGTCTGTTGCAACTATGCGACGTTCAGCACTTCAACATCAGCCACCAAATATTATGTAATTTATTTTGTGGACTCGACAAAGTGAGTTTTTCTTTCTGTGTGATTATGAAGGAGTTCCACTAAGTCACACCTCAAACCCTCATGTTCACACTATTAGTAGACATACTTCAGTGTGACAGGAATTCGACTATCGTGTTGATGTGTGCGATGCGGACATATTAAACATTAGTAACAATCTTAAAAAAACTTGAATCTATCTTAAGTGTATTTCATTTTGAGTTATGTTTGTACGTTATGATTTCATTAAAATACAGCGTATTAAGATAGGATGATGAATTCGTAAACACCATTAGTTTCGTCGGCAAATAGGTTCGGCTAGTAAGAGCCATCTTCAAGTTATAAATCCTTTAGTAGTATAAAAACTGTTCTATTCAGCAAATCCTCGTAATATTGTACGATACAATGGAATGCGGAGTATAATGAAAATCTGTCTACACGTATCAGAATTTATTCCGTTTGCTTCACTTATTTTGAATTTCCCTTGCCATGAATCTTGCGATTATGTAATGTGTACTAGATGGGAAATTCTCTGCTTTTTACCAATAGCATTCTGATTGCTTAAGATATTGGTACGCAGATTCTTTTCTGCGTTCCAGAACAACATTTAACACGGTGAAAGACAGACCACAGTTAGGTGTAGTATTTCAAGAACTAAGAAGATACTTCTAAATATTCTAATTTTCGATTTTAACTTAATCTTTTAGTTGCTTTGAATCGCATTGTCGCCGAGTACGCTAAAAGCGCATAAAGCAGGTCCATCTTTACTCTTTTAACTCATTAGGTATGCCTACGCACGTACGGGATGTCCTAAAGGACATTTTTGGGGCTCCGGGACATAATAGTCCTGTTCCGTACGAGACGGAAGCATTTGTTTTACCTCGCATACGAGTTGGGTGTCTACCACGCAGTTGGAAGATCGCATATCGGGACTGCCACCCCGCTGAAAAATTCGCGCCCGCCCGTTTTCGAACCCGGGAATGCGCGGTCAAGAACCGTTAGCCCGTTCACTCAGTTTGCTTTACTGCCACGGAGTCGCAATGGCTGCCTTTTCGGGCAGCGAATTCTTTGCGAAACTCTAACATGATGCAATAGAAAAGGGATAGATGGAAGAGGTAGTTGATCAGGTCCTTTCCCTTCGAAGTTACGTCGTCTTCAACCTACATATGTTAAAGCGCAGGAGAGGAAATCTTGCACGAAATAGCGGGCGTTTGTGTGATCGAATTTTCTGATTTTATCGATAAATGAAGGCATTGGTGGTTATCGCAGCCTTTGAATATCCTCCTAGTAAGGATTTTCGAGGATTCTCGGACTCGGTTGACGACAATTGATTCGGCTAGTCAATGTTTTCAACTACACTACGTATATAATCTACGAGTTATCTTTTAGGCGAGTGGCATGAGGTATATGTACCATAAGTCTATTTTCCGAATCGGTTTTTGTCACCTGTGGAAAAATTAATTTTCGAAACGGCTAGTATCTCTTTCCCCGTTATTTCTCGCAGTATTATATCGGTCCATATTACAGGGACGAAAGGGAGGGAGGACGAAAAATATCTGCGTCTTTCAAAGACGTCATTTCATTGCTTAATCAGTGGATTCGGCCATTTTTTGTGGTCTGATGATAACTATGATTAGTTTAAACCGGTCGCTAGTAAAACATTTTACGTGGACGTAGTTCTGTCTTCACCGTATTCCTTTGATTTTTCGAGCAAATTAAGACTTATGTGTACACCTTTTTTCTTAAAGAAATCCCCGTCTTTGAAGAATTTATTTGTCATCAATGAACTTTTAGAAAGTGTGTACATGAATTAAAGTAAACAGGCTCTCCTATTCGGCCCCCGGCAAATTACGCTCTCGAGTATAAAAATAAAAATCTCAGACTATTCAAGTTGTCGTCCTGAAACAAACGGCAAAGAAAACCGTGGAAATTTCCCCGGAACATTATGGTCAAATTTTCTCATTTCACCTATAAAATGAATTTAAAATTACGAGACCGATAAATATTGCTGCGCGGTCGAACTTTTCAAGTGTAGGGTTCTGTTTCAATAACTTGTTACTTAATTTGGACGCAACGAAATTCAATTATTTGTGGTTGCTGCATGCCAAACACATAAGAGATAAACGGCGAAAAGCTGAATTTTTTATACAAATAGTAGCGAGTAATGGTTTAAAACAATTCACGGCTAAAAACTCTAGATTTTCATTTTGATTTCAGTTTTAGAAACGTTTTTGGTTCTATGAAAATGTAATTTCTTTGCAGAAATGTCGAAGAAGAGGCTGTTATTCGAATAATTTAATTTGCAGTTTTAATCATCAATAGAAGCCTACAAGTAGTGATTTTCTGTTTGTAAAGTCTTCATACATGAAAAACTTTGGAGAGGGGGCTAAGGCGACTAGGCAAAATGAGGAGTGCGGTAGTTTGCCCGGTAGATTTCATCACTGAGACAGAATGCTACAAGCGTAACAAGTCCACGTAAGTGAACCACAATGACAATGACGAGTAGCACTTTTCATTGCATCCAAAAAGGATGCTTAAAGTTAACTAATGCCATTATTCAGCGTTACTCATACTTCGGTGGTTTAATATTATCATGGTCATGAACAAAACTGAGACAAAAGTAAATGAAAGATGCATTTTTCTCTATCCTGTACCAAAAGATAAATGAAAAATATTCCATAAAACAGGATATGGTAGCAAGACAGATCTTTCTACGAATGCTGAACTACGCTCTTAGCAAGCCGAAGTATTCCCTCAGCATTGGGCAGAATACATCGGTATTTGTTTCCTTATAAGCACGCACGTCCTGTTGCCGTATCCTGATGAAAGGAATATTTTTCATTTGTCTTTCCGTACAGGATAGACAAATACGTATCTTTCATTTACTTTTGTTTCAGTCTTGTTCATGGCGGTGATAATATGAAATGCTGAGGTATGGATGATGCGGAATAAATAGCATTGATTAAGTTCTCTTCTTTTTGGGTGCTACGAAAAGTGTCACTCATAGAGTCATGTACAGTCACATACGTGGACTTGTTCTGCTTATAACGTTGTCTCAGCGAGGAAAGCAATGGCACATTACCTCACTCCTCATTTTGCCTAGGCACCTCAGCCCCCCTCCGAGGCATTTCGTAGCTGATGGTGGAGGGGATGAGGTTCAACCAGCTGAAGACTGTACAGGTAGACGTAAGCATACCTGCTGCCCAACGAGATTGAGGTACAGTTGAATCAGAGCCCAAAGAAATGGTGCGAATTCGAAATAAGTTAAATGGAGCGTATGAAAAGGTGTATAAACATATCTGAAGCGAAAGATGTCAGCTAGGATAGGAAAGTACGTACGAATAACTGGGAGGAAAAGGATTTTACCCTGAGTAGGAACACTGTGAATGATACGTTTGCGTGTATGATGGAAATTTGATTGTCTACTTTAGTGTTTTGATAATCCTTTATGCCTGCATTACTCGTCCGGTCAAATCGTACATTCTGAAGATTTAGTTGTATGAATTCTTAAACACAACTCACTTTACTAGTTCGTTTTTCGTTGGCTTTAATAAATCGTGAAGGTTTGTCCATGAGTGATGCCTATTGGTTTATTGTCGGTTTTACTTGAGAAATACCGTTGTGTCGATTCAGTTGTGGAGATCGTTGGTGTATTGCAGAAATTCATGCGTAAAAATCACGCGAAACCCTTCTATTCAGCCACATCCATTTATAATTTCCTGCATTTATTTCCACCTCTGACTTCATTCTCCATTCTGCATCTTCACCACCATATTCAACTAGCCTATCTATCCTAGTCAAGCGAAATTTTTTCATTTACATTAAGTTTCCTACAAGTATCCTCCCATTTAGTTCTGTTTTCTCTAGGAAGACAACTGTCTTTCCCGCAGCATTCCTTACCATTCTAATTTGTTCTTGAACCGAGGTATCCTCTCTGTATGGCATGCTGCATTTTAATACAGTCGCATGCAATTACCTTTTCCTTGTAAACTACTATTTCTATTCGGCAGTTGTTCCTAGCGCGAGAATTTTATATTTTAAATCCTTCCCATATGCGTTATTTGCAACCCCATGGTAAAATTCATGATCTCATTTTCTCTATAATTAATTTTTATGTACATTCAATCTTGTTATGGGTATGTTACTCTTCCTGCGCAGTTCCGTTTACTTTTTCCTCGT
Source organism: Ladona fulva (assembly GCA_000376725.2). NCBI lineage: Eukaryota > Metazoa > Arthropoda > Insecta > Odonata > Libellulidae > Ladona > Ladona fulva. The sequence goes on from KZ308370.1 coordinate 965,134, forward strand.
ACGCTTTAGGTTAGGATTACCTTTCTTCCTAGTATCTTTCTTCCTTATCCCTTCCTTCTTAATACGTTTCTCGTCGCAATTTCAGAATGATTCGATTTAATGATAAGAGAACAGTGGGGAAAATGAAGCTCCTAAAACTTTCAATTCAGACATCACGAAGTAAATATCTGATTTCGTAATAATTGTTTTGGAAACTGTCTTCAGCGCGAATGAGACTAATACCATCCATAATTGCTTCTTAGTTTCATCTATCAAATGTCAAATCTATCCATGATAATCAGGGGTTGAATTAGAACAGAAAAAATATTTCCAATCTCCCAAACAGTATTTCGTAAATTAAAATCTAAAGCAAATCAAAAGCGTTCTTCGTATTCTCCACTATGAAATGCTTTTCTGATTTGTTTAAGATGGTGTTCCAGAATGATAGGCCAGAACGCCTGGTTTTTATGTATGAAAACTATTGAAGCAACAACACCAAAGATACCGAGTTTTTCGCTTTTATGCGGATGGGTATTTTTATGTTAAAGCGTTGGCTATATTTCTTTAAGGAAAAGGTTCTTTGAAATCGGCGACTGTCACGTTTTAACTGGAACTAACACATGTTAACTGTTATCATTATTTTAGAATATAAAAATTTTCTTTCTCAATTCCTTTCTTTACATTTGTTTCATTTTAACCTAGACTGAGCTTTCCGAGAAATTTCAAGCGATCTTTCGGTGGCGGACAAAGCTGAAGTAAATATTGTTGGCTGTTGTAGAGCATACAAATCTTAGTAATTGATGGGCATAAATTTTTCTTTTGCCACTAAACCCATCGTCGTTTGAATTGTTGAAAGTATTCAAATGATAGATGAACGCTACGCGGTTAAGAAATGTTCATTCCGTGTGTAAGCGATCGACCATCTGTGTTGGAAACGTTTTCACCGTGGCTTTTTAGTGTCTTAGATTTCTGAGAGATCGAGATGCGGAACTTGGACGCTCTTGCATCAAGAATTTGAATTTGACGCAACTCAGAAGGGAAAGCTGTAGTGTTTGAGCCAGACTAGGAAAACATGCTCGCCCATCCTGCCATTATTGGGTGGCTTAATGATAATGCCTATCGGTCGTTAAGCTTCCTATTGTCCCTTTGGACGATTTTCTCTTCCTACCTCCATTTGATGTCGGTAGTAGTGTGCTAGACCTTATCAGTGATATTCGCTCATTATTAGTTTTAGCTGAACCCAGCTAAGGTAGTGCTTTGAAATCTCTCATTACCCTTTCAGTTCAGTGCACTGGGTTCAGAACTCACGAATATTTGTCCGGGTAATGCCACACGTTTATGAATTAATGCAGTGTTCGCTGTGGAGCTGTAGTTACTGATTCCATATCTAGATGGTTTATTTTGTCTTTTGACACAGACGTATAGAATACCTTTCCTTCGTTTTTATGTACAAATTTATCTTAATTAAACTTTGTCTATCTGCTAGGCTTCATAGGTCAGCCCGAAGACTCACAGGAACCAAAACTCCTCTACGATCAAAAACGAAAAGCATTTGTGGTGGTATGAGGTGACTAGGCAAGATGAGTAGTTGAAGGATTTTTCTCTTGCTTTCCCTCTGAGTAATGATCTATAGTTGCAAAAGTACACATACGTGCAGCTTAATGACCCTATTAATGTCTCTTAAATAGCATTCAGAAGTGATAGACCTTAATAACTGTCATTATTCAGCATCACTCATACCTCTTTAATTATAAAATATTCCTGCAATGAACGAGGTAAAAGTAAATGAAAAGTACAATTTCATTAATCATTACGAAACGAAAAACATTTATTACGAAAGTACAGATGAAAAATATCCCCGTCCGCCACTTATTGTTGCTGAAACAAAATTATGTCTGTTATTGATTTTCATTTCATTCATTTGATTGTTATTGAGAGAAGAATTCTCGGAACTTATCTTCATCTCTTCGGCACTTTGATCGTTGAAAATTATTTGAAATGATCAAATCGTGTATTATAGGAAGCAGGTGAATTTGAAAATTCTCTGGCGCAGGAAAAGTTTTGTTGCGCGAACGGTAAAGGTTTGATTTTGTTTCTCCAATGTAGATTTTAGCACAGTTTTCAAATAAGCATAGAAATATGCATAGAACATTAGTTTAAGGATATTCATCTCGAAGTATTTAATGGAAGTAGCTTTGAATGTCTCAAAGATTCATGTCATGGAACACGTAGACAGTATGTTCATAGTGGAGGAAATAATTCGAAATGTTTTATATACTAATAATCTAGAAATCTATATCAATACCCTACAAGCCGCCTTTGGGCGTGTGGCAGGGGGAAATGTTTTAGCGTTATGGTTTATGCATCTTCGGAGGTGGAATCGATTCTAGAATATTTGTTCTCGCCCAAATAAAGCCTTTATTATTATTACATATGTTATAGTCGATTTGTCGTTAGTTATTTCATCATGAAGATATCTCGCAACATCAGATGTCAGCGCGCTCTCGAAATTAACATTTGAATGTAACTTTCAGTTTGACACAAAACCAAGAAAAATGTTTTATAATATTAAATCTACTTGTAAATTATTTGCTGGAGTGGTCTGGTATGATGCAATATGGGTTCCACAAGGTCTAAATCGTTGGTAAACAGTGATATTTAGGATAACTTCATAGCTTCGTGGTGTGCCGTAAAGAAGTTTTGAGGATCCTTTTTCGCGAAACATCAGTCAGTGTTCAATGTAAAATTACGGATACGAAGCGGCTAATATGAATGCAAGTACTGCGTCATTTAACTATGTGGCTACTTTCTTTGATTGTGATTGTTACGTAACGCTCATATTTATTAGATAAATTATCTTCATTGTAATATAATCGACAGATCATACCTATATACCACCTACTTACTGAGTAACCTGTTTTGTAATAATGTTGTGAAATTGAAGGATTCGGGAAGATTTTTTCTGGTGAAAGAAATATTCTGGTTAACTACATGAATTTTCGGACACAGTATTCCTTTATATACGTACTTCAGTCTGTTCTTCGCTAAATGTGGATGAAAGAAATACAGTTTTTGTATATACTATCAGTTTTAGAAGAAGCGAAGTTTTAGAAGGCAGGATTTTTTAAAAGATTTTATGAACGGATGTTATGCCTATGATATCTCTATAATCTCAATTCATAGAAAATACTGTTCACGATGGATATTCGACGTCAACTTGGACGCTGCGCAAACATTTCAGCAAGCGCACTGAGGGCTGAGAATCCGTCTGAAAGATCGATTGAGTAAGAATCTCTCTCGGACGAGTTACGTAAGGGATTCATGAGGTGGAAAGTCTGAGAACCGCTTCCTTATAACGACGGCCAAAGGCGGTCCCTCGGTGTTTTTCGCGGTAGTCCTCCATTTTAAAAAGTCATCCATTTCCCTTTGTCTCAAGAGCTACACATATATGCACCAGACGATAAATTCACTATTCGTTTAAGACTAATAACATTAAGCAATAATTGGATTCGTCGTCCTGCCATTATACAGTGCTTCCCTGCTCCCTTACACGAGCGACCCCAAAAATAGAAATGGGTACTTCTATGTGACTCCATCAACAACGCATACCAGTTGTCGACCTCAAACATGATCTCGACGACCTCATTAGGGTTGAGGAGCTCTGTTATAAGGCACCCTCCTGTGATAGAATAACGGTAATTTCCAATCCATTAGTAGTGGAAAATAGCATTGCAATCTGCTGCGGAATAGCCGTTCGCAATAAATAAAAACCCGAAGCAATATCTAAACGTTTGAATTTTGAGAGAATGTTGCCTTCTGTAAGGGAAAATTGATTAGGACAATCGCTTGCTGCCGGGCATTAAAATGATTACCATATCTTTTTCGAAGAATTATCAGGGTTATTCATTATCAGTACAAAGTTTCGTGTCATTGATCGGAATTATACATCTTTTGTGTTATAGCTAAAGGTCATAACGGTTTTTATTGTTTCGATTTAAGTAATAATGCGTAGAAATTTTGTTACTATGCTGTCAATTTATTATGTATTGTTGTAAGCCATTCGCAAAATTAAGTACGAGTTGGTAGTATTTCGAGTCTAATGAAAAATAATATAGATATTCGTACATTTTTTCACGATGTCATCAACCTTTTCGCAAAATGCCTCAGTTTGTACAAATTTCATATCGCTGTATAAATAACTAATTTGTTTAAATGAAATAACAAATATAACTTATACTTTTCCACAAATATATTTTTGGCTTTGCATCCAATGGTTTCGAACTTTTTCAGTTCATGATTACATGATAAGCAGAAAGTTCGAAACCATTGGTTGCAAAGCGAAAAATATATTTGTGGAAAAGTATAAGTTACATTTATTGTTTAATTTATAATGGAATTCCACCAAATATCGCCAGAGAAGATTAATTTTAATTAAATAAATAAATAAGATAGTTAATCTACCTGTTCACACCGTATCACTTGACTGTTTTGCCTCCTACTCTTATCCTTTACTCTTTAGTCCAAGTTTTTCGAATTTCCGATAGCTTTTTTTTCTTGTTAGCAAAGAAAGGGCATAGTGTCAACTTAATTAATACTTCGTCCCATTCATCCTGGAATCGTATAAACCTAAATACAACTGAAATTTTAAGGAGTGAAAAGGGGCAAAATATACTTTCATTTACATTACAAAATCATTTCATAATTTTGTAGACCATTGACATTAAGACAAGAAATCATTATTCCCAGCCCTTCTTTTCTATAAATGCTGCATATTTAAACGATGACCGAGTAGCAATTCCTACTAGGACAAGTGATTTACATATGCATCACGGATAGCGCGGTTTAGCTGAATCAAATTGCTTTGGTTCTTCTGGATCCTATCCGAAAGTAATAAATGCAGAAGGAAATGTAGTAAAAGGTAGTACACTTCTTGTGAGTAACTTTGAGAATACATAGTTAACGATCTATATTTCACAAACAAATGAGCGTCTGTCTATATCATCAAATAGTACTCGTCAGCATGCCAATAATTTATTAAGGCTGAAGTTGTAGTATAAGCCAGCTAGACTTTTGGTTTGCCCATTCACAGCATTTCGCAAATTAGTTAATAGAAAAAGTGTCTGCCTTGGACTTCTGGAACTTTCAGGTCATGTTGTGCATGTAGCATTAGCATTGTTAAAAGTGCTTCGACAGCTTAGGTTATTTCGCACGTAGGCCCCCACCGGTAATCGAACCCGGGACCGCTTTCACCGAAATCGAACGCGTTGCCCACTTGTCTAACCAGGAGCCTCATTTTTGTGCATGTAATACTTGGTTTTTAATATACTAAGACGTACGAATTCTTCACGGCGCTACTTATGCATTCCGTTGTATATTCATATTTAGAGGAAAAAATCGATCAAAATTGTTGCGGTATGGTAGCTCAGTGGCTAGAATACGTCCCCAGATCGGCTGTCTCCATATACGCCTTGGTTGGAGTCACTGTCGTACCACATGTTTCTACTTCTGCTCATCTTCGCGCAACATTTTCACTTTTCTTTAACTCAGAGGTTTTTAAGGCTCCTCGTGTTACGTTTTGCAACTTTCTGATATTCAAGTGTTAAGACAATGCAGCAGCGAGGGAACCATGAGTCATCACGAAGCTACAATGTTCTGTATTTTTGACGCTTAGAAAATACAAAGTTTTCGTCAACTCGACTGTCTGTTACAGATTGTAGCTTTATGAATCTTTTTTCATGGATGAGCTTGAAAGAGTTAGGGGTAGGAAAAGGTATGAGTCAAGGTTAGAGATATATACGAAGCATCTCCTACGGAGTTTCGCAGTTGAGGTGTAACGTCCAGCAGGTCTTGCAGTTCAACTATTGCATCCAGCAGGTCTTGCAGTTCAAATATTATATCCAGAAGGTTTTGCATTGTCAGTATTGCTATCCAGAATCTATTGCAGTTTCAGTAGTGTTTATATCAGCTATTGAAGTTCAGATAGTATTTTCTATCAGCTATTACTGCTTAGGCAGTACAGTCTGGCACCGAAGATAATCTTGCAATGTACGGTCGCTCTCGTGTTCATTGGTTCGATCCTTATTACGTCCGTCCGCTTAGGAGTTGGTATTGGGAAAAGCGGTATTGGTACGTATTATTGTCACCTTTTTAATCCTAAAACTATTTTAATTGGTCATCTTTTTGGTATCTTGTGTATTGGGTTCTGTTATATTTTGCAAATAGGAGCTAGTTGTTGTGTTTAGAAATTTATTCATTTACACGAAAACTTTTTTAGAACAACTGTCTGTCATTAAGAATTATGGAGTTAAGAATAGTGTTGGGTTTTTTAAAATTGAAAGATATAAAATTGGGAATAAAAATTTTGTGTTAATAAGTATAATTTTATATTTTTTAATGCTATTTTAAATTATAAAAAAGGAATTTTAAAAATTTTTAAGTGGCAAAATAACTTTGAAGGTATTCCCTCCGCTACTGCTTTTAAAATTGTGAGGTTTTATACGTTCACTGCGGATACTTCTATTTCCTATGCATTTATCACTCCAACGGGGGAGTGATCCGCAGTCAACACTGCTCCACCGGCGGTGTCCAGTGACAGGCTATACTCCTATTGGTATTTCCGTAGTGTTCCGCGTATTATCCGAGGTTATCTTACAATTACTTTAATTTCTCATTGCATGTGTGCTGTATCTTACGAAGTACTTCATCGTTTGATGGATTTTCGTAATTCTAAATGCCCAAATATTTAGATCAGCGGACTCTGTGATAGGTAGAGAAATATCAAGCATAGATCATTCAGGAAGTCTTCACGGGTCTTCAACCGGGTGAGTATGCTGGAAAAATCCGACGTTTCGGCAACGGTCATTGTCGCCATTTTCAAGGATCCTTCCAAGGATCAGACTTCAAAATGGCGACAGTGATCGTTGCCGAAACGTCGGATTTTTCCAGCATACTCACCCGGTTGAAGAACCGTGAAGACTTCCTGAACCAAGTTCACCGGGAAAGCATCAGATCTTTCTAAGAGATCATTCCATTATCAAACGATTGATTTCATTTTGGGTTGGTAAGAAAAATAGTGAATAGAGGTTAATTTAAGTAAATGCTCTAAAGTCACATTTTTCGAAAGGAAATAATTGCGTCAGAACTATCCGTACACATTAAGTGGGATGAAAATAAATGTAGTACAGTCAGTTTAAGACCTCGGTATAATTCTTAAATTATAAATTGGAGCGCACTCATCCGAAAAATATGGTAAACCATTGGAAAAGTTCGATGTTATGAAGCTCATTGTAGATAGATGGGATGAAAATGTTAGAGAGCGTTGTTATTTCACGTTAGTCAGCCCAAACTGGAATTTGCGGAAGGAGTATGTGATCCATCGGATGAAAGGTTTACCCGCAAACTCGAGAAAGTGCAGCGCGAGTCATTTCTATCAGTTAAAAAAATGCTACGAAAAAAAAGCAAGCGTTGTGAAAATGCTCTCGCATTTGGCACGCGAGTGGGAATCCATGGAAGAAAGGAAATTAGAAGCTGGGCTGTGATTGTTTGCTAAATTCTGAGAAAGTACATTTACGGAAGACGTAATCGGTATTATGCGACCCCATGCTACTTCGGCCGATGCCACAAAGAGCGGGAAATGAGGGAAATAGATGCGAGGACAGGTCGTTTTAGAGACTCATTATTTCCGCGAGCGATACGCGATAACAATAAACTAAAGATGTAACTCGAACGCTTGGTGTTCACATCCCCTGCCACACGGCGAAAGGCGGCTTGCAGTGATTTAGATGTAGTTGGGGGGTCTCTTTTACATTTAGCTCTACCTTTATACCTAATTTGAGCGTTAAAAAGAAGAATCACGTTGCTCGTTGCAACGCGAGGCTTCTGTGAACACGTGATTGTGTAGTGTTAGACTGTTGGAAGGGACTGACTCACTCATTACATTTGACCTCCAGAATTTACTCCTGTATGGTTCGACCAATCGGCTTTTGGGCTAATCTGTTATGAAAGAGGGTTTATGTAAGTTAAACTTCTTCAGAAGCTCGATTATAAACTACTTCATCGTTGTTTGCAAGAAAGGAAATAAATGAACGTAGATAGAGGGAATTATAAGTATATTATCTCTCTTTTCGTGAGATGTACACCAACACCTGTACTCTGCTAGTAAGGTTTTCAACTCCGGAAGAGTTGATCCCGGGATTTGTCTATTCAAAGAGTAGTAAAATATTAAAAGCATAACTTCAACTTGTGTGGAGTATTCATTTTTCGTTTATGAGCAGTATAAATCTGTAATTTTATCGCAATTGAACTAGCTCTACCCAGAAATTAAATTTGAGATGATTTAACGCGATTTCCGCAAAGCAATTACGTAAATTAGCCGATAATCCCCGAAGTCTTGCAAAATATGTATAAATGTCTAAAGACGAATATATATTTTTAGGAGTACTGAAATACTGGTATGTCTATATATATATATATATGCGGTATGNCGGTGAGGCAATGAACTGTGGCAGTGTGAGGAGGGGATATATATATATATATATATATATATATATATATGTAAATACTCTGCAAGCCGCTTTTCGGCGTATGGCATGTACCATGACTCTATTTCCCTAATCGATTACTTTCGCGTTTTGTTCGCGGAAAAAATGAGTTCTTGAATCGATTGGTTCTAGCGTCTATTTTTCTGATCTTTCTCGCAGTATCGGAACGGCCTATGTAACATGGTGGACACATTATATCGGCTACATCATCTCTAAACGTGCTTTCTCTAAATCTGTCTTAGTAAATTAATCCTTTTTTTAATCTTCTAACTTCTAAATATTCCCATCTTGGGTCCTGATGTATCTGAGTGACGCTCACTGATTTATCGTAGCAATTCTTCAGAAAATGTACAGCTTTTCGCTGCATCTTTTGTAATTCTCGAATTATCGGCAGGGTCCCATACACTACACGCGTACCCAAGATGAGGTTCAACTAACGCAAAATAACATCGCTCGCGAACTTTTTCGTCGCTCCGACCGACTATTCTCCGAAACAGAGTTTCTCAAGTAGTAGTAGTAGTTACTAGTAGTATTAGTAGTAGTAGTATCGCTAGGTGCTTCAACAGCTAAGGTCATTTCGCATGTAAGGCCCCACCGGGAGTCGAACCAGTGACAGCTTTTCACCGAAGTTGAACGCGTTGCCCACTTGGCTATCCGGGTGCCTCATCGGAAGACGATTCTGGAATATAATTTAGAGTGGAATGCTGAAAAGCATAAAAAAGTTGCGAAAGTCGGTGATTTAGTGTACGAATCGTTACGAAAGTGGGTGAAAACGCCTCAGTCCGGAAGACTGGTGATTTTAAAATAATTTTATGATTCCGAGAGGGTTGGCAACCCACCTCATAAATTGTAACGATCGAAGCTTTTAAAAAATGGGAGCCTTTAGGCGTATGGTAGAAGCTATTCACCATATGTCTGATTCTCTAATCGGTTATTGCCCGATGAAAAAATGTCTTGGAAGTGGCCAGTTTTAGGGTATATTTCATTGATTTCTCTTGCAATATCTTATTGGTTCATTTAAGGAGGAAGCATAATATCTTATACGTTTGCCAAGGAGGTACTACCTCTGAATTTTTTAATGAAGTTATGTTTAAAATTTAACCTTCTTTCCGCAGTCGAGTCCCACCCTACGTCAAAGAGAATCTAGGTAACACCCATAGACTTGCTGTGGCAGTCTTAACAAAGCCTACGTAGGACCTTTTTTTAAAATATAACACTTGTGCTTATGGTCCTACACATGCATAATTAGTTATTGTAATATTTTCAACGCTTCCATTAGTATTTATTACCACATTCCAAAATAAGAATAAATTCATCGCTAATATTCATAATTAGGAGATGCAGAAGCCTTTAGTGTTTGAATTTTCCTTTTCTGTGAAAATTTTCAGGTGTTATTTGTCGACTGTTACTTTTAACTATTATTTCAGTATTATTCTTCCAGTTGAGACCAAGTTAAGAATATTGCGGACGGATGCGATAAGTATTGCAGATATTTTCATTCTAGGCGAGAGATAGATTTTAGTAGCTAAACCTCGGTAAGAATAAATTTACTGGATTAAGAGAAGTCACTAAGGTGCGGGAGTATAGTTTCTTCATACATTTGAGTCATAGTTTCACCTTCGTTGCGGAATGAAAGATAGCAGCACCACTGACTCAGCCGCTGAACGAATATCACCCGTTTAATATTAGATAATATTTATCTCTTCGTGAATAGGTAAAAATGCTGATGTCGGGTCCGCAGTGTCACCGGAAAGTAATCATCGGTTAGACTTGCTGAAACGACGGTTTGTTGGTGATTCATCGCCGCGAACGCATCGCATGGAAATTGATTACGTTCACGCAGTATTTTTCGAATTGCCTTATATAGCAAAAAACATTATGCCTTGTGTTCGTGTACGCAAAAAGTTTTAGCGCTCAACAAAATAATCAACGTTTTCCTCGTTTATATGGGTTTATTTTTTTCGAGTTGTGTAATGGTTCTTGTGACATCTCCCTGTTCGTATGTGGTATCTGAAGTGCGTGCTCTGTCTTCTGCTGACGTTTTTCTGCTCCAAACGACCATCACAGGTCGTTTTATTTTTGTTTGTTTATTGTCGTTTGTCGATTCAGAGAAATGAGGCATGAAATTCCCCATTGTATGCGACTGTCGAGTGTGAAACAATCGTTCTAATTATTACATCATCGTACTGCTTATGAAGATCAAATATACCGGTTGATTACGCATACCCAAAATTCCGTTACTGCCATTATTTTACTAATAAAGCGCAATTAAAAATTTGGTTCGATATTGTAATAACTTTCAGTCTTAGAAGTGTCGTATTTTTTCACACCCCCTTTTTTTGTGGGTGTTTTTCTGTTGTGGATATTTTTCTTAAGCTTCACTTAGGTTTTTTAATTCACAACTAAATCTTTCCAATTTGTCGACTTAAGTTAAATTTTATTATTGATTTATTAACTTTTTTATTATTGGCGATGGGTTAAATTGAAGAGGAGACTCCAAAATCTGAATTTCGCCCAAAATAAAGACGTTATCTATTAATTTTTTATCTATCGGGGAAAGAAGTATATTTTGAAGAAAATGGAAACATTATTTTATGGAAAATTTACAGAGCAATGGAATGTGTCTCACTCGTATTGCTTAGGCGTTCCCCTTCGATAATACATTTCCAATATAATCGTTCGTAATTTTTTAATTTTTGGTGAGGCAACGCCCTTTTTATCCAACAGAGAAGAAATTATAAAAATATGATTATAGACATTAATCAGTCCCAGGAATTGCATGCGTTACCTAGAGCACAATTAGCGTTGCGATTTAATTACATATGTTTCCGTAGAATGACTTACGTCAAGCACTGCCCCTTCCACATCGACTTCTAAAACATTAGAGAATGTTTACGTATGCCCTTTACATTTAGTGAACATTTTTAGAAGTTTACTATGTCCGAATTTAGAATAATCTCGAATCTAGAATAGCCCTCTCCTGTGGGTGACTCGCTCCACTTCGGTTAGAGCGGTTCCGGGTTCGATACCCGTTTGGGGCTAACGTGTGAAATGAACTTAGCTGCCCAAGTACATTTAACCACTAACCCTGCAGAAAAATGTATAGATAGTTCCGCAATAAAAAGTTGACGTTACTTCCCAATCACAAAATTTATGAAGCAGCATCTTATAATTACTCGTTGCTATAAATTGCTTGAACTTGTATACAATCATACTGCAGTAAGGACTTCCTTAAAACTTTCTCTAAACTCCTTTGCGTTCCGTAAGGGCTTGAAGTCCTCTTTAGGTTATATTTTCCATTTTCACAATGAGAGGTGAGAAGAGTATTTGTGCTTCGCAAAATATTTATTTAACACGGACGGGTTTAGACGCACTCACGTCATCCTCAGATGACTTGCTTTTAATTCTGAAGATGGAACTCCGTCAGTTTTCCCTTCAGAGGAATAATTTCATTCCATTCTTTAGCCCTTCTAATAAGAATCGAGCAACTGCATCAGTCCATTACATGAAAATTGTTTCTTAATTTATAGCAGACGGTTTTCACTGTACTTTGTTTCTTAAATTTCAACTTCTCTTTGTGGTCTCTACTCCCAGTTGAAGTGATAAATGAAAATGATAATAATTAAAAGTACTAATGATAAATCAATAAATACATTCTTTATTTACTTGCAGTATTATTTTGATTCTCTAATCCATTTCTCAATGCCTTCCATGCTTCGCCAGTTTTTTTTACGTGACAAATTCCTACTGTTGACTTTCCTCCTTTTTTCTAACGATTCTCAACTAAGAATTTCTTGTTTTTTTGTTACGCTATTCTCTCCAATGTGTATACCTTATAGATGTATAGCAGCTTTCCTTAGCACTTTCACAATTTTCCTTATGTTTGATTGATCGTGCGGATCACATTCATTGGTTACATATTCTATATAGTAAAGGTAGACTAGACCGTCTTTACGTTCTCAATGACCGTGCGTAAATTACACAAATTGTACTTAATTAGCTACTAAATTCTGAAATTTATTGGTTTTTTAGTTCCTAAGTTTTTGGGAAAAACACACGAAACTGACGTGGTCGTAACTCTCTAAAGTTGCAAGTCGAGAACCGCCTTACTATTGTTTTATATCCTAACTAGCTCAATTGCCCGTAGATTCTTAACGGGAAAAGGGAAGTCCAATTAAATATAGTGTACCTAATTTTACGTAAGAGAAAATAACATTTCGCATCTTAGTTTGGTCCTATGGGACAGGTTATTGAAAGCAAAATATTCTATCCAATCAAAGATTTCATAGTTCGACCGAAATCAACAAACAACAGAATGTGAATCTTTATGGAATTTCCTTCTTATGAAACTTGTCTCAAGTTAATGTGTAAGTATTAAAGATTTTCAACTTCTGGTTCTCGAGTTTTAAACAAACATAAACACACACAGAAGCAGAATAAAAAGAAAATTCGTACTTTTCCACAGGGACTTGATTCGCGATCGGTTTCATAAGCGTACTTACATCCTCAGGCTCAGAAAAAACATCTTCGTAGCATATATATATATATAGGATAGTGGAAGGGATGAGGGATTGAATGGGGAGGGGAAGGTGTGGGTGCATCAGGAGTATAATTCTGCAATGTCTTTCCACGAAGTCACGCCTTCGGATATCGATATAATAAACGCATATAAGCATTAATAATTAGTAATCGCTTGGGCAGGCCTACGTACGATGTCGCATTGAAAATGGCTGATGATGGTACATTAATAAAAACATATATACATACACAAACAGACACCAACACTATAATATAGTCAAGTTCTTCTACATTACTTTAGAGGTATCGCGTAGACCACGTTTTTAGTTTTACCTTCGGGTGTAAAATATGTCAAGAGTCCGAGTTGGTAGCCAAAAGGTACTGATACATCTCTATACATCCCTGCGATTCATCACTACAAATTGTTCGTGAGAGTAATAGTTAAAATCTTTGAAAATTTTCCTCCTTTTCAAACCATCATTTTTTTCATTGCTTCTAAATGGGCCTGAATACACAATGTGGATATAAAACAATTATGGATAAATGCATCAGCTCGGAATCCATAATCGCATTGGTCGTCAGGGGGACGGGTTGTTTACAACCTCAAAAGTTTACAAAATATTCTTATGTTTGATTTAAATTCTCTCAGCTTCGAAACGAAAGTGGTATTCCACGATAGTAATAAGAATACGTATTCCATTTCGCCTCTTTTGGTACTTAGATTTCATACGACCATTCATTTAGTTTAATTTTGCAAAAAATATAAAATCTATAACCGATAAAATTGAACTTAGCATCAATCTCTTTTGGAAATCTATCTGAACGATCTTGGTTCAGACCAAGAAAAGTAATCGAATGAAAAGGTGACAGTACTTCCTTCTGGGTCTTAGAAAACACGATTGCAAAGTTTGACAGAAATCGGATAAACGGTGTGGATTCCAACCTCAGACAAACACGTAGAAAATCACAGAGTTAATGCTTTGTGTTTATTGATTATTTCGCTTCCCATCTTCCCCCTTTTTTGTTCTTTATTACGTAATGTAAAATTTTACGCAATTTTATCTACTTGGTAGCTGTTAATTATTGATTGATTAATTCCGACGTAACTATATGACCATAGTACATACACATCAATTAGGCGTGTTTAATGCACAAAATCTCGTAAATTATCGTAAATATCAGATATATATTCTTCTTCGCTCCAAATTGGTGATACATTTTCCGAAGAAGAATCATTTTTGCTTTCAATCTCAATTTTCCCGCAGAAAGCTCGCGTACCGTAAGTTAATTTCTTCGGCCAAATCGTTTTATCCTGTAGAATGGCTGATTTCATAAACTCTAGCCTGATGCATCTTTCACACCTCCATGATGTTTTCCTATAGTTTATATCTTCTTTTCAAAGAGAGAATTCTTCTTTTTCCATCTCACTCTATCGTTCTTGATACGAATTTACCGATGGGTAAAAAATTCACCGTCAAAAAAATACACGGAAATTATTTTGAAAAATTCTGCAATAGTTAGGCGAGTACTAGGATCTTATTAGATACAGCTCGTCGGTTTTCGGCTTAAATTTGTCTCCAACTCGTTAACTGAATCGTTATCCTAATTGAGGACATAACTAGCAGTCGTAAGCCAGAATCGGGTTGTTAACGAAGATATTTTCTTACTCGGGACGAATCGTCGTGCTTCGTTCCACCCAGCTACCCGGTTTTCGGCTATTCAACAGCTTATTCAATAGTAATCGATGTATTGATTTTATCGAGATTGAGCGAGTTATCTAAGAAGTGACGCTGGACTTACTCTCTTACTAGTTTTTTTTATATCACGGCGTGAATAAACCTTTCTTCCATTATTGATTACGTATTATTAATGAATAGACTTTTAAATTTTTTTGTCGTCAGAAAGTTGCCCATAAGAGTTTATTCTATTAGCACTTTTCGTATTCTACGTATTCTAAAATTAGCATATTTCGTTTTTCTTCTTTTGGTATTTTCTAGTCGCAAATAGATTCTGGTTTAACCCATAATTAGTCGTGTGGGGTGTGTATGACCCCAGGCGATGTATTTATTGAATGAAAAACTAATATCTTTCACCCTTATTTGGAATAACTGAGATGTGTTATTCTTATTAATGACACCTTGAGAATTGAATAAATTAACCTCTTAAAATTACTTAGTCAAATATATATTTTGGACATTCTACTGCGTATTGGAAGAGTTTGATGTTCATTGTTTTATTTAAACTTCAGAGAAAATTCATTTTAATAGAGACTGCTATTTTTGGACGTTCGTAAACATTTTGTTAATAAAAAATTATTCAAACAAAATTTAAGGTAAAAAGTTTGGGTAAAAGTCTACCCTTTATATATTTTGACCCCACGTGACTAATTAAGGACTTTTTTACGCTCTTAACTAACTTAACTCCCTTTTCTGTTCAGTTTTGTGGAAGGAAAACAGACAGCCACGTATATCCAATCTCATTAGCCCGTCATCCCGTAATAAAATAAGGACTAATCGTATTAATGGCGGATTGAGATAAGTATAGATAAATACCAATAAATTAAAGCTGAATCAATTCAACTTTTCCCTTTTTATCATACATTTAAAGCTTCTTTACATAATTTCAGTAATGGAATTTGTGGTGTTGTTAGTGTAAATAAGTGTCTGGATTCAGTTTTAGTCACGTCACTCAATTGAATAATATCTAAATATTTCGGAACTTTTTCCTCTACTTGAGGCAGCCACATTTTAAAAATTTACATAGCGAAAGATTCAGTTTTATTACTCTTTATTCAATTGTCCCTTATCAGTCCTAAGAACACGTACAAAATGCGTGGCTTTATCGTTATCCGTGTGACCGCTCCCCAACGTCTTACTTTTACTGCATAACGTTGCTAAAAATTATATTTCAAGCCGAGGTGTATCCGATGTTGTGACGCATATTCCCGATAGAAGGGGTAGCCATCCCAGAAGTTTTTTTTAAACCTTTTCCCCTTAATTACGTGTACTTAAATTACCCACTTACGTTAATACTAGGAAAGTATCCTAAAATGATTAATCACTTTCATTTCAGCTGTAAGATCGGATTGTTCGATTCTTGGTGCGTACTTAGTACCAAGGTACGCAGAAAAGGGGCAGCGTGGCATATTTACTTGATTGATGAAATAGATTAGATACTGCAACATCAGAGATCTGAGGTATTCGTTGGCATTGATTGTTGGTTAATCTAAGGGAAAAGGGCGGGTTCAAGAAAGGGCAATCTGAAAAGGAAGTGAACCGCAAAGGCGTAAGACGGTACGCAATATCTTTTCCCGAAATTGATTTGTTTATAGAATTTTGTGTAAATTTATATTGTCGCTATTTTATAACTTACCGCTCTTTCGGAAGAATTATGAACGGGCTAGAACTCGACCCACACATTACAGCCTCCCTTTTCAATCAATATCTTTTTCTCCCACCACTTCTATCATTTCCTCCCCACACCATCGTTTTTCCTTTCTTATCCGTACCCATATGTAGAAGGAGAGGTATCTTTTTATAACCTCCTATATCAGGTTCCACGTGTCACAACTTTTCACCCAAACGCCTCCAAATAAGTACTTCACCCATGGTATCCTTGTTCTCTTCTCGGTTGCCTTACTTATTAGCCTCGGTTTCGTGGAAGTGCCCCTAGCACCTGCTGTACCCTTTTAATTTTTGTAGTTCTCCTCTCGTTCCAAGAAATTGCCTAACCGAAAATGTTTATCATATAGCATATACGAGCAAATGTTTGTCTCTCCAGTTTCCTCTTCCACCGCCTTTTCAGATGTTCCAGAAAAACCCTTAGAACCCTGAACTAGAAAGGGTGGAATCCCTTTCTTTCCTATCGTTTACCGCTTTTCTACGCTAATTTATTGCTCAGCTCGCCTTTGACGGAATGGTCGAAATAGACGTAAATGTTCGTGGTGCTATTAGACAGTTCTTGATGCAAACTCACGCGGCATTGATTTAGGAGAAGTGTTCTGCTGGGCTAATTCGTGTTTGAAGTGGATTTGAAATGGCAGGTTTAGGGAAGGTGCGGGTGTTTTCGTTGAGTGAGGGCCGGACACGGATGCGTTATTTCAAGTACGTCTTCTGAATGGGCATTCTTGGCTCACCCGATCGTCCCTTAACGGGCGTATGGCATGGAAACGACGTCAATTCTTTCCGCTCAGAATTGCATTCACCAGCTTCCCGTCTGTACCCGAAGGATGTAAATGTCATGTACGAAGATTTTATTTGGCCAAGATTGAATTATATGTTCGGCGGGTTTAGTACAGAGGCCTTTTATAAAGCGGATTTAATAATAATAAATAATCTAATTTTTTTCCCGTTATCTTCACGAATGATCTCAATAGCACATTTTTACCAGTATTCCATGTTTTGCGTATCAACCAGCGATTTAATAAAAAATTGGAAGTAATTTCACGTAGCGAAAAAGTGAAAATGTTCTTTGGAAATATTAAGCATCTTAACCTATGTTCGGCTAAAAATGTCACTTTTAGTTTCTCATATTTCATATTAGACTAATTATATTAGTTAATCAAGAATTATGTAACACAATTAGTGAAAATCGATTGAAGTTGCCGTTATTATATTTGTACATATATTGTCACGAAACATATCAATCAATACTTGGTAGAACATCTCTATAATTTATGAAGAATTATGTAACAAAATATGATTAGAAAAACACACGTACGACCGGTTTTTAGGTAATTACCTTATCATCAAATTGACCGTCTAATTTGTGGACTTTGTCAAATTTTTTACATAATCATATACATATATCAAAAGCAAATGTCTGCCCGTCTGTCCGTCCCCCTATTTATCTCAGAAACGGCTCGACTTAGAGACCTGAAACAAAGTGCATTGTGTTACTACGATGCTGAATCCTCCAAGAAAACTATTCTCATCACTGTAAATGCCCGGGTTAAAACCCAGGAGCCCATAATACGTTTCCATAAGAGATGAACGTAAATTACGTTTTTAAAACT
>KZ308370.1:983875-1038326 GCA_000376725.2 Ladona fulva
AAAATGGTGTCATAAACTAGACCATGCATTTGGTGGAAAGTATTACACATTGCCTAGTAATGTGAGCTTTTTTGCTCTTTAAATTAAAAATTTGCTTTAAAGTGAGAAGAAATGTATTTAGGATGCTTTCCTAAATGTATCCGGTTAATTCAAATTGTTTAGAGCTTCTTAATTAGAGTTTGTTGTGAAAGAATGTATTTTCGTTTGAATTAAAAAAAAATTCCTTGATCTCTGATGAGTGAGAGTTAACTCGGGTCTCGCTTTTCGGACATTTTTAATTCTCGATGGAAGATGTTAACTTTGATGCGGATAGTAATTTTTCCAGGGACGAACTCCATTTATAATCTCGGTCGAACTTTTAATTAAGTCAACTAAGTAATATATCAATTTGTGATATGACGATGCCAAATATATACCGATTCCGGTACTTTCCCCGAACTTCCGATCCAGCTACGATTCCCTATTCCGATGAGTATATTTCAGTATTTTATGTTACTGCTGTTATGGGAAATACATTCTTATTGAAGTAAATGTATTAATTAATACAAAATATTATACAATTAGGTGGGAGATTCCTTTTTCGTAAAACTCCCGAAAAAGTATAAACAGAAAGGGAACAATTCCTTAGTTTAAATAATTAGCTATAAAATTTGCACGCTGAAATTCAGAGCAGCAATTTGAACTCTTATTTATTACACAGTCTTTGTTGTAATCATGAAATTAATATTAAGCGAATTTTCAATTTTTTAATTGGTATTAATAATTAAATTCTAATTGGAACCGAGTTAACGGTCTTTATGGAAATGTGGATAATTGGGTAGAACTCAAAAATGAGAAAAGTATTTTCACATTAGTTACCATATCAAGGCATAATTAATATCTGTATATTTTGATTTAACAGATATTTCAATTAATTAATGAAATTATTCATCATTATGAATAAAAAAGTTATTAGAAAATGAAGAATGTATTTTAAACTGAAAATTCCAATTAATCTGTTTTAGAATCGGTAATTTGTTGAAAATTCTCCGATTTCGATATCGGAAAATATTTCGCTATTTCCACCGAGATTTTCAACCGAGAAAGAATACTAATTGGGTATATTTTATAAAAAAATATTATTACGAACCCGAAAATTATCATAGAGGAATCGACGCTAGTGCCATATTTGTATTTTTTCCGTCATTTCGCAATCCTTCACTTCTTTTTAACTTTGGTTTCTAAGGCTTCTTTGTCAAAGTTAATTACCTCATATTCAAAAATCTATAGCCCAGAGGTAAGTAACATTTAGACGAGGCCGTAACGCTGAGTCATTCATGGAAGTTATAATTTTTGTAATTTTAATGTTTCTAATATTGGTGCATACTCGCACGCAAGCTTTTGGTGACTCCTTTCGTCTGTTAAAGATAGCTGTTTATGCACATTCTTCCGTAGAATTCTGACTGAGCACTAAGGCTGGGAGTGGTTAGGGGTATGGGGTCTGGGGTAGAGAGGGGAATGGGTAAGGCGGTAAGACATAAAGAAGGATCATCACAGTGGGAGAATCACAGTTGAGGTATTGACGACCAGCAGCTTCTGCCGTGCCGATAGTGCCTTCTCAGCCATTGTGGCCCCGTTAGTGTTTTCCATCAGCTATTGTGGATCCGATAGTGCCTTCCATCAGCTATTGATACTCCGTTAGTGTCTTCCATCTACTATTGCGAATCCCATAGTGCTTTCCATCAACTATTGTGGTTCCGATAGTTTTATAATTCTACTTTTGAGGTTCAGGTGGTTTTTCCCATCGGCTATTGCACTTCTAATAGTGTTATCCATTAGCTATTGTAGTTCCGGTAGAGTTTTCCATCAGCTCTTGAAGTATCGATAGAGTTTTTCATCAGCTATTGAGGTTCCGAGAGAGTTTTCCATCATATCTTGAAGTACCGATAGTTTTCAATCAGCTCTTGAAGTAGCGATAGTTTTCCATCAGCTCTTGTAGTACCGATAGAGTTTTTCATCAGCTATTGAAGTTCCGATAGAGTTTTCTATCAGCTCTTGAATTTCCGATAGTTTTCCATCAGCTCTTGAAATTCCGATAGTTTTCCATCAGCTCTTGAAGTTCAGATAGATTTCAATCAGCTCTTGAAGTTCCGATTGTTTTCCATCAGCTCTTGAATTTCTGATAGAGTTTTTCATCAGCTATTGAAGTTCCGAGAGAGTTTTCCATCATATCTTGAAGTACCGATAGTTTTCAATCAGCTCTTGAAGTAGCGATAGTTTTCCATCAGCTCTTGTAGTACCGATAGAGTTTTTCATCAGCTATTGAAGTTCCGATAGAGTTTTCTATCAGCTCTTGAATTTCCGATAGTTTTCCATCAGCTCTTGAAATTCCGATAGTTTTCCATCAGCTCTTGAAGTTCAGATAGATTTCAATCAGCTCTTGAAGTTCCGATTGTTTTCCATCAGCTCTTGAATTTCTGATAGAGTTTTTCATCAGCTATTGAAGTTCCGAGAGAGTTTTCCATCATATCTTGAAGTACCGATAGTTTTCAATCAGCTCTTGAAGTAGCGATAGTTTTCCATCAGCTCTTGTAGTACCGATAGAGTTTTTCATCAGCTATTGAAGTTCCGATAGAGTTTTCTATCAGCTCTTGAATTTCCGATAGTTTTCCATCAGCTCTTGAAATTCCGATAGTTTTCCATCAGCTCTTGAAGTTCAGATAGATTTCAATCAGCTCTTGAAGTTCCGATTGTTTTCCATCAGCTCTTGAATTTCTGATAGAGTTTTTCATCAGCTATTGAAGTTCCGAGAGAGTTTTCCATCATATCTTGAAGTACCGATAGTTTTCAATCAGCTCTTGAAGTAGCGATAGTTTTCCATCAGCTCTTGTAGTACCGATAGAGTTTTTCATCAGCTATTGAAGTTCCGATAGAGTTTTCTATCAGCTCTTGAATTTCCGATAGTTTTCCATCAGCTCTTGAAATTCCGATAGTTTTCCATCAGCTCTTGAAGTTCAGATAGATTTCAATCAGCTCTTGAAGTTCCGATTGTTTTCCATCAGCTCTTGAATTTCTGATAGAGTTTTTCATCAGCTATTGAAGTTCCGAGAGAGTTTTCCATCATATCTTGAAGTACCGATAGTTTTCAATCAGCTCTTGAAGTAGCGATAGTTTTCCATCAGCTCTTGTAGTACCGATAGAGTTTTTCATCAGCTATTGAAGTTCCGATAGAGTTTTCTATCAGCTCTTGAATTTCCGATAGTTTTCCATCAGCTCTTGAAATTCCGATAGTTTTCCATCAGCTCTTGAAGTTCAGATAGATTTCAATCAGCTCTTGAAGTTCCGATTGTTTTCCATCAGCTCTTGAATTTCTGATAGAGTTTTTCATCAGCTATTGAAGTTCCGAGAGAGTTTTCCATCAGCTCTTGAAGTAGCGATAGTTTTCCATCAGCTCTTGAAGTTCCGATTGAGTTTTCCTTTCAGATCTTGAAGTTCCGATTGAGTTTTCCATCAGCTATTGAAGCTCCGATAGTTTTTCCCAGGTATTATAGTTCCCGTAATTTTTCAAACAGTATTGAAGTTCAGATATTTTTTTCATCTATATCGATAGTTTTCTAGCAGGTATTGTTATTCTGATAGTGTTTTTCATAAGCCATTCTGGATTCGTACGTGCTAGAAGATATTTTTGCGATGTACCAGCGGGCTTGGTTTCGATGGTTGGAACAACATGGAATCCGTCTGCTTTGGTGGTTTACCCTGAGTAATTGGTACGTATTATTTTCAATTCTACAGTAATGTTCGACCGTTATGTTTTAATTCTAAACGTACTCGAATTGGGAATGTCTCACGTCAGTTTCACTCTTCTACTCGTGTTGCTCAATATATTTACTGAATTTTCCCGATTCTATTTCCCTCGGATGTCTTTGGGTGCAAGTCGTTTTTTGTTTCGTTAAATATCTGCGAGTGTCGTTGAAGATTGTTCTCATAATCGTAAAACGTATTAACGGATATTTTTTCATTTTAGGAATTCATTTCGGTTTATAATTTTTAAAAAGGTTTCCAGGTTTGCGATATCCCCGCTTGTTAGTTTCCGTTTCGGTGAACTCACTTGTTTATATATAAATTATTTTTCTCTGAATGAAAGCGATTTAGTAGCTGCCATAACTGAACGTTACTGAGTAGTTAAGGGGAAAATTTTTTATAAATGTGAATATAAAATTAACGGTAACGGTAATAGTGAATACTTAAACGTACAACATAAGCAAGAGTAGACGAGAATATTAAAATAGAAATAACTGTTAAATCGTGATTTTTAAAATTTGATACTTACAGAAAGATTGCATAAAGGGATGTGCATAGTTGGTAGAGCGTTCGCCTTTTCTGTTAGTGGCATATACTCTGATTCCCGCAGAGGACGGGTATGTGCGAACTCTTCTCGTTTGTCGAAGTGTTTCTCAAATACTACCAATATATTTTTGTGAATTGAACCAGTGTATTTGGTTGATATTTCCATTTGTCAACTACATACATGTTTTTAGTTTAATTTTGTTATTTTCCCTGTTCGGTGATTTTAATACGTATCTTATTTTCTGGTATTTCTTTAAAGAATTAATGAAGTCCAGGGCCACTTGCGAGAAAACAATACAGGACAATCAGTTTATATACAAAATTTACTATTTACTTACGAAATTTACCTTCGAGCAAATTGCATTCCATGTTACTAAACTCTAATCGAAAGTAATTACTTAAAGAGTTTTTATTCTATCGTATTGTTGTTGTTGTTGTTGTTGTCCCGGGTTCGAATTCCGGTGGGAGTCTACGTGCGAAATGACCTCAGCTGTCGAAGCACTTTTAACAATACTACTACTATTTTACGTACTACATAGGATTGAAACGTGGACCTTTAGGAAGGGGATTATCAAAAGATAGGCGGCCTTCCATAAGTGGGTGTAGATTAGAGGAAGACAGCTTAATTGAGTGAAAAACTTTCTAGGAAGTCTTGGAAGTGTTACAAGAAACGCATCGCTTTAATAAAATTAAGTGGAGGAAGAGGAAATGTGTTGTTGAAATACTTTCTCGTTTCCATTTTTGTTCATTAGAGTTCTACAAAGGGGAAATTTTAATCTTCTTCGACAGCTCAGGTGATTTTGCACGTGGGCTCACACCGGGAGTAGAACTCGGGACCGCTTTCGACATAGGCGTGGGTCGCACTCGCTTAGCCAATCGTATGGGGAGTTGTTGTTCAAAGGGCGACATTGATTATCATCGCGTGTTTCTACAAACTAGCCCAGTCACCATTTTCGTTAAGGACTTTGCTGGATGCGGGAGCTTTTTGGGTGGTTTCCGTTCCAACTAAGAAGATTACGTGGTAGAAATATTAACGCCGTCGTCCGACACGTAGTTCTATTGTTTCACGTCCATTGTATTTCCACATTCTCCGTCTGTTGTTTTATGATTTCTCGCGGTTTTTTCTTACCAAGCAGATAAACCAAGACCTCTTAAAAAAAATTTTAAATGGTGCGTATTTACTCCACTTCTGGGAAAATTTGCTCAATCCTCTCACATGTAGGCGAGAACGGACTGTGGCAAAACTCTCTTTTAGGATAAGCTTTGACTGAAATGATCAATTTGTCAATGCACTCCAAGAAATGCCACTGCCGTATTGGGTATTATAAGGGATTGAATTTTAAGGTACATTTCAAATAGGATAGAAATACACCTTTGTTTTGTATCATTTTATTATTTTATATTTCGCAGAGGACGTGCAGAGTTTTTATTTTAATTATGGAAACGACCGTCTTTATAGTTATTTGCTAGATTCTAAATCATTTATTTAAATGACAAGGAAACTATGTGGTAAGCTACGGTATGAAACGTCATGCTTACATCCAATCAGGTGATGTGATTTTTCTTGATTCCCACTTTCATACGATTAAAACGGAGTAAATATTTAGGACTTAACTAAGGAAGAGAACTGTCACTCTTAGCGCTGTTAAATGCATTATTCACCGGATGTTTAGTTTACACGTGAGCGAAGATGCCACGCGAGGCAGGTGATTTACTCGGAGCGAGGCAGCTTCTACTTGAGGCTGCCTCACTTTTTATCTCACGGAACTTGAGGGTAGTTGTTTGCTTGGCAGCACAACGAATTAAACTGATGTCCCCGTGAATAAGTGATTGATATACATTTCTTCCAAATGCACAGCTGCACTAAGGCAGAAATCCTCTTTCTTTTATTTTATTTTTTTTGGCCTTTGGGAGTCTTGTTTTCAGGGTGAATAATTATTACGTTCGATCAGTGATCGTAAAACTTTTTGCGTATCGACTTTTCTTCACCGCTAACTTCACAGTTAATTAATCTCATAGTCGCACAGTATTTTGTACGTTAGTTTCAACATATGTAGTAATAGTTATTTCATTTAAGTGCTGATCAACATCTAAATATCTTCTCAAATTCCAGTTCATGTATCATTTTATTAAATTAAGTATATTTACTGTAACATGCATACATTAGATTGATTGTTTCTTAGATTAAAGTTCAAAATATCGATAATTCTTCGTGAATATTGATATTTTACTTTGGAGAAGGCCCGATATCTCGTTAAAATGAAGTACACACGTTTTGCTAATTAACCGATGCAAAATGGAAAAATTATTTTCGGCAAAGTTGACTTAACATTTCACCAACGAAAATAATCAATAATTAACAATTATATTTTGGATTCATCGATGGATATGTGGTGGTTTATCGAGGAATAAAAATAATTTGCTCATCGGTAACGCTTAGCATTACGCATTTGCATTACGATTTTTTTATCGCGCTTATCTTCGGCACTTTTAGGAATTCGTAAGCTTAAGGGAATAGGCTTTTCTTTATCATCGTATTTGAATGAGATTCTTATCGAGTGTTTTTTTAAAAGCGAAACAATCTCTCGAATCGTTTCGTAAATATTAGGTAGAAAACTTAGCCCGATAATTGTTCACGCTCAAGGTTAACTAAGGCGCGCGCTATTCATCCTAATGATTATGCAACGCCGATAGCAGCGATGTCAGAGATTGCCAGCTGGCAATTCCTAAAGGTATTTGCCCGCTTGTTTTTTTTACTTTCTCTTCGATAGTATATATCCTGATCGTGATAAAACTTGGATACTTCTGTAATGTAATGCTAGATATAGGGTAACGTTTGTTCACCTTATTCATATTTTGTTATTTATTTTGCGAATGACTGTATGAAGAAATCTTTCCTCTCCTTTTTTGTTGGAAAGCTTTCCAGACTCAATTTTAACATAGAGCTATTTTTTCAACATGCCTAAGCAGTTGAAAATGTTCGCTAACCTGAAAAACGTGCAAAACTTAATGAATTTGGTGGGTATTCTAGAAAATTTGTTTACGCTCTTTACGAACGACCGTTGCATGAATTTTGTTTTGGGCTGCGTATTAGTTCGGTAAAAATTCCCTGAGAGAAAGAAAAGTTTCGATGACAGTATTGTCGTGACCAATTTAAATCTTATAAGACATAAATTGCTACTTCTTTCTACGTCTTACGTTTTAGCAATATCGCAAATATGCTACTCGGGATCGTATTGAGTCGCTGTTACCACGGGTATCTAATTTCTGTTTGGGCGAGAGAAACAACGAAGAGAGTATGATATGAATTTGTATTCTACTTGAAGGGTTTTGGTCATTAGTTGACGTCGCAGTTTGTAGCTGGACTTCCTGAGTGTAACTGAAATTATGCCATTGCTGAAACTATTGTTCAGGTCTGTTATTTTAATGAAACGGTACACATTATGTTTTTCAAAATTTGATTCCATTTTCTAGTATAGTTGTACTCATTTACCTTCCTATTTGTTGGTGTCAATGGCCGACTCCGACATTTTTCGCAAATATTTGACAAGTTTTACCCCCTGTATCATTGTGGTGCGTAGAAGTGCGTAGGGCCGACTCTGACATCCAAACAATATCATAATGAATATATCAACTGTTCCTCACCCTTTCTAGTACCTTTAATGGCTAATAATCACCACATGTCTAATATTTGGACAAAATTGTACCTATTTGCGTATATGGAACACCCTGGAAAACTGAAAATATATCCCTGGAAATCTAAGGAAGTTTCTTGATGACAGGACGGTGGACACCCTAGTAAGATTCCTTCATTTTTGTAGAAATTTTTTGATTTATTCTTAAACCTTGATGGGTAACTACGAATGCGGATGCGCACGGTCGGTTGGTAACTGTTTAATTATTATTGGGGTTCTCAGTTGAACAAGAGAATGTTTTACAAGTGTAGGTTAGTTTTGGGTCTAATATTTTTTGGAAGTTGCCTTTGAATGTATTTTATTTTAGGGTGAGGCCACAGATCGTAACGTTGGATCGTTATTAGATCGTAACATTTCATTACCTTTCTAGGAAAGGTAGTGAAATTTTACGATCTCAAAAACAGGGAATTGTGAAGGTAGGCTTTGATCGGTAAAGTAGTCGAGGTAGGTATGTTATTGCGCAGCGCAGTGTTCCGCCCCCATTCTGTCAGTGTAAATAGGCGCGCACCCAGGGGGTGGATCGCGGGCTAAATTCCCCCACCCCCCAAGTTTTTACAACTATTTCGTTGAGTACCAAATTATTAAGAGTCTCATTAACCAATATTTGTACGCTAAAAATATATCTTTATTGGCAATGCTTTCTTTGGTTAAAATTCAATTATTTCACTTTGCATCGCAAATTGGAAGGAGTTAAAGAGTTAATTAGTTACAATCCTTAAGTTCAGCCCCTCCAAGCGGAAAATCTGAGTGCGCCTATGACTGTAAATAAAGCATTAGTAACGGGTAAAAATTTTTAAGAAACATTTTTGTATCGACTCTTCCATGTCTATCGAAGCAAAGGTTTATAATTCAGTACGTATGAAATTCTTGAAATATTTGCTCTTTGTGCATTTTTTCTTTGGTCAATAAAAATGAGTTGTCATATTATATTTTCCATTAGTGGGATGTGATTTCTAAATATTCAAAAATAAAGATAGATTTAATCTTACTTTAGGTTTTTGAAGCTCACCGTTTTCGAATAATGCTCACCCGTCGAATCTTTGGGCGATATTAAGGTAATTTTGAAATCTTATTATCTTTTACGTCTATTATGAATCTAAAAATACGGAATAGAACAGGGTATGTGGTAGCTAAGAAAAGAAAGAAGATATTGTTCAATGTAAGAAGACAATAGAAACAATAAAACTACGATTAATACTTTTTTACGGAGTGAAGGATTCGTTATTTTTTGGGAAACCCACTACATTCTTTCTAATAACGTAGACAAAAGTGAAAAGGTAGATTAGGTTCTTAGAATAGATTCTAGGACCTAGAGGCTTGTAGATTCTTAGAGGCTAGAGTCTTTCAATGTTTGGCTTTCACGAATCTTATATAACGAACAACGAAAGCTGTAATTGGTTTTGAGATTTTCAATTGCTTGCGTGGGTGTCTAGGTCTTGTGCGTAGTTGCCTTCGATTGCATTTCCTCCCTCAGGGAAGAGTGCGTTTATTCCAGCCTAAAGAAGTTACGGTACTATCTATCCAATC
The DNA here is from genome assembly GCA_000376725.2 of Ladona fulva. Classification (NCBI taxonomy): domain Eukaryota; kingdom Metazoa; phylum Arthropoda; class Insecta; order Odonata; family Libellulidae; genus Ladona; species Ladona fulva. The sequence goes on from KZ308370.1 coordinate 993,424, forward strand.
CGTCTTCGCGGATACAAGTAGCTATTTTCGGGAAGATTGTTTCCTTCGAAATAATTTTCTATTGCTTTATAACGCAGCTCTGAGATTTCCTCTTTCCTTATGAAACTATATTACATTGTCCTAAATAAGGTTTTGAGTGGTTGTTTGCGAGAACGGATCTCATTTGACGCGATTGCTATTTTTTTATAAATTTCGTTCAATTTTCAGGTTGTTTATAATGAATATTGTCTTCGCCACAATAATGGCGAATCCGGGTAGCAATGCTCTCACCCCCCCCCCCCCCNTGAGTGGGGATCATATTTTCCAATATCACTGTACGTGTTCTGCGTATTTCTATAAAAATTATATTAAAAAGCTAAACTGTATAGGGTTTCCGGGATTTTTTTTTTTAATTGGCTCCTCTCATCCCACGGAAAGTTTGTAGTTCCGCTCATAGTGCACCGTGGTGCAATATTTGGTTGGTCATGTTTTATTTTCTGAGAAATGTTGGTAGGAAAGTAATTGGAGTCTTTTCATAATTTCCGTATCTTTGTTGTTTGATTGAATTTTTATCAAGAGTGCTTTAAAGTAATTTTGTTAGTTTCTTGAAGTGACTTATGACCCTAAAGTTGGGATTGCTTGGTACCAAAATACCTATAAAAGGAGATAAAGCCGATATCTAAAGTAAAGAATATAGATCATAACGAAAATTGGTTCGAACTCCGATTAAAGCATGGTTCTTTTTTGCATCATCCAAAGAAGTCGCATCAAATTAAATGTCGTTTAGTAAAAGATTTAATTATTATTATTTGATGTTAAACGCAGTAATTTTTCTCTTCTGAGATGTAAAACAGATTTGAATAAGTTTACTTTGAGATTGATATTTGGCTAAGCTACAAGTAATCCTTTAGATTGAGGATTCTAGTGTGAGAATGTATACTGAATATATGATTTGAGGAAACTATGCAGTAAACTTACTTTTCTGTTAATACATCTAACGTATTGAATTATTTATCATCCTTAGAGCGATGAGTTTCTTTCCATCCCACGTTTATCTAAAGTGACCCTCGCTAAGACTGATAAATCATCACATAAATACGTTCATCATTTACTTTTCTAGCCACACCTACTCATGCTAAATTTCACATTTACAACGGTGTTATTGTTATGTACACCTGAAAGGTCATCTAGTTGTAACTGCTTTTGACAGCTGAAATGCTTCTTTCTGTCTCTGACTTTCCACGAAATCGATGTCCGTTATTATTTTTTTAGAGGAAGCAGCAGGTATTATTTTTCTTCGCATTAACGCAATAGCAAAGGCAGGTGTATAGGAAAGGCAGGTATATGTTGTGTAATTTATTGTTTAAGTAATCATTTGCGGAAAATTTCTTCGACTCATCGGTGTATTGTAAGGGAGATAAGTTCGAAGAGCTTGTTGTTTGTGATTTCGCATTATACAGAAGACTTCGCAATGAGGATTTTTAGTGGCTCATTTAACAACAATAATTCAAATGCACAATGCTTAGTGAAAGAACGGGTCGCGGAACAAGCCCGCGTTAGTGAAGCACAATGACTCTACGAGTAACACTTTTCGTTACATTGCATAAGGAGAATCCTTATTAAGTGTCATCATTCACCGTAACTCATACCTCAGTAGCTTTCATATCATCACAGCCGTGAACAAGACTGACACAAAAGTAAATAAAAGATAATTTTTTCTCTATCCCCTACCAAGAAACAAATGATAAATATTTCCTTCATCAAGATATGGTAGCGGGACCAAAGTATATTCTTGAATCTCATCATCCTCTTAATAAATAATTTCGTGCATTTCCTTGCGGGTTCCCTTAATAGAATGATGAAATGTAGAAAAATAGTAAAAATATTTTTCGAAACATTTAAATTGGAATGCTAAGGTTATACAGTGTTTCCTTGGTTAACGACGGCCTTAATTAGCTACGTATGGTTGTGATAAAATATCTTGGATAACTACGCTGGCTTTGGTTTACGACGCCCTCTGTTGAAGATTGACTGGAACTGCTTTCATGTCTATTCAGTAAATCAATGATAATATTTTATTACCCAATATTTATTAATATTATAATTCACAGTCATTGTGAATATCCACCTGATAGAATGAAGAGAGGCGTTGAACTTTTTCCATAAAATATTCGCTAATGAAAATTTTGGTGTATAAAGTGCTACTTCTCTTCATTCTACACGAATTAATAAATAATAACTACCTCATTATTATAATATGAAACTGTTTTACTTGGAACTCTAAGTATGGTTGTATAAACATACCTTGGATAACAACGGTTTTCGTTAACGACGGTGAACCTATTACTGTCGTTAACTAAGGTACCACTATATCCAATTAGGGAATTAGTCAATCGCATTCTTTCGTATCGTCAATCTGCAATTAAAATCGGCGCACCGTTCGGTGGTAATACCGCCGAATCTAGCGCGGCGAAAATTCAAGCTCGTTAAATTATGAAAAAAATCTCTTTATTTTGGAAGGGGTGAGGCAGGATTCCAAGTCTAGATTAGATTAGGAAGTTTGTCATACGCATTCTTTTTTATGCAATCCCCCCGCTAAATGCCTAATGTTTGGTGCGAATGGAATGGGAAAAGTTGCCGGGAGAAGGGTACCATATCTCGGGGATTGGTATATCCTCTTCGATCACTGAATGGTGGCCTAGTGGCCCACTCAGCTGGCTCGCCCCCCGTATTCTACCCCTCTGCCCAATTATCATCATCGCCCGCCCTTCCCCGTGCGCGCGCGTAGTCCTCTTATTGCTCGCTTTCCTACCTCGAGCGAGGAATCGGCAATTGCGCGCTCCACGTACTAGCCGCGGAAGTTCAATTTAGTGACAGCTCTCAGTCAGTGTATAGTTTTATAGCGATAAGATAGGTGTTGAGATCGACTGGATCTTGGACCCTCTTCGATATCGAGGGTGGTGAAGATTTATCATCGATAAGGTAAGATACTTTTTTTCTTTCGCCATCCGGAGATGCGTTATTACAGGTTGATATCTCTGCCGCCCAAATTGTCGCGGAAATCTTTTATCTGCCGGGAAGCGCGATTAGTGCCCCTTGGGATTAGCAATCGTATTTTCGAATTTAATCAATTTGTTTCATTGGTTACGTGAGGTTTTACCGGGAGGGGTGTTTATTAACGCGTCACGTAACGTTGGTTTAGCTATTTTGTGTTGCTGGAGGCGGAATTGCGTGGCATAAATCTCGTTTTATCGGGACCTTTCAGTGGACCATCCCTCAACGAGAGCCTTTTAACCTTGGTGTCACATGAAGAGGTCCCGTCACCGTAGGCTTGTAAAGGAGTGAAAATTACCCTTGTAGTGATCTGTGAAAATTCGCGGTAGGGACTGTGCAATTGGGGATATCCGGTGGTATTAGCCTGCGATGCGAAATTACCGCGGGAGCTATCGTTTTTTACTTTCATAGGATGGAGTTTAGTCGGCCTGGTTGCATCCAGCTGTAAGTTCAGTGTTCTATGAGCGAGCAAGCTGCTCCATGCCATGTTCAGTATTTTTGTTAGGTAAGTGCAAGTACAGGGAGAGGTATTATATCATTTACTATATTCGCTTCTTTGAGGAATCTGAGGTGTTTGTTAACCTTGCAGATTCAAAGGGATTTTGTGAGGAAATGACTTTTCTATCGGCTGAATTATTGTGGTCTAATCGAATCTCATCGTTGATTTGAAATACTTTTTTTACCGATTAGAATCCAATTCGGCTTTGTGGAATTTAGATCTTGTTAGGCCGTGTCTATAAATTAGTATTTTCTATTTTTCTAGTCGTTGTTTTAGTCGTTTCCTGTTTGGTGCCCTTTTGTGTCAGTGTTCCAATTATTTGATAATATTTCACGAAATGTATAGTGTGAAGTAGTACGAAGTGCATACCTGTTGACGATGTTTTCCTTTCACAACAAGTGGTTAAAATAAGTCGTCATCCGAGAGAGTAATTATTGGCTATAGCAATCTAACGACGAATCTTAGTTTGCCGACGACGAATTAGCGTTAACTGTGAATTGTTTTTACCGTTTAGTTGTCAAATCATCAGTTCAGTTGTTGCTTCCTTATTATTTCCGTAATTTCAACTATCTTTTAAAATTTCCTTGATGTATTTTAATAAATTTCATATTTATGTGATCATAATATGCTCAGCGGTGTCTTTTTACGAATTAAGTAAATTTTTAATCGATTTTTTTCATCGTTGATGTTTTGACTTCGTGCTAATAATATAGTTATAATAATATATCTGTAATTTTCTCGGCGGGGCCGGCGTATTCGTCGCTTCGCTTTCCGGTGTATTGTAAGGGAGATAAGTTCGAAGAGCTTGTTGTTTGTGATTTCGCATTATACAGAAGACTTCGCAATGAGGATTTTTAGTGGCTCATTTAACAACAATAATTCAAATGCACAATGCTTAGTGAAAGAACGGGTCGCGGAACAAGCCCGCGTTAGTGAAGCACAATGACTCTACGAGTAACACTTTTCGTNGACGTTATTCTTCCTATAATAATAATAATAATAACTTTATTGGTCCATAATAACAAACACATGTGAGTATAGGACAAGTCGTAGAAGTTTGCCATTTAGCAATCATACATGAAAAAATACTGATATATAGTGTTCCATGATCCTTTTTCTTCCATAAGAAGATTTCGGAACCTCTTTTAAATTCCATTAGGTTATTCATTTAACGCTAATGTATTAAAGAATTCTGGGAACAAGGATCGCGATGTTTTTCGGCTTAAATGACGATGTAATCAGGTTGTTATTGTAGGTCAGAAGCAATCCTCTTTTTGCGAATTTCGCTATCATTTCGAAACGGTGATGACTGGATGTAATATCGAAATTTTTATTTAGAGGGTATTACGTCTATTGTTCTGCAATAGTACTAGATTTTCACTCAAATATCTTTCGGTTCTAATCGGGGATCATTTGCTAAGTTTTAAGAATGTCAGTTTTCTGATTTATCTTCATTAAGACGATTGTTACCGAAGTCTTCGCTAAAGTTGACGTCGAGGCAGGCAGTTTGTTTCGAAAAATGTCTATTAGTCAAGGATTCCGGAACGACTTTTATGAGCTAGTTAGGTGATTGTTACTGTTACAGGAGGTTTCGGTGGGCAGTAGGATTCCAATTTTCATTTCTGCGATCCTTCGCCTGCTCTTGAATCTCGTTAGAATTTGAAATTCGTGATCTCGGTTGGAAGCTTTACTTCAGATTCGAAGAATAATGCCTTTTTATTAATTTCCTTACTATTTTTGACTTGTGAAGAAAAGGTATATAACCGGATTACTTAGTCATAATTGGATGAAAGAATAGCTAAATACTCTCGTTTGTCATCTAAATTACCACGTAAAGGAAAGAGTTACATGATATTTATTACAGCAATGATTTTTACCGTTCATGTGAAAAGGGTCCGAGATTCGGTTCCCGGTGGTGGCCCTCGTTCAAATGCTCTCAAAGCACATTCGTAAATTGTCAAGATTTTTATCACAAGTTGTTAGATCATTGAGTTGCATATTGGCAATGAGATACTAAGAGAAAATTCACTGCGGAAAATGTTGCGTAATTTTTTTCGACCGGATTTTCACGATTTTACTAAGTAATTCTGTATTAAGTTGCAATTAAATTACAATTAATTACCCTTAGAAACCTCCGATAAAATGCGAGTGTTCTGGGGAAACTTGATGGATAGTGGTATGATATTTATAATATCGAGAATTCCATACCGAATGGCTTATGAATTAAGTGCTCCGTTATCGATGCTCGAAAACACTCATGCGTTTAATTTTTCTCCCTTATCAATATTTTGCGCCGGAAAACACCTTTTTTTCGTTCTTAGATTTTAAATATTTGAATTTGTTTCTATGATAACTTTGGACGTGATGGTTGAGTATTCAGAATTGTTAACGAAAACGCACTCCATTTTTTAAACGAATTATTTATTTTTTGCGTCAAGTATTTTCAGCGTTTTTTCGAATTCGAAGTTGTCTTTCGGCAGGATTTGGATAGTTTTATTTTCGCGGAGCATTGTCCGTATGTTTCATTTGAGTAGTGTTCTTTCTAAAGGGAACTATGGGACATTTTCTATTTCAGAAGCTTCTTGGTTTCTCCTCGTTCTTGAAGAAATGTTGACTGAGGTTAGTTTTTACGCGTGAAGTGTAAGATACGATGCAATTCTCGATTGATACGGTCGAGGGACATGTTGCTGGCGCAAATCATTCGCCTGGAATAGTTTTCTTTTCATTGAGTACCACCATCGCTATTATTTAGATCAACTCTTCACTATAGCTATTACTTCACTAGCTTAATTTGCCGCTTGTAACAGCAGCATTATGATGTAACTGTGATGTTATTTTTTTTACCGTCACACTCACTCATAACCTCCTCTGTTACCCATTTATGGGAGGATATTATCTTTTTACTTAAGCCGAACCCTATCCTTTTTAATTTATATTTAAATCTTCGTGTTACTAAGCGATTCTTGAGGATGTAACGCGTAATTCGCGTTCGAAGGATGATATGGCTGTCTTTGTCCCTGCATCCAGCCGGGTTTTGCTCCTGATATTTCCGAGGGGGTGACATTTCTATATAAACCTTATCGTTGATAAACTTAATAGGGTTGCGGTAAAATTATGAAGTACGTGTTAAATAAAAATATATTATATATACTTAAGGAATCGCGATCGATCCCTTTGTCATTACGGATGATTCATAAAGTTTTTACGGAGTCATACTTGAAAATTTCTCGTGAACTATGTATAACAAAATTTTCTTATTTGGTTTGTAGGGAGGCTCCAAAGTAAGACAAACTTGTTGATTCACAGGTCTGTCTTGAGATATTTCATAATTCCTTGTTCTGTTCTGTTGAGGGTCACCGTATACGTCTCGTGGAATCTTATTATGTTTCGATGACGTGTTACCATGTCCCGCGATAACCATTTTTCTTGGCAATTCTGCATTCAGTTTAGTTATCGCTGAGTGCGCATTTTACGTGGTGGCGCATATGGCCGGTGTGGTTTACTGCCGAAAGTTCTACGGTATCGAACGAGGTGATGGGCAGGTACGAATTTTGAAAATTATTTACTTATCAATCTTTAGTAACGTTTCCGTTTTGAAAAAACACATGTAGCTGTCTCCTTTCAATTTTCGTCGTGTCAAAGAGCTATAGGATTGAACCTAGTCATCACTCTCTTTGGTGGGAATATCTCTATTATAGATTAGAATGCAGACTATAGTCTTAATGCATAGGTGCGTAAGTTAATGCATAGGCATACCTTCAGTTAATGCAATCAGTGTATGAGGCCATGATCGTGCATTTTGTTGAGACAGACGCTGTTGAGAGTACTTCCCGATCATTTTCTTCGCGCCATAAACCAGCTAAACATTAAACTGAGGGCGTTAAAGGAAATCCCATTCCTTTGTTGGTTCTTGCTGAGAATTACATTTTTCATTGTACAGCTGTCACATAAGGTTTTCTTTTTCTGGATTTCCAATACAAGTTGTAATTTTATTCCTAGTAAATCGCTGTTCTTCAGGGTCTCGTATTTTCTATATGCAATTGTTAATAATGTTATTATATCGAGTAATGAGATACATTCAAATTACCAGACAAGGAATTATTTCGCTTTGAAATTTTAACTCCATTTCTTTTTTATATTTCTGGAGGATGGGGAAGTTTAGTGCGTGTAATCAGGAGAGAATATGCATGGCGACGCACTGAGCGCTGCTAATGCGGGTCGCTGTAGGTAATAAACCGGCCCGCAAATTTCAATTAATTTCTGAATAAATTTTCATCTCAGTAACTTTTTTTTAAGATAAAAAAGGCGTGAACTATAAAACACACTCGTTGTAATAATGCTTTTAAGTTTTTGTTTTCAGAAAAACTTACTCGGGTTATTATACTAAGTAGCTTATTAATCTGGTCGCGTGAATCCTTTTAATGATATAACTGTATATTTGCTCTCGCGTATGGTCTTTTCGAGCAAACAATTTGAACAAAAATAATTGCTTAGAGCCACGAAATACACGCAGGAGAGAATGGAAGTATAATTCAACGGCGGTCCTGATTGTCCCCCATGTTTGATTAAATTTATAATTAGCCTCTCCGACCGAAAAGGCTTGGCAACCCTGATCTGTATTATTATACATTCTCTTTTTGTCCTCGTAAATTAATCTAGCCGAAAACATATCTAATACTTTTCGTTGAAATCGATGAAGTAATTCCCCCCCGCGAGATGAGCATTGGGAGAGGATAAACCTATCTTGCGTCTTCATCTACCGCTCCACTAGTGCTTGTTTGCATATTTATTTCCGTGTCTTGTTACCCCTCTGTTTCCCCATCAATCAAGTGCCTTGACAAAACTAAAATTTTTTATCAGTGCGTTGGTTTAAAAAATTCTTTTTCTTTAGACGCTCCGAGAAAATTTCACAACTTACTGATGGAACGTATTCTTAGCCTTGAAGTCCCACTCGATTCAGATATGCTTCATATGCTCGCTCGATAATCTTTCCATGAAACGGCAAATCGTAAAAGCGACCCTCCCAGATCTTCAGATACCGTGGGTGGCGAGATCTTGAAGCCTAGACTCCGCTCGAAGTAATGTCGGACATTTCTTAGCGTAAATCTCAGGAAACTTTTATTGTGCGGTAAAGCTGAGTTGAGTCTTGTCTTGACAATGAAGTTCCGTTAGTGTACGCTTGTTAAACCGTTTCCTCGATCCCTTCGGTAAAATCTCGCATTTTCGATGGCTGCCAAATCTCGCCACTTGTGGCGCTGGCTGTGTGGGGGTGTTGCTTACCTAGATGGCGAAATTTCTCTTTACGTATTATTTTAACTCTTGGGTGACAAGTCTTTCCGTTGTTAGGAAGTATGTTGTTTAGGGATTTATCGGTAATATACTCATTCCGAAACATTTAGGAGTAGGTCGTTTATTGTCAGAGCCGTAGTTTCCCTTGGACAAGCATCTGCGAAAAGTTGTGTTGGCCACCATGAAATCGATGGATAGGTCTTCATTCATGGACTCCTGCGATGGACTGTCGTGAGAAGGGGTCTCTTCCTTCAAAATGAACTTTAGAAGTTGAGAATGTGTGTTTGTGAAGTTTTAGATGAGACTTGCTCTTTTTCATTCATCGGATGCAGTGGTAGCCCCACCTACGAATGGCTACAAATGTGGAATTCCTGAAGTTTGACCTTTATTCCTTTGTTACTGGCTCACGATAAACTTCGAGATACAAATCTGGATTGGACATCGCGGCCACGCATTGAAACGTGTCCGTGATTCGCATTTATCGTTTCTTGCTCGGAATCCAGTGATTTCGACGGCTCTTGGTGTGAACATTTAGTACATCTAGGCCGATTTATTAGAACACGTTTTGAGTTTATTTTTGCTGAAAATGGTCTTTTTTGTGACGTATAAACTAAAGGGAACTAGGAAATAAATCAGAATTGATCTTAATCGTGCTATATTCGAGCAGATGTTGACTGTTATACCGTGATATTTGCAGTTATCAGCGAATTATTAATCAAAATCTACCGCGGTTAGGAATGAGTTGAACTCGTCAGTCGAAACATGGATATCTTGGTGTTGACTGGACCAATAGATTCTAAAGAGCGAAAGGATATTTTATTATTATACTAACAGAGTAGATTTTATTTCTTTACCAACAGAATTGTCGATAACTTTTAATGCTATTTGTACCCCTTGGTATTCTTTCTGGTTAAACTCTTGGCTAAAATTCTCGGAGTGATAGTAGTAGTAGTATTGTTAAAAGTGCTTCGACAGCTTAGGTCATTTCGACCGTAGGCTCCCACCGGGAATCGAACCGGGACCGCTTTCACTGAAGTCGAACGCGTTGCCCACTTGGCTATCCGGGAGTGACTTTTTTAAGAGGTTTTAAGATAAGGTATCTAATGGAAATCTAATGAAGTGGAATAATACGTAACCTGTCTTTGTTCGCGTAGAAAACAGTAGTTCTCCATCTGTGCGGTGGATGCTCATGTAAATTGTCGCATGTATCAGAAACGATATCCCGGTTTAAACAATAGTTTATGCTTGTTTTATTGTTGGATTGTTGCTCATTGTGAACGTGGGACTTTGAATTTGTTTTGCGTGAATCTAGGAACGTGAGTAATTGCTCGCAATAGTGGATGAAAGCAAGATAAGCAGTATGACGTGTGTTCGATAACACGTTAAAACGGAGACTATTGTTTAGTCTTCTATTTCCGTAGGTGTCTTCTCAGTACTTTGCTAGCTACCGCGAAATATCTCGATAAGCCTTGGTGAATATATAAAGTCCTTAGGAAACAATAACTAAGCAGAGTTTTCGAAATCTTCGTTTACCACTTAGCCGATATGCGTCCGGTGATAAATCTATGCACGTGCTTCCCTTGGAGCCATAAATTTCGCTCGGTTCAATTTTATTTCCCACATTTTACTGCGTTATTTTGAAAGACGCCTTGTTGCTGACTCAGCCAAGGGAATATCTGCACTTTTTGCCCGTAAAATACTCAATTGCACGAGGTTTTTTTAACAAACGTTATATTATGATTTAAGAACGGAAGAGTCGGGAGTTGAGTTGGATCACAAATGACTTATGTTTCGAGATGTTTTTCTTTTGACGCTGAGCAATTTTTCATTGTTTTCTAAAAAGATATGTGATGAAAAATAATGGCGATTGAGTGCGGAATCTAAAGGTAATGCTTTTATATGTCGCAACTTACTTTCATCGAAATGAGGTTCGGAATTATCACAAGAACATAGCTTTAGCTGAGACGCGAGTGCGAAAATTTTAGATCATCCGTCAAGTAATTACATCTACAAAGCCAACGCTGCATCCATTAACAGTCGCATTAAAATGTCAAAAGTTTCACAGAAGCTAAAGCTCAATGGTTGAATTTTCGCCTGGTTTGTAGAATTTGAAAAATTTCCTCCCTACGGATACCATGAGTATAAAGCACAGAAACGTCCGAATTTTTATGATTAAGGTAAAAAGGATAAACGTATGATACCTTCGCACCCGTCCTGTTGGAATTCACCATTCACACACTTTGAAACAAAGCTGCCGCCTCTTATCTTGAATTCGCCTTCCTTGTGTTAAAATTACTGGGATCAATCTAACAGTGATTTGCATCGTGCAACATCAAGTGTGTGTTTTATTTTATCTTTTCAGTGACTCATCGCAGATTGTAGAAGCCCTAAATCATTATATTATGCCAGGCAACATTACAACGGTATTCGATCAAAATTTCATATTATAATTCTTCAACTATTTTGTCATCACAATTTTAGTATAGTAACGAAACCTTTAGAACGTACGGAATGTACTTCTCAGATTGTGTTACTAGTAAAATTTAAATCATAATATTGAAATTTAGAATTAAAAAGTTGAAGGTGATTGACTGGGTGAACATGAAGTCGGATAATTTGTCTCGTTGTCCATCAAGTGTTTGAACGTGGAGGTAGTTCTTTTAGGAAGGGGAGGAATTGATCAAATATTGAGTGGTTATTGTCTTGCTAAACAATGATCCATTGAATTTAGAAAGTAAGCCTTTAGAAAAAGAATGGGAAGCTAATAGCTCTGCAATAGAAAATTTTTTCGGGTTTGCATGATATTATATGCGGTAAGGATGATTGAAAATTTTCCACAATTTACGAGGTAAGCTAAGAGGCAACTTAAATATCGGGACAGTTATGTTCATATTTTGAAGTTTTTTTTATGGTATTCGCGATTTCTTGATTTATCGGAGCTTATCATAAATCTCGAGAAAAATTATGGAGCTCTTTTGGGCAGGAAAAAGGAGGCATAAACGTTGGCCAATGAATACTTATAGCCTACTAAACTATCGATTGAGAATTGAAACTGTTTTGCTTAGTATGTTTGTCGTTTTAACTTTTATTCAGCCGATACGAAGATTAAGTTTTTCCTAGCGAATGATCTGTCTACTGAGGTTGATGTTAGAATAGAAAATTTAAAGCTGACATTGAGCTTCGTACAGAAAAGATGATTTGCGAGTTAATTTACCACTGTGAGAGTAACGGGTTAAAGCGTTAGTCATCTATACCTCTGGACGTAATTTCGTATCCCGCCACGATGATGGAAGCTAGCGGTGTTTTCTTCGGAAAATGAAACGCATCGCCCTGGACCGAGCGTTGCGATATTTCCTTATCCCTGAATCTGCATTATTCTTCACGGTGACACCTCGGTTTACGAAGTTTATTTTTTCTGGATCACCTTCAGAAGCAAACTTTCATCAGCTGCATTTGGTGCATCATCCCACGCTGCACCGAATCGTGAAATACGCATAAACGAAACCAAGATTCAAACGAACTTTATTGAATTTTGAATAGAAATTTCTAACCACCATTTTGTTTCAATAACTTTTGAAATTGTAGTGCGCTTGTACCTGCTAGGCATTCGTTAGCCGAGTTCGGAATATTGAGAAATATAAGTCAGCCGAAAAAATTAATCGACCTTTTTGTGGTTGACTAAGTAAAGAGAAATAATCCGCACCACATTTTACTCAAGATAATTTCTCGGCAGATATTTTAATAACTAATGTCATATATTAATTTTATGATTCGGTGCTATATCTTTATAATTAATGTAATGTTAGTATTCTTCATTTTCTTGCAAGCTTGAAGGTAGTAATAGTAATAAAGTATGCTATGGAAATTTCCCCACGTAATGGATTTACAAAAACGGAAGCAAAAACCGTTGATACAAAAAGAGCTTTTAATTATTATAGTTAAAATGCCTCATATTTTTCATAGCATACAATTAAAATGCTTTAAAATAAGAACTGTACTAATATTTCATAACCTAAGTTTGGATTTAATGCGAAAAATAGGTTTCACTCACTTAAGGTATACTTATGAATAATTTTGTTTGTGCTAGTTGGTCATAAGAGGGAGAATTTGTGGAACGGTAACTCGATGTAGCAATTATACTTGCGCCATTTTGAGTTTGAAGGGTAACGATCTTTTCCTTAGGCGAATTAAAAGCATAAGGTTATCACGGATACTCGGCACCTGACTTCCTCGAACTTCTTAAGAGATCTCAAACGTTATAGAAACGTCTAACGGTCCTCCTCAACTTTTTCTTCCTTACTGGAGGACTTCTTTCAGGTCTCGCTGCCTACCTTTCGAGCCTCTCTCAACGCGGAAAGATTGTCATCTTTTAACGCTTCGTTTCTACTCAGTATCTCTGAGCTATGCTTTCCTAATACCTTTTGAATGTATGCATAAATAGCCCTCCTTTGAAGATCTTTCCTTATGCTCATTATAACTGTAAGTATTGGAATTTAGGTGCCATACGATAAAATTGAGTATCAATGGAGTTTTCAGTGAAACAGCATGTATTGGTTGTATTTAAGAATAAGGGATAGGCATTTAATTTTACACGGAAAACAATATGGCCGGAAACCATACGAGAAGTGGAAAATGACTGCGGCTGTAACCTCAGATCCCTTAAATTCCGGGCACTCAGATCCCTTAAATTAGGGCACCCTTCTAACCCCTTAACTACCGTGCCGATTACTACCCAATTCCACTGTTAATGGCATGCTTTGTGGACAAATTAGGGGTCGTGGGTTCGATTCCCAGTCATCTTGATATTTTTCAATTCCTGTTTCTCTTAGGGTGAACAGCATTTATTCATAGGTTCCTTAGAAGTTCTCCGGGGCGTAATCTTGCCTCCAAGTATTTTCGTTGTAATATCAGCCGACAGAGTCCGACATTAGACCATCAGCTGATTCCCTTCCTTCCTATTGCTTTCAATGGAGAGGCTCTGCCTATGAATGATGAAGTTACTAATTTTATCCTGTGGATAGAAGAAGCATTTTTTTCGTATCCGGTAATCCTCTTAAGAGATTAGCGCGGTTTAGTCTCCGGCATCGGATTAATACCTCGTCTCCTACGTTTCTTCAATTTTCATCAATTTCCTTCGCCATTTCTTTTGTAGAATCCTTCTCCACTAATTTAATCTTTGATAAGATACATTGAAGCAAGTAATTCAGTTTTCGTATGGTATGCATTTCCATTAAACACGCCGTTCCATATCTTTGCTGAGCTGTCATTGATTGGATCTACTGATAAGTGGTAATATTCCTACTATTGATTTTTCCTGCGGAGTACTAAACGTCGTCATTGAGTTAACTCAGTTGAAAAATTTTACTGTTGCTTGACTAGAAAAAATTTTTTGATAGGTATAATCTGAAATGACTGAATTGAACTCTTTACTTAGGGCTAACGGAATGTTAATTTACTGAAATTTATTAAATCTATGAAAATGAGTTCGATGGAAAAAGGTTGAATAACCTGTAAGTTTTCAATGGCGAGATTTCATTCATGGTTAGTGTAATATATTAACGTAAATCGCATTTACATATCAATATGATAAGGAACTGTTTTTTGTTATTCAAGAGTGCCATACTCCTGTCCGTGGTATATAGCGATATCTCTCCAACGACTGGACAATTTTGTCTTATGAGGGAATTATTGCGCATAAAAAATTCCTGGCGGAGGCCCATCAAGCCAGTTTTCGTTGATGGACTAATTTCAAAATGAGTAGGATAGAAAAGTACAATTTTGAACTCTCTGAAACGTACGAAATGGAAAATGAGAAGATACCTGTAAAGTTGTTCGGTATTTAAACGAAACAACTCAAAACTATTGCAGTGTACAGTATAACTTTAGGCATAATGTTTGTCGCCAATGCACGGCGAATGTCTGACCATAAAAACGTATGAATCGCCGCTCATGTACGGAAATAACTGAAACCAATTATCCTTTTTTATGAAACCTTTGGTTTTCTCAATCTTTCGCACGTCTGACATTGAGAGAGATGTCCCTGGCACATGCATTGATGTAAACAATGCTTTAACGTGTTTAAGAATTTCATCCTTGTCGGATTTCTGTTTCTTTCGTTCATTTCAACAATTATGTACTCGTGGTAAATGGCTTACGGCTAATCTTTTAGAAGACCTTAGTTTCTCAAAGATAAGTGCCTCCAAATATTCATTGCTCGAGTGCTATAGGAATAGATGAAGAAATTACAGCCAATATTTGTTACTTGTTACGGGACCATTGCATGAGATAGGGAGGAAAGATGATATACGTTCATGTATCTGCGAATGGCCTTCCCACTAAATGTTTCATTTCTCGCGCAGAGCGTATTTATATTGAGATATTTTCAAATTTGAAAGGGCATGAAGTGAAAGTGGTTTCCGGACTTGGGGGTCATCATTTCTGGTTTGCTATGTAAAGGTCGCAGGTTCAGTTGCACTAGTAGCGTGAATTAATCTGGCAATCGGTATTTTTCTTCGACGTGTTTTTCTGTGGAAATTACACTGCGAGATTAGGAAGAGAGTGGTATGGACGAAGTTCAAATGGAACTCAGCTTTCGAGTCATATTTATAAAATCACTACTAGTGGTATTGGTATGGACATATCGATACCACCATCGTTGGACATAGAAAATGATTGATATGCAGCGTTTGCTTGATAGTGCTCTGAACTCTGATGTGTGGATTTGTCGTTTAGGCGCAACATTTTACAAACCTTTTTTTAGCCTCGTTACCCTTTGTTCTTTTTCAAGTTAAATTTGTCTCGATTTGGGATTGTTAATATACCACGTTCTATCTTTGTACTCTTTTCTTTACGGAAACTGTTTATAAGAACTGATATTCATAATTTTTTTTACATTCTTCCATGGGTTTAACCTATATCAGTTTGAGCGGTCGACTTACCGTTACTTTCTTACCGATTGTTCTTCTAATTTGACTCGGTGAATTTTTTAAATAATCCTTTGATTAAATCTCTCGTAATTATTTTCTCCCGTGGTTAGGAATTATCTGACTAAAGTGAGATATTTGTGACCGATGATCGTTTTCCTTCGACGTAAATGGCTGTCGTAAATATGAGATGTCCTTCCTATTAGTATTACTGATGAAGTATGTTCGGGAGTTGCACAATGAGTCTTTTGACCTTGATTCCACGCTTGAAGAAGTCGAGCTCTCTCCGCATCAATAGTTATCTTTCGTGAAACATTCATTGTTGATATGGCTGGGGATTTTCCACTTTTCCGATTAATACAGTCTTAGTAGGCATTCCATTCATTTTCTGTTGATGTAATACTTCACTCATTTCAATTGGTAGTTCTTGTCACCGGCTTGGTGAAGTTAACTGTTTTCAGAGCATCTCTGAGTAATCCTGAAAACTGGGAGCGTAAAGGAAGAAGTAACAAATCTTACATTAGAAATTTTAATCAGAAATGTTCTGTAATCCATCAACGTAAGACTTCGTTTTAACAGACAGCAATATGTTAACTATATCTGTTGGATCGGTTTTGGTTCTTTGCGTTTCTTTGGAAATGATTTCAAGGTTTCAATGGGTGGTTAATTTGTATCTAGACCTAAAGACACTCCTTTTTTCGAGGTATTATCCTACCGTTATTTTCAAATTGTATTTTGGTCTATTCAATTTAGTTTGTGACGCGAAAGATCGATTTAGGTGGAATAATTGTTTTAAGCGTTTATTAAGACTTGCGGACTTCAAAATTTTATGAATATGTTGCGCCATTATCAACATTTTAGTTCTGTGGGAACGGTACGTTAGGTGGGGTGTTAAACATTGCTCATAAACATCTCACGTAGAGGTTTAATCTGTGATAATGGATCCCCTGTATTATACCTTTCGTGTCTCTAACATCCGAAACGGTTGTGTGTATAATGTTAGAATGAAGCCTTTGACGATCATTTTCCAATATTTGCACTGTTTGTCAGTAGGAAATATAATTTCAGACAATAAACTTACCGTCGTTGAGCATCCATTCTTGTATTTCGTGGATTTTTATATCGTTGTTTAAATGCTCTTTAACATTGTGTAAATATTATTAAAATATGTATAGAATTACCTGTAAAGATTTATGTATATTTATGGAGTTATATTTTATAGGTAGAAATACACTTGTGTGTTCTTATTTTTTATTGATGTTGAAAGGTGTATTTATATGTTTGGTGTCCCTGCAAAATAAATTTCCCTTCCCCAGTCTGTAGGGTAAGAAAGTTTGGCAGACTTATTTCACACACTGCGTACTATCGTCACATAAACGCGATAAAGTGATACATGCATAGGGAAAAAACAGGAACCCCTATTCTCACGAAACTAGATGCTATTTAATATAAAAAGCACTGCAAAATACCACATTGTTGTTTGTTTTTTGTTAATCATTTTATTAAATAAGATGTAGTTTCCTGAATAAGTGCTCTCTTTTTTTTTATTTTTGCTACCGTTTTGGAATACCTCAAAGTGACTCGTCGGTCAGTTGAATTTATGCAATGATACCTTAGTTAACGATGGTAATCCATTCCAAGACTCGTCCTTAACGAAAACCGTCGTTATCCAAGGCGCGATTTTCAATAACCATACTGCATGTCAAATATGCAGGTAAAACTCATTAAAATGTATTTCATACGATTTATTCAATTAAATTTGCAACACAAAAATATCGATAAAATTATTAGTCATAAAAGAACATTTTAATTGTCGATCTTCACTCGAAGGCATCGTTATCCGAGACTTCTTATTGCAGCCATTCGTCGTTAACTAAGGCCGTCGTTCTGTGTATGTATATTTACAGTAATCTTTACTATCCTCAAGTTATTGGCGCATTTTTTAAAGCTGCTGAAGAAATTTCTGAAGTCGAGCGTAATCTGGATGCTCATTCAGTAGCAAGCCTCGATTCCGGAGACTTCACGGCTTCAAACCCAGAAGTAGGCTTCAATAGATATTTGTGGGTGGAAAATATGGAGCTTAGCTATTGGATGCAAGGGCGTGGGTGTCCGTAAAATGGAGTTGCGTTGCCGGTCGATCGCTTCCTTTCATCGTATATCGCCCAGATTTCCTGCAGTCCTACACAGACGAGCAGGTTATCCGGGACGCCGATGAAGGTCCAGGTGCGATCGAAGTTCCGGGAAAGTCTTTGTGTCCGTATTGAAAAAAGATGAGCTGCTACCTTTTGTTTAGCGCAGAGCCTTGTCAACGACAGGATCAGTACGATGATGACTCGGGATTTCACATCGAAAAAGTAGTTATTACGCAATTCTTAGTGGGAGGCATTTTCGCGCTTGGAAACACGCAGGCTCTTCCACGTGCCGGGTATTCTACGCAATAATCGAGATAGGAGCCTTAATTTCCGCCTCCGTTTGATCCCCAGGCACACGTTTTAATTACGGTTGCTTAGAAACGGCATAGGTGAAACATTATGGCACAAGTGCAGTGGACGAATTCTGGTTCGGACTAGTCCATTTTATAAAATTGGCTTGTCCCGTTCTCGGAGGGGGTTTCGTTGCCATTACTTTGGATTACCCTTATTTACCTTCTCGTTCTCCGTTGTTAAACCCTTCCAGAGTCTATTTTATTTCTTTCAGCGCATCATAGTGCCATTAGCTTTCATACGTATTCAGACCGTGAATTATAAGTGTTTCTAATTTTTTACACTTAAATAGTGATTTTCGAATGTATTTTGTGCGCACTTGAAGTCGTCCGCCATATTGGCAGTACGCAGTAGAGTACAGTAGCAGCGCGGTTGCATTATTTTTATTCGACTCATGTTAGTGTTAACCTTATGTCATTTGATGTTATTTTGATTCTCTGTAAATAACTTAGGATCCGTTTGACGGATTAGCGGAGATGATGCAGAAGTTTGTCTCTTCGATCAATTGCTCCAATAGCTCTTTCCGTTTAACTCGCTATGCCTACGCACCTATCTACTAAAAGCGTGTTTCCTTGAGAAATATTTGTACTTAAGTCACTTTGGATAACGTTAAGGACGATTAAGCACAAGCTGTATTTACAGGGAATGTTTTGAAGGCGGATTATAAATATTACCCTCCCTCTCGATAGTTTAGAGTTTGATATATCCGTCTCTGGATGAAATTCCATCATTTTAGCAGTGAAAACGAGAAGAGATTCTCCATCAGATATTTAATAATTCGGATGCGAGTACTTCTCTGTGCGATTCGTTCGTTGGATCGAAGTGAATTTAGAAGTTGAGGTGTGGCTGTGCAAGCATTGCTTTTCTTCGAGGAAAGATGGTTCGAGTAGTATAGTAGTATTGTTCAAAGTGCTTCGACAGCTTAGGTCATTTCGTACGTGGGCCCCCACCGGGAATCGAACCCGGGACCGCTTTCACCGAAGTCGAACGCGTTGCCCTCTTGGCTATCCGGGAGCCCAAAGGTGGTTCGATTTGTTTAGATTAACTGATGAGCGTTTCATGAGTTTTACCGTATTTGTTCTGGGATTCACCCACCAGTTTGGTGATTTTCTCTTGCTGTACTCACAATTTTTCCCTTCACCGCCCCCATCCGCCTTAACTTCGCTGCAGACTCTGCCATATGTTAGTTAGTTTCAGCCTTATTGCACATCAATAATGAAGAAAAACCATTGCGAAAAGTTGTAATTTTATCTCCATTAATAAGAATTAAAACAAAACGAATATTTTTAAGTTGTGGAGCGCATAATACTAAAGATGGCGCGTACTAAAAACAAATGGAATTCATGTTGCTCACCATAGTCTCTTTTTTTTTAATAGTATTTATGACTCGATACTTTCCTCAAATAACGCGATGTCTCCTAATTTTATAGGCCTTTAAATCAAGGGCGTAAACGGGGGGGTTGGATGTTATACTCCCCGAGCAAAAGTGGGTGTAAAATTCGAGGTTATGGGAGGCAAATTGTATTTGTTGTGTTTAGAGTTACACACACCAGTGGCGACTCGCAGGGAATACGTGTAAATATAAATCTGATTCCATCTTCATTGCTAATAAGGCAGAAGTTTGCCTGCCCCAGGAATGTAAGCAATTATGAGTTTGCGTCATAGCTCTGAATATCCCCCCTCCGATACAAATCTTAGCTACGCCCTGGTAAACCCGACTGTATCTATCATAAGGGGAATATAGCGTTCATTTTGTGTACGTCAGTGTTTCTTAATCTTTCGTCCTGCGCGGTTAATGTATGCTTTACTAAAATTATTCTGAGAAGTTTTATTTCGTACTTAAGAATATAAAAAAATTATAGAAAGGNAAAAACCTACCCATTTAAACGTTATTAGATTAAATTCGATGGTCAAGATCTATAAGTTTGATAAGTAAAGTGTGCATTACAATGATTTGTGGTGATTGCTACAGAATGGTTTCAGGAGTAATGCGTGCGTTCCGGCTGATGTTGACTGCTTGGAACTTAATTTTCTTTTCGTTTCACCCCTGAATTAAGCTTCGTCTTTTCTTTTGAAATGTCTTTCATTTATGAAAGGTGTTGTAAAACTAATTTAACTCAAATTATGATAAACTTACGCACTTAAATCCATCTAAATATTATGATTGTTTGTTTGAATTCAGTCATAAGTGACCTAGTCTTATCTAAATCTCCTTAACATCAGAAATCGGTGTAACTTTCCGTGCACGAAGAACTTAAAAGCGTATTCTACCTTCCCTTGTTGTTTAAATACTTCTCGACACATCATTCCATTTAATATCTATTCAAGTGCGTACGTTTCCCCTGCCACAAGCCGAAAGGCAGCTTGCTGGGTACTTACATAGACATACATTTACTCATGACCACATGCTCTTTCATGTTCGAAATTATACTACTTCGAGTTGGATGTATCCATTGTAACAGAGAGGCTATAATAATCTGGTGCAGATTTCATCCACACCAATAGTAAGCAGGGCACTTGATTAGAGGATAAAGTGATAAAAGTTACTGAATTTTAAGTTGTGAATTTGACATGGGTTGCTCTCGTCGTTCCTTAATTTAGCTATTGAAAAATCAAGTTGATGATAAGTCCCAGTTGCCTCTTCTGGCGAAAATAGTCAGAGAATTTGAGATTTGGGCAGTGGAAATTTAATTTCTATTTATTTAGTTATGAACGACAATGTTAATCGATAATTTTCATTATATTAGTATGTTTATAGCTGTGTAAATTATGTTATGTTTAGCCTTTGTCTTGTTTCCTTGCTTCCACAAGATCATTTTCCTATCTGCTGATGAGTTAATTTTAGTAACTCAATAAAATAAATATGTTAATTTTCGAAACAAGGCGCGTTATTTACGAGTGTATTTGATACTATTTGCGACTGTCTTGTTGAAACTGATTTGTTTCAGAGAGCAGAACTTGTCTGAAAGATAATATTCTCCGCTAAGATACGTTTAATGAAGGCCTTTGCGAGTAACAGTCAATTCGTATTTTCTCTCTAACTTTGAAGAGTGTATAGTCTCATCCGCCTTCTTTTCTGTCTACTCCTTTAATGGCTACTACAGTTTTTTTCTCTAAAGACGTGCCAAAATGCTTAGGTGCATGAGTGGGGAAAGTTCATTGTACGAGGGGCTCCCGATCATAACCCGTTAGTGGTTGTAAATGCACCAGAGAAAGTTAGGCCATTGTTTTAGGCTCGCCTCAGTATTTCTGCATTCCAAAAATAGGATGGAACTGTCCTGACCAAAAGAGGCTCCTATACGTGGGGAAGAATATCGGTACTCCTTTCTTGCTTTTACCCAGTTCCCTTGAAACCTTCTCTGCCATTGGATTATTTGAAAGGCTCTCAGTAAAGCTTAAATGTCGTTAAAGCGAAATGGTGGAAAATGTTGAAACCGGGAAGCGATTAGTATGATAGAGTTCTGTTAATTTTAATGTAGCTAACTGCATTAATACCACTGAAAGCTGGTTTCTGTAATTAAAAATTTTTAGGCTAATGATTTTCGCTGTTTCGGACTCCTCGAGCGACTGCGGATTTGACTAGCGATGATTTGATAGATGCGAAAAAGTATCAGAAATTACTGGTCCAATGTTGTACTTTGCTTATTTGTATAACCTTCGTCAAGGAGTTTCTTCTGCTACTTGGTTGTAGTTTACTTTAAATATTTTTCCATTTTTGGAAATAGCATTT
This sequence comes from Ladona fulva, assembly GCA_000376725.2. Lineage (NCBI taxonomy): Eukaryota > Metazoa > Arthropoda > Insecta > Odonata > Libellulidae > Ladona > Ladona fulva. Next base: position 1,015,381 of record KZ308370.1, read on the forward strand.
AGCTAACGAAACTCTTTTGGGTACGAATTATTTTTCTTTTGCCGAATATTCGCTGTAAATCCGCGTAATATCTTGTGATTCTTCATAAGGAAAGCAGGACTAAATTGACTATTCCTTCGTAGTGGATCCCATTCAAGTTAGTAAATTTTGGGTGACGGATTTTGAATGAGACATCATATTGGTTAGACAACTGTTTTTATCATATGTGGATGGTTTTCGAAATCATTCCTCTACCTTCTTTATACGTATTTACCAATCGAAAGGTATTTATTTGGAAATTAAAGAAATTATTTCGCCTATTTTTTATTAAACTCAAGTTTTTGGAACTATTAGAGCATGGATAGGTCTAGAAACATGCAAAAACAGAGGTTTTAGACAATTTTATCAGGATTTCATCTTTATTTAACTTATAAAATCCTATTTCTTCGTGAAATAGGTAGTAGATGTATAGTGATAGTGGAAAATTTCACTTTCAGTTTGTAATTCAAGCTTCTCGTCGCATCTTAGGAAAATTGCCAGTTCTACAAAGTCCTTCCCCCTGGATCTGTCAATCTGAAGTCACATTCTCATGTATTCAGCATTCCCTTGTGTGTGGAAGATTTCATGTTGCTATTTTTTTCACTTGTTATTCCTTTGGGATTAGCAAGGAACTCATCGTGTAAAGAAATTCAACTATCCTAATCCTCTTGTATTGCTATAAATCCAATTTTCAGTCATCCTTTCAAGTCAGTATTTAATTTAAAATTGCAGCCACTGTTTCATTAATTATTTGAGAACGAAGAGTGCCTAGAGTTATTAAATAGTTACATTCATCGTCCACACTCCTTATTTCGTATGAAACGTTTATTCGTTGAATGGTACCGCTGCATTTAAAAGGACGAAAGCAATCATGTTCTGAAGGAAAGCTATGGCGAAGTGTTATTACTCCTCATGTTACTTCGCTCACCTCATCCGTGGCTTTTGGGTGCCAATGTTGGCGGGTTTGAGGCGCAAACCGGCCTCAGGGCTGAGTAATCTCGCAATGTAAAATCCGAGGGAATTTTTTAATCGAATCCGATGTAAAAACCTACCCATTTAAACGTTATTAGATTAAATTCGATGGTCAAGATCTATAAGTTTGATAAGTAAAGTGTGCATTACAATGATTTGTGGTGATTGCTACAGAATGGTTTCAGGAGTAATGCGTGCGTTCCGGCTGATGTTGACTGCTTGGAACTTAATTTTCTTTTCGTTTCACCCCTGAATTAAGCTTCGTCTTTTCTTTTGAAATGTCTTTCAATAGACGCGAAGGTGCGAACTGTTAGTATCCGCTCTCAGCGTATTTTTCTGCTTATGTGATACCGTTCAGTTTATTAGTTATCAGTTCATGACAGTAAAAACTAATTTTCCATAGGATTGTGGAAATTAGAAAGTTGTATCTTTCATACCATAACTTTCCACCAAGTCACGCCTTATTTATTCACGCTTAGTCTTCTCATATTGATTTCAGTCTATTTGCTGTTGCATAATACAATCGGGACTGGGAGAGTAGCATGAGGGGTTTTGAATTGGACCTTCTTTCTCAACTAGTAATTCTCCGATTTCATTACAAAATAGGTGAGCAGTAATACTTCATTTATCGATTGCGCAACAGTAAATCTCAACCTTAGCTTCGATGAATTTTTGCGGTATTGCGAAGCGTCTATCAGTCTCTTCCATTTCGAAAAGTCAAGAAGTCTTGATCGCGTCAGTTACGATCGAGTGTAATGAATCCTAATTGTAAGGCGTAGAGGTCTTTATTTACATAGGGATTAAATGTATTGAGAAGATGAGAAGACTTTAAAGGATTTCGCACCAAAGTAATAATAAAATTTTAATAGGAAGAGAAAGAACCAAATTAGATCCATTATAATAATTATTAACATTTACGAACACAAATAATCGTCCATAACGGGAGAAGTCCACCCAGCCGGGACTCGAACCCGGGACCCTGGGATTGGAGCGGAGGTACTAATTACGGAATACTATGCAAGTATTGTAGTATGCTAACCACTCCGCCACCGCAGCTGGTACCGCCGAGTGTTGGGAAAATTTGGTTACAAAGTTTAGCATTCATAAGCTGCTCGTATATCTGTAATTAAATAGTGTTAATTAACGTGCTTGAGCAAGATTCCACAAAATATTTTTTAACCCTCCAAAAGCGACGAGAATGTTTGGTACGCATTAATTAATAAAAATATCAAGGAATCTTATGCAAGTATTTTATATAAACATGTTGCTTAGCCGGGTCAATCAAGTCACCGTGGACGAAGTTGACTTTTTTATTCCACTCTGTTTCAAGGTGGACGGATGAAGTAAAAAGTATGCTGTAAGAGTATTCATTTCGTGCGTTATTGATTAACATTAGCCATCGCGCATGGGAAAGTTAAGGAAGGCAAACAGTAATGTGATTCCTTTTCGCTTCGTAAGATAACGACCTCAATTGAGGCCGACGTTTCAGAGTTCGAAAGCTTCACAGCATACCAACGGTCGCGAAGCTAACATTTCCTCCTAATTTGAAGTTTGTTTTATCCCAGGCAGTCAAGGAAATTGCCGCAGTTACGCATCATACATATTTATCCAAAGATAGGCAATGCATCGTCTTCTGTAGCTTTACTCTCGGTTATTCATTCATTTGTCCTATCGACAACTTTCATCTCTGAATTACTTCCGCATGCGTTAGGACAAGTTTCCGTGAAATTTTTTGGTTTATCTTTGTTTTTCTTTCTGCAGATTCGTAAAATGTGTAAGTGGATAACATCTCATAATTTTTCTCATACTTGAGTGGTCACTGGTTTACGAGTCATTTTCTGTTAATGTTTACTAATGATGTGAAGTCAAATTCCATATTAGTGTTACTATCTACTTGATGAATTTGATTGCATTCTATTCATAATACTATAATTTTTGTACTTAAAAGTTAGTGTAGCATCCAGAAGCTTATTAGCTAATTGTCATCCTTCAATTTTAGTTGGATTATGTAGTCTTCAATGAAGCTGGAGATACGGTATCATTCTAATTTTCTTAGAGACTAAACATTCACTGATTTAGTGGTATATTCATTTCCATTATTCATTTTCAAAATTATACGTAATATCGCTCTTAAATGCTAATTCAGATAATTTCTTAGGATCGTTTCGAGATATAAACGCGATAATTAGTAGTAAGGATGCCTAAAATTAATATGTTCATGCGTGGTTTCGTGGAACTTCAAACATATCTTAAATGAAAGGGTACTTCGAGATTTCCGCCGCAGATTTTTAGATTATTCACATAGCATGTTTTATTGATTAAATTAACAAGCCAGTGATTTGCCTTGGAAATTACTTAGTGTTCTGTCTTTTAAGATGAGTAAGGATGCATTTCAGAGTAGAAGCATCTACGTAATACTGGTTTTTAGGAAGCCCTTTCCCCTCTACAACAAGCTTCAAGCAAGATTTTTTCTATAAGAAAATTTTAGTCCGATGTCACAAGAGTTGGCCTTTCGCCGTGGTGATAAATGAATTTTGATCGGTAGTAACATTGTGAGGAGCAAGATTTTAGCAAAAAAATTTTGCTATCTTCTGTGGGGGAATACGAAATTACTGCCCAAAATTTCCGCTATAACCAATTTTTGCAGCGATATTGAAGGCTGGAAGTATGTGAACGGTCTTGTGAGCTACATTGTCATGGAATCCTCGAATCGTTAAGTATATACCTACCTCTGAGTAAATAATTTCTTAAGGAAAAACGGACTTGAAAAAAGTCTGTCTCAACCGACAGTGCACCCGACCGGCAATTGGGAGATCCCGGTACGATTCCCGGTCCCATCAGACTTTTCTAATCCATTCTTCCTTGGGATTTTTCCTGGGTGCGCACCATCTTGTACTAGAACACCCTTACCCGTGTTCTATAAATAATTTCTATTATAATCGGAGTATTATGAATTACAAGGTTATTGCAGTTTTATCCCAGAAACCAAAACTTGTGCAAACATTAGTGCCCGGGCCGGGTCCTAAGCGTTTTGATGACCTCAGCCAGCTCAGTATATTCTCTTCTTCAAATCATTTGAAAGATTTCAGTTCGATTAACATAAAATTTAGCTCATTTCAATGTCACCACCAATTTACTAGTTTTATGTTAAGAAACAGTCTTTTGAGTGGTTGTTATGGTTGAAGTATTAAGGATGTAGTCCCCATTTTTCCCGGGGAAGTCCCATTCCTTAGACAGATGCCCTAGGTCAATTGCTTTAGTCCCGCTTCTTTACCCCATCCAGCTGTTGACGTGTACATTTAATTATTAAATGCGCAATGGGAGAAAATATCAGTTTAATCGAGACGGTATAAGTTTAGATAATCCTTTTGTCTTCTAAGATTTTATTTACTGCATTTCAAATTCGGAAATCTGAGACCAATTTTTATCTGTGATTTATTATTAAAAAAAATTGGTTTATACATATATTCATTGCCGTATTTCATTGGATGTGCGGAATTTGACCACCATTTCTTTTAGTTTTCCGAATCTTCAATGCCCCATATTACGAAATTTATTATAAATTAATAAAGAATTAATTTACCCACATGTTTGAAGTGAAGCTTTTGGAATGCCGGATTTTACTGGAACGCTAATATAACCCTAGAGCACTATTCGGCGTAGTCATCAGAACTTATTGAAACCCCGTGGATTTTTGTGGAGCAGCGTTTCAGTGGGACGGAATTCAGTAAAACCGGCTCGCGGTGGTTTTTGCTGGAAATTTCTCGCATTTCCGGGTTCGGTGCGTTCTTTCCCCTCTCAAATCTCCCTTATTCAGTGTTTCCTCGTTAAGATTTTGTGCGGTTCTCAATAATTTTTTCTCGTTCAACATTAGTGGTTGATATCATCCGCGCTAATTAATTAATTACTTTCAAGGGAAATAGGAAGTCTCGGTTTCAATTATTTGCTGTTGATACGCCCAAACTACTTTTCCTGATTGTGGTTTGATGACTTCCTTAATATTCGGTTACGGAATTAGCCTATGTTTTCGGATCCGTTGCTGCTACAAATTGTATATTTTTATGTAAATTTAGATAATTATTGTGATTTAATTGTCGTGTGTTTTAGCATATTACGATATATTGGTATTTACCATTGTTTCCCCGGAAGGGATGCTTGAAAGTTTCCGTAACAGTTTGAAGTAAAGACCACGTGTAAATAAACATTGAGTAATTATTTACGTCAACTTTCCTGTTCTTCACCGACTGGTTAAAGTTCGATCTCCAATTTAGGCAGAGAAGCTAATTTCCGTGTCGTATAAGAATATTACCGTTGCGATTTTTTTATCGCTTAAATATCGATACTTACTAAGTCTAAAATCAAGTAAGTTTACTTTTTATGCATTGGTCGTATTGATTAGCTATATATCGTATATCTTATTTCAAATAAATAGAAAACCGTCATATTGGTAGCCTGCTGGGTGCTTAATCTGGCACCTCCTTCGTGTTTAGTGGCTTTTGTAAGATTATAGCGAAATTTAGGTTAAATACGACTTTAAGACCTAGCTTCCTAGAACGTTATCTATTAAAATCGCCTACTTCCGCCATGTTGTAAGAATTTGGCCTGTTATTATAATGTAATCATTAGTAAATACCCAAGCCGATTCATTATGTATGTAGTAAATTAATTATAATCAACAACATTGTAATACCAGGTGTTGACATTAGTTCGTTCATTTAAATGTACATAATAATGTATATAATTGTATTAATGTAGGGGCTCCCGGGTAGCCAAGTGGGCAACGCGTTCGACTTCGTTGAAAGCGGTTCCGGGTTTGAATCCCATGTGCGAAATGACCTAAGCTGTCGAAGCACTTTTAAGCAATACGATACAATTGTATTAGTGTAAATAATACTGGCCTTTGTATTCCTATGGACGCCAGCACTCTTTAAATACGAAATATTTCTTTTTGGAAATGGCTTTCGCCCATTGGCTCCCGGGCGAGTTCACTCATGTGTGCATTCACTCTGAAAAATTTAAGTACAAAGAGCCGAAAGCATGATTTTGTCTCAATAAAGTCAACTTCAAACTTGTGGAAACGAACAATTTTCCCAATGCAAATTATCTTAGCTTCTGTACAATCCGAAGCGAAGGTTTTTATGAAGGAGAGAGTTTCAAGCGTGACTCAAGCTAAATTTTCCTTGGTGAATTATACTGATTTTGTGTAATAGTCACGACTTTACTCGGATTTTTACGTTATCATGAGGTAGCATGAGGTTGTCTCAACCTGCAGACATTCGGAATTCTGAAATGTATTCGATCTTCACGAGGTATATTCACGGAGATTCGGATAGCTAATTTGACCTCGGTATGTTACAAACCGATTTACTGTAATCAATATGGTTTAGCCTCACTTTGTGAAACACCTCAGAGAAAAAAATTAAAATACTTTTATTTTCATGGTTGTATTTTACTATTATCCATTACATATATTGTCATTAGTAATAATAATTATACGGTTACTGTTACAGAAACAAACTGTTACTCGTAACCGCCTTAAGTTATCAATTCTGTCAGGTCATAATATAGTCTGTCCGTTCGATTGTGTATCTCTGTTTCAATCTGATGTAGCTTATCACCTTTACCATGGTCGTCAGCTGTGATCTGTTAAACCCCGTTTACACTTAACGATTTATCGTACGATTTTTCTTATCGGATGGCCAATGTGAAGGAGACAGGTTGCATCTAGCTACACCTTCCTATTCGCCATCCAATCTGTCAGATAAGAAAAATCGTACGATAAATCGTTAGGTGTAAACAGGGCTTCAGCAGCGTATAAACTAAAATTTTGTACTAATGGTCCCACTTATGTTGAAAAAACAGCGAAATTATGTCATTAGTTTTTTCCTCTTAACGTGGGACGCCGTTGCGGAATATTTTAATCAGTAAGCATGTAAACAGTTTCGTAGCACCAGTTGGTGCCCTTGCGCTGATTGGCAATTACGCTGGATGCTTAGGATCGTCCCTTCGGGAGTAGGGTAGCTACCGCTGGTGGTTGGGTTGGCGCGGGAAATTATTGGTATGGCGATGGAGGTGATAAGTGGAAAATTAAGGTTGATGATGGCAAGGGTAGATGATGTGCAGTGTGACTCTAGCCCCTGCGGCGGCGGTTGGGTGGCTATCCCTCTTCTGTTTTACGTCTCAGTCGAAGTACGAGAGGATCCATTCAAACCACTGTGATATTAATTATAGAATAAAGGATGCACTGAAAGAAGATCGGTTGTGAAACTGTCGAACTCTTTTCTCGTTTTTACCAAAATATTAAAAAGCGAATTATAGAGGAAACAACGAAATGTTTTAACATCCCATAATGTCGTCATACAAAGTACGGAATGAAATATCTTAGGCTTACTTCTAATCTTAGGCTTTCCTGGTGGATTGATTGTAAGGTTTCTCGGGTTTCCAACCAGTTGATTACTGGAGACATTGTCCATTATCGCCTCAGAGCAGCCCTGAGGAAGATGACAAGATGAAGATGAGTTTGTCATCGAAACGTTGGCGACAGCAATGTCTCCAGAAATCAACTGGTTGGGAACCCGAGAAACCTTACACTGAATGAAATGTTAGACAATGCGTCTTCACCGGTCTTATTTTGTGGCTAAAAATTAATTGCAACGGTTGACTACAAAAAACAGTAACTACTCAGGTACTAATGTATGTAGATGTTAGCCGTAAGGTAATTAGATGCGAGATGTTTACACACGTGTCACTCTCTCAGTTTTTTTTTAGGATGTTACTGGTTTAGTTTTTTTCACAATGCTCTTCCTCAGTTATGTTGCGTACATTTTCGCTTCGATATACCCGTACATCTTTCCATGCAATTCCTTATATTCTTTTATTTTCCGTTTTCTTTTCCCCTTATTGGTAGTGACCTATGCACGACTCATTTGATACTGATCGTTACTGACCTGCTGTCTCCTTTATTGCCCCGCATAACTCCCCGATTTAGCCCCTTCAACTTTGTAATTTAATCGAATTGGAATTTCTCATAGATTTCAGTTATTAATGTAACAAAAAGTGTAGTGCTGATGTACTGTGATTGGTGTACTGATTATTTTTATTCTTTCTGTTACACTTTGATGAATATATCTTGAAGTCAGTAATACGTAAACAAGTATGCAACTACAAAAGGCTGTTCTATAGTGACAATGATTCGATCGGTGCTGGTTAATTGTACCGCATGTAAAACTAATGATTTGAATACAGTGGAGAATGAGCCTAATTGTAATTTTACATCTAAATTTCAATAGGACGAGGATGAAAGAGCTTTACTGACACATCGTGCAATCTGTATTCAGAATACATTCAGCGATTGGCCATTTTACTGAGAGAGTCAGCAAATATATTTGATGGAGAAGATATTAAACGCTGCGAAAGAAGCAGAGAAATGAAATGATTTAAGCTGAAATATTGCGCTGCGCAACCGGTGAAGAATTGTTTTGTTAATTAAAAATGGAACTACGAAAAATGGGATAACAGAGTGAGAAGAGGAAAGATATTGAAATGAGATAGTTGAAGCGGTATTTTGTATACGAGTATATACCACGTTTGTATGTCACCTTTATGTTAGCCATTTCGGGATTGAAATGTGAATGCCTCCGTTAGGTTTTTATTGCGTTATAAAGTTGGTGTCTGGGAACACTTGACCGACATAGAATATAAAAAAGTCGTTTATTATTATTATGGAAGCGTCAGGAGTGATATCCGCCATGTAGGGCATCTAGGTGGTAGATCTCCGAAGCTGATTCATCTTCCATTAACCGCCAATGTTGATGGAATTTCCCCGGCCACTCATCCAAATATTTGTATCGCTGCTTAGTAACCTTTCCTTCATTACAATATGGACTCGCTGATTCCGCCCATGCAATCGAGGTGGTATTTGGTTCACTCAACCAGAATCGCGCTCAGAAATTTTTGTAGCGAAACAGTTGCAGTTTAGCAGCGAGTCAGCTCTATGCAGCAGCTGCTACGCAGGATAGAAATCACGGGGCTCCCCGCCATGGCAGTCGGTTCTACTATCGATTTAGGGCCCGCGGCTGAAATCAATAGGACACGCGAGTGACACGGACCCCTCCCTCTCATACCCCGCAGCGTAATACGACCAGGAGGCGGCGTTGCCAAGTGCAGCATCCCCTTCGCAGGAGAGTGGCTGAATAACGGAGAAATTTGGCAACGTGGGGCTCGTTGAGGTGAACGAAAAGGAAACGAAAGAGACGGGGTGGTCGAGGGGAAAGACGGGCATAGGAGACCACGTAGTTGTGATATTGGTGCCATTTTCCAGCGCTCAAAGGCCATCTTAAAGATGCCAAACATCTGATTTCATCGAGTCTTCGTAATGCTCGGGCTGCTCATGGATACTCACCGTCCCCGGTTATCATGTTCAGGAAATCTACAACTTTTCCTGTATCATCCGAAACCGTATCCGTCCTAGATTGTCTCAGTTAATAGTTAGTTCCGTTATTTGAAGCGTTTTCTACCCTGTCTCCGAGTTAAGGAAGTGACTGTATTTTGCTTATGAAGTCATTTTCTACATGCAGCTGTTAAGTCTTTGAATAATTGCACAGTAGTAGATTTACCATATTCTCTCGGTAAGAATCCGGTAATTATCAAATTCTGAAGCAGGTAAAACCGGAACGTTGCCTCAAAACTTAGTCTGAGTTAATCTCATGTGCTTATAAAACAAAAGTGTCTCCTACGTCACAACTTTTTGAAAATTTGCGTTTGAATGATTTTTGTCATTGAAATAACCGTATCTTACACTGTATTCTCCCTTCGAGCTTCATGGCATAAAACCCGAGCACAGAAAGATAGATCGGGACCATATGTTAAAACTGGGATAGTCCCGGTCAAAACGGATCGTATGGTAATCCTATCCATATGTGAAAAGCAACCGTAACCTGATTTCTGTTCGCTGGTATCTCGTGCAATTCTCGATGATTTCGCGTGCTGGGAATGTTGAGAGGACTTTCGTCGCTGATTGTATTTCATAGTTCATTTATTTTGGCTGGCAGGATTCCTCGAAAATTTGTATTATTTATAGATTCGCATTTAAAGAAAAGGTTGCTAAAAGATGGACTTAATGGTGTAATTGTTTAAACTAATAGTCGCATATGCAGTTCTTTTTGTCTCTTCATTGGTCTGTATTCCATGAAATATATGTAATGCAATGTTTGCGAGTGTGTGCTATATGCGAGGTTTCCTGCATTTTCCTCGATACAGTGTATTTGACTAATTCCAGTTTTCCTTGGAGTTAATATTCTTGCAGCAAGTTATGATTTAATAAATTAGAATTTTTCTTTTGCTCTTCGCTCGGATATGGAGAATTTTTTAACTGCTACTTCGTTGTTGGAACTTCTGTGGCGTGTAAAAATTCGGCTGAATAAAGTAACCAATTTTCAATTCCTTGGCTTTTCTCTATACTTTACCATATGCTATGTTCAAGAATGGTAGTGCGCGATGAATTTCGTCGTTATTGTGAAAATATATTACAAGCGATCTTAGTGTTCAGTCTGACGATTAAATGTGCAATTCTTCTAGAATAACAATAGATTGATTGGAAATTACAACAAAATGTTGGCGTTGTACCAGCAACGAACTTTACCAAGAAAGTTTTTACTAATTTTATAGAAATAGCCAAATACGTAATCGTCGCGTCGAAAAATTAGAGGAATACACTGTAACGTTAAATAATACTTCCATACCATATAAATGTTCCTGTAGTTTATAGCGTCATGATACCCTTAAGAAGCACATGAATGATTCTGGGAACGAATTAATGGAAGCTTATGACAAAAAGGCAGAAGGTTCACTTTTCAAATCATTCCATCAGAGAAAGTTTTCTGCACATTCAATATTAGAAAATCTTTGTGATATTTTTTATCTCTAACTTCTAGGCTGGTGTTTCCGTGAGCATTGAAAAAAATGTCATCTAAGATGTCATCTAAAATAGCCTTTCAAGCAGATCAATCTCTTCTACGTTTTATAGAAATATTGGAATACATTTTCATTATCTTACAGACACCATGTTTGCTTGTTTATTTAGTTTAGAAAGTTATAAGAACATATCTTACTTTTATCTCAGTTTCAATCTCGGCCGAATAAAAATGTTTATTTATTTACCCGGAAAATTGTCAATCGCAGTGGTTGCGGTTTTCTAAGAATGTATTTATCTAGTATGCAATGTTAAAAGTTCTATTCGTTGCAATTGGTGCATATCCGTTTAAAAGAAGCTTGATATATTCAGTACTGCTCGTTAACAGGAATAGAGAGGTATTTTTATGCTTTTAATCTGGAAGAGCTCCGTTTTATGGAATTTAGTTTACTCGATGTCTGAATGAATTTTATTATTATAATATCTCCTTCGTTGTTGTTTGGCCTTTCATAATGTATCACTCCTAGTTGCAGTAAACTCAAGTATCTGTACTTTGATAATTTATGGATTGATGTCGGTGGAACGGTCTTATTCCCAAACTTTGAATGATACGACATATCTGGTACGTATACAATGGTTCATACGAGTGTGTACCATTGTAGATGTACATACTCGTATGAACCATTGTATTCAGGAATGTAACACTGATGTGAAAATTCGATCTCTGTATCGTGAAAATCCTAGCGCTCTCAATGAAGTGATAGTATCTTTCGTCAATCAGGAGACTGTTTTACTTACGCTCGGTGAAAATACTCTATAGAATCGCAACGATATTTTTCTATTAAGAAAAGTTATCGTCGGTACTCTGATTTGGTTTTTGCTGGTAATTGTGGTCAAAATATTGTTCTTAGATTATGGTAAATTTCTTAATTTTAAAATTCTTCCTTTATAAACTTACGGAATCAGGTTTTTATTAATCAATGTATATATACCAGCTAAAAAGACGTTTTTATCGCAATAGAGTGCAGGCATTTTGAGATATTTATCCATATCTACACCTTAAGATTACCGTTTGATATAGTAATGGTTTTCTTGGAAGAGAAACTGTATACAGACTGAAAGCTTTCGAGTCATTCTTAGTGAAACTTAAACTTGTTATAGACAAAGTAGAACACAAAACGTGTCTCATTCTAATATTTCTAAATGTTGATGTTCTTAGTTGAATTTTTAAGCATTAAAATGATTATTGTTCTCACTTCGTCTTTTTTATACGTTAAGTTCCTGTACCATATCCATATACCATAGACATCTTACTTTCAGTTTTTTGGAAGGCGATGAATTATAAATTTGCAATTGTTAGCTTATCGTGAATTCGTTCATTGCGTTTTCATCCTTCCACGCTTCTTAATTTCAGCCAATTTCTTTTTAAGTCAAAGCAGAATTCTGTTATTAGTTAAGGGCCTTAACTGGTTTGTCACAACATATGTATGCTGTATAATTTCCGATACTTGCAGTATTATGCTTGTAATTTACATAACATGTTGTCCTCCTTGGGGTTGAAATTTACCTACCTGATTTCGTCGGTTTATTTATTACAAGTCGGGCCAAAAGTCTAGTAACTGTGAGGTTTAAAAAAATATCGAACGATCCACGAAAATTCTGTTTGGAGAATGAATGAGACAGAATTGAACGCGAATGCATGTTAAGTTCCAAGCAGAGAGAAATTGGAGCAAATACGGCAGAAATGATCCGAGTAGAAGGCAGTATGCAATCATTGCTACCATGTAAGGATATAATTGTACCATAGGGGTTTATAGGTAGGGATTTTACGGTAAACTATTAAGGAAAGGACATTTAAGGAAATCCTACTTTACTGATACCGATGAAAAAACTTTTAAAAAATTGTTAATCCTCGTGAACTTTTGGAAAGTACTTAAGACTACCTACGTTTTTTGGAATAGGTCATGTCTTTGAGTCTTAAGTTATTTTTCAATGCTCAATCTAAACTTTTCTCAAACTTTTTTCTGTTTTATCTCACTCCCTTGTTATAAGTCGCAAGTCAATTCAGGCTTGGAAATTACTAACCCTATAACAATTGAAATTGTTTGAATTATTACTTTTACAGTGGTAGAAAGAGAAGAAATCTAATGCAACAGGAAAACGAAATCGATTAAAATATTAGGTTTATTTAAAATATTTCCTTAGGAAATTCATCCGTCTTTTAAGTTATTCAAATTTCTCCTCCGACTTTTCTCCAATACTATTAGCTGTCCGTGAGCAAACTCGTGACTGTACTGTAGAATTATTAACTGTCAAGTAATTACCTTGTACTACCGTGCATCACCCTTCTATAAGTTTTGGGGTCCATTTTTCTTTTCTTATTGTCTCACCTACACACAGGGTGCAAGGGCGCTTAGAATTTGGGGCAGTAGATTTTCTAGATGGTTCTGGGAAAGCGGAGAGATCGGGAGGCAGCTTAAATTTTCTTTCGGTTGAGGCGGACGACAGATACTCTGGGGTTCGCTCTGCGTATGCATGCGAAGAGTAGATGGGGACTTCATTATAGTCAATACGAAGTGGCCGTTGTAACACAACTGAAGTAATTGGCTGAGAAACACAAGCATCAGTCCACTTGGGATGATCCCGTGTTTTTCAACCACGCTTCAAGGATGAGGTAGGAACAGACGGGGCTTACGAAAATTGATTTTATGTTTCATACTATTGTATCATGACTCCCACAGTATTTTTAAAGAAGAATTTCCCTTTCCCTTCGTTAAAATCTACATTTTGCGTTTATTTACCTTGTCCGATCGCAACATCGACTATTCAGTCAGGCTAAGAAGTAAAATTCACGGAGGCCGTAACTTTAACGAAAAAGATTCTTTTTGTGGATTAGTAAGTTATTTATATTGTTTAAAAAGTTGGTTTTATTTAACATTTGGAGTAAGGCTAGGAAGTTTTGGAGTGTTTTAATCGAAATCGTGTAGTTTGTGGTGGATTTTTGTGACCAGCGGAGGTAATTAGTAAAAATCTCATGGTTGCAATCGCCATATGCATAAACTGCTGTTGAGTACGTTTTAATAATGATTTCTCGTAATAATAATAGTATGCAATGGTATATGGGTTTGCTTATCTTTTTAATAGGTATACTGGTATGGGCAAGTCGATTGACAAGACCGGACTTAGCTGATAGCTGGACTGAACTGATACGTGAATCGGAAATTCCTGTTAATACAATTTAAAATAAATAAATATTTTTCGTGAACCTTCCTGAGCGTACTAGAAATGTTCTCTGGGGAAGGGGAGTAAGACTTTCATAGGCCCGAGGGTCGAGACACCGTTACAGCGCGTAGTAAAAAGTTATACAGGTTTTCTTAGAAAAATACTCGTAATACCACCGATACTTAAATCGCTTCATTTAGCCAAGAATTAAAAGCTTCGAATAATACAAATATAATTAATCACGCCTTCATTCTGACGAACTTTGAACGGAAATATATTGTCTTTCTAAAGAATAATAACGATTTATATCTATTGAGATTTGTATTAGATTACTCAATGCATTCAGACATTGCATCGGGATAACTAACATTCAGAATTGCATCGGGGTGAGTGAACTTACTCATGATAAGCTTACTGACCCTCCTTTGTTAGAGTGCATTGTGTAATTATTTTGAATTTAAACTCACTCCTGTTCCGCTAGAATTATTTTCTTTTTGTTCAATATTCTTCGGTATTCAACGTGAATCCGAATTCGAAGTCATAAAATCGAAGCCTAGATTTTATTGCGGTATTAAATTGATATTATTATTAGGCTAATCATCTTAGCGCTAAATATCCGTTAAACTTTTTTGCGAATCTCGCGCCTGTTGACGAAACTTAAAGAGAAAAATTTTTCCGACTCGCACTCCCAAAATAGGTGTCTTTTTTATCCTGCGTGCGACGAAAAAAATATATCACCATATCAAAAATTTAGTCGCTTATTCATCTCCAGAGGCTGTTTTCATAGCGGTTAGGTGCGAATTGACGGAAATGAACCGCATAGTAACCTGTTGATCAAATGTTTACCATTCTCAGATTTTATGGTTTCCAATTTTCAAGTATCTTACTGAAAATCTTATAATTTTACTGTCGCAATTCTGTTATGCTAATAGTCTTTAATGTACCCTACGAGTACTGCGCAGCCCTGATGGCGACCGCTGAAACTATGAAAGTAATGTGTGGTCTTTAGCGGAAAAGTGTAAGCTTGGTGGTGCCAAGGGGTTATGGTGAGGGTTGGAAATAAGAATATCCATTTCGCGACAGAAAAAAATTACCTGTAACGCATTGGTCCAGCGGCGGCCACCAGAGCGCTCTGCGCTCGCAGGGTGCATAAAAGAAGAGTGTGATGGTAATCAATAAAATGCGTTTTCGAAACATAATTCCATCAAACGATAAAATATTCCTGAAGGAGAATATAACATAATTTGTTGCTAAAGTAGGCCTATGGTGCTCTTGAACATTATGCAGCGCAATAAGACGGTACGCCAGGGCGTACGGCAATTATTATGAAGCGTTTGCATAGATGCATGGCTGTCGTTTGGTTCAGACATCTGGATAGCTCACAGCTGGCCGTATAGAAATTATCAACTTATGTCAATGATACCTGGACTAAGAAAACCACGAGATGTGGGTGGTTGGATCACTAGGTAATTAACACTGATTCGTGCGACTATTTCGCAATGCTATAGATATATATTTCTTCTATGAAATTATTTTATCTATCATATTCTTTTCCATTTAAAAAATGGTACTTGTATTATCTGATTTAATTCATCTTTATCTCTACGAAAATTTGACTTAAAATGGTTATGGAATTGACGTAATTATTTTATGGTGTTTGTGCTTGGAATTTTGTATGCTATCACTACATTTTGTTTCATTTTTTGTAATGTCTTAGAATTCACAATATTTAACACTTCTTCGGTCAGCGAAATTTCACTGTCATATGATCATCTTATTGCATTATAGCTGACGCGTAATTAAGAGTGGTACAATAATCGTTTAGTTTATGAATTTTAAAATTTGGAATGATATGCAGTGATGTTTAAACTTCAAAATTGTCTCAGACCTCAGATTCCAGATTATTTTGGCGGGAAAGCCTTTGTAGGCAAGGGGAACGTGTGTGGCATTCTGTGCGATTAAAGCGTTATTCCCAGCAAGTTTATATTCCGAACTGTTAAGTAACTAACAGTGTGTATTTGATATACTCGCATACATAATGTTTTAATTAACGCCTTTAAGTCGTGGTTTTCTAGAGTAAATGTAGGTATGACTCTGTCAACAATTTTGTACTTGGAAGTAATTTATTTTAGTGTAATTTGCCAAAGTTGTTTCTAAAGTTATTAAATTATTTTAGTGTGATTTACCAAAAGTTATTAAACTATTTTAGTGTGATTTGCTTTCTATCACGTCTTATATTCTTATTGTGTTGGGTAAAGAAGACGGAACAAATGCACAATATCCCCCTTAGTTTAAAATAATTTTTAAGCGAATTAAATTGAGGTTATAGTGTTGAGTTGTAGTTAAGAAAAGCTTATTAAAATTTGATTTTGATTTATAGGGGTCAAGGACCAGGCGGAGGCCATCACCGCGGCGGTAATTCGTGGTCCTCTCCCTTCGACGGAGGCCCACCGTCTGCATTGTCTCAGGGCTCGAGTAGTGCAAGGTACTCTTCGGTGGGTGGCTCAACTTCAGGGGCGGTGTCCGCGGACAACGTCACCTACGGCAGTCTTTCTGGTGGTTCGGCTGAAGATTGTGGTGTTAGGGGACGAGGAGCGGACGGCAGTAGTGCGAGCCGACGTCATTCGGCATCTTCGCACCATCGGCACCGGCACCATCATCGAAGGCACCGCCGTCGTACTCACGTGCCCCCTGCCCCTGCCGCCCCCTCCCGCAAGAAGCGGCCGAAGTCTAGGTAAGGAAAATTTGGTTTTTTTCTTTCATCATTGGATAATTACTCTCAAGGACCCCCGAATAGCCAAATGGGTAATGCCTTCAGTGAAAACTGTCTTGGGTTCAATTTCCGGTAGTAGCTCTTAAAGGTGCAGATGCCGTAAGCTGTTAAAGCATATTCATAAAACAACTACTACTGCAATGCTACTTCCAGTTTTGTGGTTATAAATATTGTTTTGTTTACCTAGTATTCCTTCTTCTGAAGTAAAATATTAAATGTGAATCTCATTGTGAGTAATAAAAGAAGTCCAAAATAATTGTGTTCATGTAACAGTCAGGAAGGTAGTGGATGTTATTGTGGACTGATGCAAAATTTTATGAATTTGGCCTTTTCTGGACTTGAATTCACAGTGCATGAGTGCATACTCAGGGCACCTCTAGGTGAGGAGTTTCTTGTGCTTTGCATTCGTCACTTACAGCCTTGATCAGGGTCCTAATATAACTATGCTATGCTCAGTTGTCTTCAAATCAATGTCTATAAGGAAAAGGAACACGGCTGTTGTAAGACATCAGAGTTAGATAAAAGCTCCAAATAGCCGTTGATTGCGAGCAGACTAACTGTTGAAGAATTCCCACCAGCGGGGGATGGGGTTCTCCGTGGTCATGCTTAGCAAGTATTGTTCTCCTATACTTGCTAAGTGCAACCAATACGAGAACAATACTTGCTAAGCGCGACCACGGAGAACCCCATCCCCCGCTGGTGGGAATTCTTCAATGGTTATTTTGCTCGCAAACAATGGCTATTTGGAGCTTTTATCAAACTCTGATGTTCAAATCAATGGGTGGCACAGTAATTAAATTACGTTTAGGAGAAAACGACCATAAGGAGTCAAAGAGGAAATAAATTTCATCATCTGGAGATAAATTTTTGAAAATAAAGTAAATAGAGTTGAGAGTTGCATAAGAGAAAATCATTACAGTTTCAATAGGGGAGTTGGACACCGTGAGCAGTACCCAGAGTAGACCCATATAGTACCCAGAGTAATACCATATGTGGAAATAATTATAGTGCTAATAGGAGCCTTACTTTTGTATCATCAATATTTTAGTTGAAAGTAATTTTTTACAGCAAGAATATGACTAATTGGGAAGATAATTTTTAATTTAAGGTAGCTTTAACTGAATGGAGTCACTCCTTTAGCTTGAATTACTTTACATTAGTCTAGGAATTATTTTGACTTTTAGTCTTGTGTATAGTATACTAAGAAATATTGATAGAATAAACTATATGAAGTATTTCCCAATTGATGGTACTGCAGGTATATCCTATTAGTGTAAGAACCCTATAAGCCTCTAAGAGAGATTATTTTTGAAGGGTGTACTGGAAAGGGCAGACATCTGTTGATTTGTTTTGGAAGGTTTTTTATATGTCAGTGAAAATTAATCAGTATTCTTAGTGAGGAGGAATTAAGAGATAATCTCACAGTATTATATGGGGAAGGGAAAAAAGTAAGTTATTTCTGGAGCAAGATTATGTACACCTGGTGTAGCTTGATTCTCTTTGGTTTGACTCGTTGAAAGTTAGAAATCCACGCTCATTATCTTTAAATCTTCCTTAAAATTTTCAAACTTACCTAATTCAAGTGTGGCATAAAATTGGAATTCACAGTATCAGTAGTATTGTTAAAAGTGCTTCGACAACTAAAGTCATATTACATGATAAGACCCCTTCTTGGAATCTAACCAGGGACCACTTTCACAGCAGTTAATCACATTGCCCACTTGGCTGTCCGGCTCCAGGAATTCACAGTCAATAAGAATAAATGAAACATGGAAATTTGAATAAATGCCAGGGAGTACAAAAATAATATTCTTCTTTCATAATTCGATGTTGTGGAAATTTAGCCTAGGCATTTAATTTGCTGTGAGTCATTCCCACGAATTTCAGAGGGACAATTTCGAATTTTCATATGGTAAAATAATAAAAGTTTTGATGGTGGGGGATTGAAAACAAAATATTTTGTGTTGTCAAAGCTTAAAAGTTCTACTGAAATATGTATACAGCGATTCCAGATTGTGAATGACCTGATGTGTATTTTGGGTCTGCAATATACTAATTGTTTCCTCTGTAACTCATTATAGAAATGTGAATTTGCAGGTAGAGTTGTTATATAGATGAAGGTACAATGTAACTGCCCACCAGTTGATCAACATTTATAAATTTTATTAATATATTTTGTTTTAAAAACTGATGTGTAATTCAATTGGCATATAAATGCAATTTTTATGAGTAAAAATTTGTAATGTTGCCCAAATATTTTTCAAGATGATAGCATTTAAGAGATAGTTTAGTTGTGCGTTTTTCCTGTGTCACATTTGCCTGCTCCAGAATTAAAAATGATTTTATGCAATTTGTGGGTTGAAGGAAATTATTCGAAAAAATTTTAACACTGAATTTTGGAAGGAAATGTCCATGGTTAAACCATAAAGAAGATGGCAATCATCATAATTTTTGGGCATAATCAATTGAAACTATATATTCAATGAATTGACTTAACAGTAGTTTTTCTTTCAATCTTATGTACCTATTGCTTAAGGTGTATTCTTGCTAAAGAAATTAAACTTTCAATAATAACTAACTCTACATGCATATCTTGTTGAGGGCCCTCTAAATGATGTAGCATCAAATCTCATTCCCTCCTTTATATAAAAATCAAATGTAATATCTTCACAATTATTCTTTTTTAGTTATTTTTTTGACTCCCCTCCTAAAGTTGCTTCTAAATTGTTGTGTTCCGAATGATTCACCAATTTGCCATCTACTCCTAAACTTCAACTTGTTATAAATTCCCTTCATTTGCCTTCCTTCTTTATTGAATTCCTTTCAACATTCTGTTGATTCATTTTCATTACTCCAAAAGACATCAACATATATATTTTTATGCCTGGTGAATCTTAAACTGCCCCATCATTTTGTTATTCCCTGCTTTCTATTATTTTTTATTTAGTTTTTAGAAAGTTTTTCTTTTATTTTTTCTTCATGTTTTTCTACATTAATTTTTTTTGCTGTGTATCATCATTTATAATAGGCATCTGATATTTCCATAAATAAATAAATTGGTAGTAATGGTCCCAGGATGGCAAAGTATATATTGCATGGTTCTTTGGTGATTGCAGTAACAGGTTTGATTCCTGGTGTGTGCCAATATTTATTGGTGTTCAGCTAGAATATGATGAATATGATTAGCCATTTAAGTAAGAGGTAGCAGTTCCAGTGAAATTCAGCCATTAACACATTGTATGCCAATGTCCAGTTAACTGGACATTAGTAGTGTTTGCCATAGACTGATGTCCAGTCAACTGGACATGTAAAGACCTTAACTGGACCTTTTAAGAGTAAGAGACTCTGGCTGTGTGTATTCATCTATACATTTCACAGTGGCCTAGCTTAATTATTGGGTACTAATACCTTGACCTATTAGTCATCATGTTAATAGACAGTTTTGGTATCAATGCATTAAACTTTTGTCCTAACATTAATGCTGTATGGCTATCATGGTCCTGGTCGGCCAAAGGAAAAGAATTGTTTTTATTGATAGAGACTGGTGGTCAATTAATGAGGAATCATCTATGGTATTTATTTGTTATCTTTTGAATTGTTTCAGTCGGTCTGCAAGTGAATCTGGTTCTGAGTCTGGCCGCTCAGCCAGCAGTGGGTCCCGTTCGAGCCGCTCGCTGTCTGACAGCTCAACGTCAAGCCGGAGTGGGGGAGGGGGCGGGGTAACAGTTCTTGGTATGGGTAGCCGTCGTGGAGGAAGTCGGTCTGCGTCTTCATCTTCTTGCTCGTCCCCCTCATCTCGTTCTCATTCCCCTCCCCACCTCTCTTCATCCAAGTCCTGTTCGCCAAGGTAAGATGATCAATTTTATGTCCTATATACATCTGTTTTATTTTGTAATGCGTGTTGTGATTTATGTTGTAATTCTGCAATTTCATAGCATTTCTAATTTGTGGATTTGTTGTTCCAGTCATCAAAGTGGTGTCAGGAGTGGACGTTTAGGTCTACCGCTTCAGTCTGCCGTGAGTGCTGCCCCACATACGAACAATTCTGGCTCTGCATCCCTTGTTGGCAGTGGCCTAGGAGTTGGCTCCCAGGTATCACATGGAGAGGATCGCCGTCCCTTTGCCATCTGTGTCCGCAACCTCCCTGCCAGATCCAGTGGTGAGTGAAATTATCCCTATGCTTCCAAAGTGACAGCTTTGTTTAGTTAAAAGCCGGTGTTTTGGACTTTTGATTAATTTCCCAAGAATAAGGACATCTCCAAGCTCATGACTTGCAACTTAGATACTTAGTGCAATTGAAAATTTGAATGCTTGAAAAAGTATGAAGAAATTCATATGCAATATTGTAACTGGAAGGTTCCCCGTAATCTCTTCAGAATATGTAGTTAAATTCATCCCTACATAAGCTTTAACCTGTCTAAGACTTGCTCCTATCCATTAACTCGATGACCATACTTGTAAAGTCTCTTCTTTCATCACATGAAAGATTAAATATTCATAGACTGAAAAACGATGATTTAAATGGGTGTTGAAGTGGTGAATCTTGTGAAGCTAAAGAGCTTTTATTACACTTTAGTACTTACTAATTCCAATTGATAGTTTACATGGTCAGAGGGTTACATCAGTTGATGTGGCTTTAGGTAAATTATGGTGAATAATGTTTTCCAGATTTTTTAAATGATGTCAAGAAGTAATAACAATCAAAAGACGTATGCTTGTTCTTTAAGAAGTCAAAACATGTTTTAACTATTCCGGAAATGGGCAATTGGCATCATCATTTAAAGTTCTCATTTTATTGATTATCTATATGCATATGAAACTCTTGTTGAAAAGTTTCACATTCAGGGTTATGTAAATGACTTTTTTTCTCTGTTTTCTAGATACAAGTCTAAAGGACGGATTATTTCACGAGTACAAGAAGCATGGCAAAGTCACGTGGGTTAAAGTTGTTGGCACAGGTGGAGATCGGTATGCTGTTGTTTGCTTCAAAAAGCCGGAAGATGTTGAAAAAGCACTGGAAGTCTCAAGAGATAAATTATTCTTTGGGTGCAAAATTGACGTTGCTCCGTATGAGGGATTCGATGTTGATGATAATGAATTCCGGTAAGCTTTTCTTATTGATATATGTCTCCCATTAAGCATGAGTTGACCTTGTATAATTATGATGATGTTTAATAAAGGGGTTGATGTAATGAAAGAAACTGAATTATATTTTTCAGGCCATATGAAGCAGAACTAGACGAGTTTCATCCCAAGGCAACAAGGACATTATTCATTGGCAACCTTGAGAAAGATATTACTGCCTCTGAGTTACGTAAACATTTCGAACAGTTTGGAGAGATTATAGAAATTGATATAAAGAAACAGGGATCTGTTTCTTCATATGCATTTTGTCAGTATGCTGACATTGGCAGTGTTGTAAAAGCTATGCGGAGCATGGATGGCGAACATCTTGGAAATAATCGTATAAAATTAGGATTTGGAAAATCAATGCCCACCAATTGCGTTTGGGTGGATGGCATTTCTGGTAAGTACAGCTATCTTATGAATGGAATGTAATTTGATTGAAATATTGCTTCTTTTATAATAGATTTTCAAGGTTTATTCTCAATTCATATCTCTAATTTGATTATAAACAGTGATTTTCCCCTAATTTTTAATGTTATATCTCTTGATGTATACCCTATTTTCTTGCAAGTGTTCTGTTGTTAAAATTTATCACAGCATTAAAACTGTGGGTATCATTGGAACTGCAAAAGAAATTACTTTGATGAATTTATAAATTGAAGGGTTGTGTTTGATGGTATAATTCATGTTTTAATAAATGAATGGGCCATAATTTTTTTCAGATTCAGTATCAGAGAAATATCTAAATGTACAATTCCATCAGTTTGGGCCAATTTCTCATATTGCTGTTGATAGTGAAAGAGGTCATGCACTGGTGTTTTTTGAGCAGGTAAGTTAATATTCTACTTCTTTTACTATTTGTATTCTATCAAAAGATTGAGCTAAATTTCCATGGAATCAATATTTTGATAGTTCTTAAGTTTT